>CP129448.1:68220000-68772500 GCA_030445155.1 Quercus variabilis
CAAACTTATCCCCATGGTAGTCATCATAATCATCCATGCACGCACGTCTTCCTTGCCTTCTAGCATTAGGGGCTCTTTGGAGACACTCCTCACGCAAAGAAGCAATAACAGCGTCTTGTCTATCCATCCAATCTTGAATATCATTAAACACCACGTTCATACGTTCAAATTGTTGTTGCATAGCCTGCAACATGATGGATGACTCCTCCCCTCCTATGTTTGATGCTTCACCCCTACAAGACATAATTTTGAAACTACAAAAAAAATGTTAGAAATAATTCCTCACAACACTCCCTCACGTGTTTACACTCAAATTATATCACTCACACTCGTGTTTCACTCTTGAATTGGCTTTTTCCCGATATTAGTCTCACACTCTCTTGCCTTTTTCCACTCGTAGCTTCTCCTTTTCAGTTCTGCTTAAACTAATAAACTTGATCAAGAAATTCAACTTGTAGTATTTAAACTAATACCAATGGCAAGAAAATATGACAGAAACACTAAATCAAAGGAATAGGACAAAAGAAAATAATATTTTGGTTTGAGGAAATTGAAACTACAAATAATTTTTTTTTTTCTATTTCTTTTCTATAGTCTCTTCTTTTTCTTTTTCTTTTTTTCTCTTTTTTTTTTTATTCAAGCTCCTTTTTATTTATTTATTTATTTTTTTGGAAGCTTGGTGCACAATTTTAACCTAGTGCATGTCACAAAATAAGAATGAGGAACAGAGAATACAAAAGGAACAAGACAGGATGATAACAGGAAACAAAAGATAAAGGGAAAGAAAACTGATTTTAGAACTTAAGCTCTGATACCAAATGATGCAAACCTCAATTGACACGATTTGAGACCTAACAAAAATATTGGAATACTTACTCAAGAAAGTTAAAATTCAAATTTTTTGATAAAACCTTGACCCAACATTTATAAGCGAAACACGAACCAAAAGGTATAAGTAATAGACCTTGACCCAATGATTATAATGAATCACGAACCAAACGTATAAAGTTTGAACGCCCCAAGGAAGAATCCCTGATAAGTTCACAGTTCTTAAAGAACCAAAAGAAGAGCAAAGCCTCACCTTTTTTGATTTTTATTCAACAACCCCCTTATTACAATGAGTGCATGCTATTTATAAGGCATGACTGAAAATAGAAAAATATAAAAAAATGTACTAAATAATAAAACCCTAAAAGTTGATTTGGTCTTAAATTAGCAGATCCAAAATATGAAAAATAGCTAAAAACGTTCTAAATAATAAAAGCTTAAAATTAAGGTAGATCTGGTCCAAAACTAGATGCTCTAGACTAGGAAAAATATCTATTAACTGAAATGGAGTTGGAAAATCAATCAGCAATTAATCCACGCTATAAATCACGCCCAATTAAGCCAGATTAGCCCTTCATAGCTTGGATTAAATTTATTACGCCTTCATCTTCCTTTGGGCCAAGTTTGGAATGTCCTCCGTTAGAATCAACCCAAATCTCTTGAATCAGCCCATTAAATGCTTCTTTGATCTTCTTGGATCTTGTTTTAGTAATAGGCCAAACTGGAACATGTAATGGATCCTTGAATGCTTGTTGATTCTCATCAGAGAGAGTAGAAGAAAAGTTACTGTATTGGGAGAAGTAGCTTGTGGCGCTGAACTTTCCTTTATGAAAGACTATTAGATATACTAGCTAATCAGTGAACATGATGTTTTTGAATTGTCAGTCGTTTATGTATACCAAGACAATAGAATTCACACAGCTCCTTTTCAAACATATTTCGTTCATATGGTTATGTTCATTTCAGCCCTAAACATATCCTGGTAAATTCATGAAGTGCTTTAGAGAATTCAGCCTTAGAAACTCTCATGGAAGCGGCCCACTTCACACTCATATAGGTGATTCTTATTAAAAGTATCCTGTTATACCCCACTTGGAATTCCAAGATACAAGAATCATTAAAAGCAAAGCTTACCCTGAACATTACTTACAGGCATCACTATTTCATCATAAGAATGGGTGGGAGATGTAATCTCCATAGTGATAAAAACTAGTCTCCATAATTTTGTTGTCCCTTTGAAAACCTAGATCTTGGGATCTCCAATCAACTAGGTGTGGTTACCATCATGGAAACTTTAGGTCATAGGCTTTAACCTCATTCTCCTCGATGAACATGCAGTTTATTTGCTCTCCACTCAAAAATTGATTACGGATCTATTTTATAATTTGGAAATACTTCCATTTGAGAGCAACTGCCTCATGGTATTATGTCTCCAACAAATATGTTAAGACCTACCATAACTCTATGCCCTACCAATATATACAAATAAGAGGCATGAGTATCCAATAATGTATGTCTGTTTAGATTTATTGACTTCTCAAAAAATCCATAGGCTCTTTGCATAAGATGTTCTAAATAGACTGTCGTTGCATTTCTCATGTGATTGAGACAAGACAAGTGTATTAGATGTATTATAAATTTTCATTTCTTGTATCACATCCGCAACACTTACACGAGCATATCCCACAACGACATAGCCTCTTGTGATATATTTCACATCACACACTAGTCGCATTAAGTCTAACTCATTTGACATCATCTTATTGTCAAATTTCTCATGTCATTGCATTGAAACTTGCTTCAATCTATACAAAGATTCAACAAGCCTACACACCTTGTTTCCTTGTACAAGAACCATAAACCCCTTTGGTTTATTGTGTATCAAGAAAATTCATATCTTGCTTTTCTTTATAGCCTTCTACAACAAGTCTTTCCTTGTAATAGTCAATAATTCCATTAATTCTCAAACTCTTAGGTGGTAGATCCACCAATTACTATGCATAGGTTTCCAAGATGGATTTATTGCACTATTGACAATCTCTTTTCCAAGAAGGCACTTTAGGATTTTGCTTCTTTGAAGCTTTAAGTTCATCTTCTAATATATAAATTAGAAAATTTGGACCAAACAACCATGAAGTTTGTCCTTTTACTACGCTTAGGCTCAACCTCTCTTCCATCAACTCTTGATCATGAGAGATACTAAACGCAAACTCAAACTTTCTTTAAAAAAGTTTGACACTTGAAATATATCTAATACTATATATAATAGCAGAAGCTTTTAATGAGGTGCTGACACGTTAGCAAAAATGGCCACTTAAAATTTTGACACGTGTACAGCTCTTCCTTTTAAAAAATCGCCCGGTGCGTCTATAAGATACACTTTCGGACAACAGCACACCGCTTACCCCTTTTAAAAAAATATATATATTAAAAAAGAGAGATGCTACGTCTACAACAATTTTACAACATTTTTACAACAAATCACAGGTGGTTAGTTGTTATTGGTTTAAATTTGAAACTAACACTAAGATTACTTTTTTGCCCCAACAATAACAACCAATAACAACCTGCCACTTAGGAAATGTTGTAAAAATGTTGTAGAAATGTTGTAGACATAGCATTTCTCATTAAAAAAACCGTTCCGTGCACCGTTTAGGAAAAGTCTTATAAAAACCCAGCCCGCTTTAAAAAAAAAAAAAAAAAACCCAAAGCAGACATACGCTGCAGAGAGAAAAAGAGAACTGAGAAAGAAAACGATAGAGAAAAGCGAAAGAACTTCGGTCTGCGTAGATGGGAGTGGAAAATCTGAGAAGAAAGTCAGGATTTGCCACCATCAGACCACCGTACCCTCCACCGGTATGTTTTCTGTCTTTTTGTACCGAAGGTCAGCGTACTCCCTTCCTCTTCAAATACTGTTTTTGTTGTTTGAAAGATTGAAACTCCTCATCATTGTTTTCCCTATTCGAATTAGAATCCTAAATATTCAATATTTCTATATTTTTGAATTCAAAACCAGCAATTCCCCTTACTTAATTTTCTAGGGTTCTTCTTTTACCCTTTTTAAAAAAAAAATTAGATGGGTTGATTCTCTTTCTTTGGATGCTTTGGTTCCAAATTATCCCTCTATATCTTTTTTGGTGGTAACATTAGGGATTTTGCCCTTGATTTACTATGGTTAAAAGTCAAAATTCGCCTTGGATTATTTAAAATCTGAATGTATTAGGTGAACAACTTTATTTTTAATATGCAATTTGTTTGATAAAATTACTGATCGATCTTTTATTTTATCCTAGAATTCTTAATCCATGTTGCCAATTAAATTGTGAAAGGTTGTTTCGTACGCATCTCAAAACTTTAATTTTTTTTTTTTGGTTGAATGGGTTTAGATTTGATTCGTTTTTGTTTTGGGTTTTTGGGTTTTCTATCAACATGTTTGTTTCCTCAATTTTAGATATTTGCTTATGTTTTGTTTTGTTTTCTGTTTTTTTTTTTTTTCTTTAAGATTACAGAAATCACTAAATCATTGGGTATTTCCGTTTCTTACATTTATTTTCCTTCTTCAATCTTATTTTAGGCTTTTCCTGTCGGATCAGCATGCACCAGATAGAGTCCGTAAGGCATACAGAGATAAGCGTATACCGTAACGGGTAAAGATATCCTTTTTTTTTTTTTTTCTTTTCGTTTTTAAATTTGGGGATTGAATATGATTTAGGTTTGAATTTCTTGGTTGGATTGGTTTAGATTTAGTTATAGTTAGTTTTGGTTTTGAGTTAGGCTTCAATTAGCATGCCTCTGATAGGTAATTTGGCCCATTGTTTATTTTTTTTACATTTTAAATTATTTTTGCATTAGTTCTGGCTTGATTTATATTGGTTTGGTTTTGAGTGATCATTTACAGAATTCATTGTATTTGTTTCTCAAAAAAAAAAAAAAAAAAAAAAAACTGTTGTCTACAATTCCATCTTCTCCTACTTTTCTGCTCCTTCCCTGTAACAAGAAAGGTTCCATTCTTAGTTTCTGATCTTACATAGTTTATGCCTTATTATTCTTTCTATACCATTCACTGTTGTTTATATAATTATATTCCATCTTCCTAATAAATTTTCCCTTTCTATTCTGTCTTTTCTCCAATCGCGGAATACTGATTTTCTATGCCAGATAAAGTCATTGGGTTTTCTGCAAAAGGAATTACTCAATCAAGGTTAAAGGTTTGGCTACCTATTACCCTAATCTTGCATTTATTTTTTCAATTTCTTAAGTTCTGTTTTGTCGATTATTGTATTGGTTAGATTTTGTTTTTTTTTTTTGGGCCTATTTTTGTTAGATTTGTACTATTTTTCGTTTGCCTCTGAAATTTGAATTGATTTATTTTTTGTTGATTATTGTATTTTGGTTAGATTTGGTTTTTATTTGGCAGTTTTTTTTTAGATTTTCTTTTCCTGCCTCTGAATTTTGAATTCATTTAATTCTAGCGTTAAAAACGCTTCAAAATTATGCACATTTCAGGTCCAAGAATTAATTCAGTTTTCACTGTTTCTAGACTTCCCTTTTTTTTTTTTGCCACCTTTGAAACAAAATCTTTCCAAATCAAGATCAGTACCAGTAGGTTTATTGTTCGTCACTTTAAACTCGATGCTTTATAAAAGTTCACACTTTTGAAACTTTTGATTAGATAACTATATGAATATGAATGCTGCTTAAAGAAAACACACACATTGTTTACATTAAACTTTAGGTAGACGGTATAGCTTTCATACGAGAAATTCATAGATGAGTATGGATTAAAAAAAATAATTGTTTAAGTTCTTAGTGTTATCTCTTGAATCCTCTGTATAATTGATACCTGCCTTTGTAATTAATATTTAGGATATAACAGCCCTACATCTCTTTGGTAACAAAGGCATTCTTTCTATTTGGTGGAAAGTGAGGCCCTTTTGGCATTTATAGCATTGTCTTGTGGTTTAATGTTTAATATTCAATTGTAGAAGTCTGAAAATAACATTTTGCAGCTGAAGATGCTATTACTTTACAATTTGATTAAGAATTTAGTAATGAAAACAATTACCACCGGTTATTGACAGCATTACAAAGCTCGAGTAGACTTTGCCCTTCTTGTTTTAGCAAAAATCTTGCCTCTTAGCCTTCAATTAAATCAGAATCATCTATGTTATGAGTCAATTTCTGTTTCTACTTTGTTTCTTGAGGAAAATAAAAACAAGAATTTCTTTTATTAATTTGATTAATGTATATATCTTCATCAATATTCTTAATGTGACTCACTTATCGAAGAAAAAAAAAATTTAAGGCTTTTTAAAACAAAATAAATTCAGGCCCGGTCATCGTTTGCTTCTGAACTCTAATTTCAGTGTGGGTGTGAGGAAGAATGAAGGGTATTATTCATTTGATGGAGAATTTCTATTTGGACTCATTAGAGAAATTTGTCATTTGTAAATTTCATAAATTAGTTTAGTTGCTGTAATTTTTTTTTTCATCTCCGCTAATTTCCTCATTTTGTGTTGTATGTTTTCGTTCTTAGGTTTTCTAACTTTGCCTAATAGAACCAAAAAATTATAAGATTTGGGGAGAAATAAAAAGAAGTAGCTTCTTCTTATTTTGGAATTTCTTGAGTTGAAGGTATTTCAATCTGGCACAGGAGCATACTAGAGCAAGATGACAAGTCAAGATGGTGCTGAACAACCTTGAAAAAACATGTAAGAACCTACAACTTATTAACATTTTATGTAAAATCAATTTTTGACAGGTTTAAAAATCTGCACCTATTACAAAGAATAAAATTTTTATTTGGTGTAACATCAATATTTTTCATGAACACTAATTTCCAGTTAGATACCTACTTGAGTCTTTTTTTGTTCTTGATTCAGTTTTGGTTGATTGGATGAGGCTTGATCCTTTAGTAATTTCAGATTTTGTTTGTTCATTTCTCCAGTGCATTTTAATCAATGGTTATTTCTGTGTGCAAAAGAATCATTTTCTGTAAGTAGATCAATTGTATTTATGACGTTATATAGCTATTTGTTATTTTTTTGGAACCTGTTTTGTAGTGGTTGCAAGTTGGAGTTGGTTAACTAAATCTTATTTACTAATATAATGTCAGAGGTGCCTTTTCTCTGCGTTATTTGGTCTTTGCATTATGTGGGAGGCATGTCTTTATATAAAAGAAGCTAGATTACTTACGAAACCAATGCTTTCTCAGCATCCTAATTTTTCTCAATGTCTGTCAATGTTACATTAAAATTATAAGCGCTGCAACATTGCTATTTTTTTTTTCCTTGATGACCAAAAGTGAAGTGCAAATCCACTGTGTAAAAAAGAGGAAAAATTACAAGAAGTAACCTGGGATTCTGCTTTCAGTGATTTAAAGTGGGTGTGTAGTGTGATCCTCAATAGCCAAGTACTCTTTGTAAGCCTGTTGTTATTTTGGCTATTGAATTATTAACATTCTATTGTAGGTTTAGACTAATGGCTATCTACTTAAGTTGGTTTCAGAGTTTAAGAAAACAATGATCTTATATAAGGTGAGTTTCTCATTATTTATTATTGTTATTTCAAACATTTTTCCAATGAATTTATGTTGGTTTGTGGTTGGTAAACTTTGGGTAGTTGTGGATTTGTGTTTGGGTGTTGAGACATTTGTTGGTTGCAATGGTATGACCATTTTTGAGCTTTGGCTGGTGTTTCAGTTCACTAAGAAATTATGTACGTTTGTGCATCCTATTCATTTGAAAAACTGTTTTGGAAGTCAGTTACATCAATATAGACTAATTGCATGAATTCAACATTTTTTGTAACTGTGGGGCAGTTGCATCTCATAAATAGTTAAAAGAGTGGTTAAACTATACATATGTTGCAGCCTGTAAATAGCAATGAAGCATAAATTTTAGTTTTTTGCCTATTAGAGGAACTTTCATTCATATTTCCCACACACCCCCCTCAAACTTCCAAGCCTTGACTTCACATTTTCATCATTTTTGTTTCTCTGTTGCTCTTTTCTTTTTCCTTTTTTTGATCTTATAAAATTTGGGGAATTTAAAACTTGATAATTTACTGTTTTTCAGATTGGAGACAATGAGGGTTTTTATTTTAATTTTTTCATCATACTTCCAATTCTATGTCTTTCAATGACCTCATTTTAGTGGGCAAGAAAATGAGTACAAACTACATTTAATGCTTACCATAAAAATGATTTTTTTTTTTCTTAAGCTCATAGGCAAGTTACAATAGTATAAATGCCCAAATGATAGTATAAATGCCCAAATGAATTCTCCAACTGACATTGGCTGAATTCTCTTTTAGATTGTAGATTGATACTGAAATTGTTGAACTCATTTAATTCTCCTTTGTAGTACATCACTACCACAAATGATTTACAATTTTTTTTTTTAATATTAATATTAATTTTTTTATGGTAGTAGGTAGATGCCTTATAATTGGTAAACAGCTGAACGTGCATATACATTAGCCTTATCAATTTTAGTATCTTCTATTTTTCTTTTTTTTACTCTTTGATCTTCCATGGAAATTCGGCAACACCTTATTAAAAGACAAGAAAAATGTGACTATATTCTAATAGATACTTTCCTATGTTTTTATTTTATTTTATTTTTAATTGGACTTTGTTTTATAAGTAAAATTTTTATTAGACGTGTTTAAAGGTAAAAGAAATGATAAGAGCTATCTAACACTCATTCATGTGATCTAGATTTTAGATGGTAGAACTAATTTCGCATTTGCATGTGATCTTCATTTGGAATCAATTTAACATTAACATTTTGTTCTGAATCTTTTGATATGTCCAGGTATGCAAAAAGATACTCAATGGCTTGGTTGCTTACAACATTAGACCCATAAAGACTTTTAAGAGAGAAAGCATGAAGTCCATAAACAAGGGTTAAACTATTTGACTTTCGGTTTATTTTAGGATTTTAAATGTTATTTTGAGCTATGAATCTAAATTTTTATGATGTTATGAAGAAAGTTATTTGTTTTTCTTCTTCCGCTGTAAGTTTAATTTTTCCCAGTTACTCAAAGTGTGTTAATATATATTATTTTGATGAAGTATTATTTACTTTTGATGATGTTATATAATAAAGAAAAGTACATTGATGATGCTATAAACAAACAACCAACACAATTATAAAAATCCCGTGCATATGCACGGGGTTATAAGCTAGTTCTAATTAATTGTCATGCATATAAAAGTAATAGATTCATTAATTAGAAAGCACTGTGCACTACTGTTATGACCATAACCAATGAAAACACAATCAATGGTTCTTTATTATTTACAGATAGGAACCACAACCTTCATCAAACAACCCCACATTTAAAGAATTTATAGAAAGGCGATCACTCTTTCTATAATTCACAAGGTGTCTTAGTGGTTTTCTTTATAAGGCGTCTTAATGAACAAATAATTGGTGGAAATAATAGCTCCCCCCCACAAGTTCTACGATAATTAAGAACTTATTACTATCATTGAGTCATTTCTCAACTTCATTTTTATAATTAATGAACATCTCTAATGCCTCATCCTTGCTTATTTAATAAGCACTCATAACATACTCTTGTGCATTCCAAAACATTAGACAACTTAAGCATATCAACTAAGGCAAGTAACATATACTTCAACCAAAGAAATATTACAAAACATATATTGGGATTAAACACGTTAATATCCAATCAAGCTCACACATGCCCACAAAATACACACACACACACACACACATTTATATACATGTAAGTAATTAAATAAGGCTATATGTGTAACGACCCAAGGAAAAGCGCTAGGCATATCTGCGCTATACCTCAAAATGACTAGTCACAATTGAGGCTCCTTGCAGTTGTTAATAAATTCTAGATCTACCCAGTAAATACCCGATGTGGGACTCATCACACACCCACACATATCACACAATCAATCAAATTGGGGGCATCACAATCTCCTCCACTTAAATCCCTAACGACTTTGTGGGGTAGTGTCTCTGAGCCCACATGGGATTACCCAACCTGGCTTTGATACCATATGTAATGACCCAAGGAAAAGTACTAGCCACATCTGCGCTATACGTCAAAAGGACTAATCACAGTTGAGGCTCCTTGCAGTTGTTAATAAAACCTAGTTCAACCTAGTAAATACCTGATGTGGGACTCATCACACACCCACACACATCACACAATCAATCAAATTGGGGTATCACAATATGTGCTCAAAAACAACAATCATGTGTCCTTCATATCAATACAAACAATTGAGCCTTAAACTTTATAAATAAATAATACCTTTGGCCAAGGGGTGAATTGTACACTCTCTAACTTAGAGTGAAACCCCATAATTACAACCCTACTAGTGTGCAATTAGTCTTATTCTTGGGCTTATATCCACACATTTGAAATTATTAATAATAACTCTCATAATGCTATTTTAATTATCAAATAGAGGATCACTTGATGAATTAGTAAAGGCTAACCATAAACTAAAAATGGCAGCTGTAGAGACGAAAAATTCCCGACCTATCACAAGTTGACACATCACACTATCAAGTCCACAAAATACAGCCAATTACAAAGTGCCACATACTGCTGCTAGGTTTTGCTGTCACTATTCAAAAGCCAATAGAAATTTGCCAAGTGTCATGCAAGAACCAATCATGCATTAGCTCGTGCAAGTGATGAAATAAGCAGCCTCGCACGTGTAAGTGATGACATAAGCAGCCTCGCACGTGTAAGTGATGACATAAGTCCACAAAATACAGCCAATTACAAAGTGCCACATACTGCTGCTAGGTTTTGCTGTCACTATTCAGAAGCCAATAGAAATTTGCCAAGTGTCATGCAAGAACCAATCATGCATTAGCTCATGCAAGTGATGAAATAAGCAGCCTCGCACGTGTAAGTGATGACATAAGCAGACCAATCAGACTGTGACATGTGTCACCAATCAGACTTCGCCATGTGTCGCTTATCCACCCTAAAACTCCTATAAATAGAAGCCTTCCTGAGACATTTAGAAAGACCCCAAGCCATCTAAAGCACTCAAAAGTCCAGAAGTTTTGTCGGAACCAAGCTCTAAAGCCTCCAAGAACTTCAAGAACTTCAACTTCGAATACGAAGAACATTCGAAGGAAAATCATCCAAATCATCTACCTAGATCCAAAAGTTTGCGGGAATCAAGCCTAAAGTGTTCAAAAACATCAACAAATCACAAATCAGTAAAGCTCTACGGATCCAAGCTTCTAAAGCCCCGAAGAACTTCCACCATAAACCTTCGAAGATGAAGAACACACGAAGAACGTGAAGAAAAAAGGATTTCTAACAAGCTCATAGCCGGAGATTCATTGTAATTCCGTTTCAGCAATCTTTGATCCATCCCTCAACCAAATTGAAGGATATTTTGTATTCAAGTTACAATCACATTACCACAAATCCAAATCAATAAGTCTTGTAAGGAGATTGAATTAGAGGATCACTCTTTTGTAATCACAGAGAATTGTACCACACAATCATTAATACAAATTCGCATTTGTGCAACTATTTTACTTGTTTGATTTATTTTGAACTAGAAATTTAGTCGTTTACATATTTTGGCATGCCCAGTGGGACCTCTCTGCCTTTCATCTCTTTCTCCTTCAAAAGAAATTCAACATCATTTTGCTACCAACTTCAATGGCCTCTAGCAAGAATGTTCGAAAATCAGTAGTTGATGCTTCCAATACTGATGATTATGTCGGCCCAATCACTCGTAGTCGATCCAAAGCTCTTGATCGACTTCAACCTCAACCAACCAAAGAGGGCGAGCTTTCTACTGTCATCTCTCTAGACTTTCTTGCAAATAGGAAAGCTACCAATAAGGATTCATCTGTCTTGAAAGATTTGGAGAACAGTAATGAGTCATCCCTAACAAGGACCTTTTCTATCAACTCTTCACCTGTGATGAGAAACTTAAGGAATGAAGTACCTTTGACTCATCCTATTTCATCATTTTCTCCATCATATCTAGAGGTCATGCCAGTAATGATGACTAACACCTCTACCATGGAAGAAAAGATGGTTGAAATGGAACAAAGGATCATCCTCCTCACAAAATCACTCGAAGAAAAGGACGTCAAAATTGTAACTTTAATGAACAAACTGAAGGTAGAAGACTCGGGTGAATCAAGTCATGGCCTTGAGTGCCCATCTGGCTTTACCTTGAAAGGAGAAAATACTAAGGGTGATAAGGGAAAAGGAGGTGAAGGCACTTCTCAACACGGACATTCCGCCGCAATGGCTTCAATATCTATCCAACAATTACAGGATATGATAACGAACACCATTCGAGCATAATATGGAGGTTCTTCTACAAGTTCTCTCGTATATTCGAAGCCCTATACAAAGTGCATCGATAATATGAGGATGCCAAATGGGTATCAACCCCCCAAGTTCTTACAATTTGATGGCAAAGGAAACCCTAAGCAACATGTGGCCCACTTTGTAGAAACGTGTGAGAATGCAGGGACTCAAGAAGGCCTCTTTGTAAAGCAGTTTGTTTGTTCACTGAAGGGAAATGTCTTTGATTGGTATACAGACTTAGAACCTGAGTCAATCGATAGCTGGGAACTACTTGAAAGAGAGTTTCTCAACCGATTCTATAGCACACAACACACGGTAAGCATGATGGAGCTTACCAATACCAAATAGTGGAAAGATGAGCCTGTCGTTGATTATATCAATCGATGGCGTTCTTTGAGTCTAGATTGTAATGATAGACTTTCTGAAATATCTGCTGTAGAGATGTGCATCCAAGGCATGCATTGGGGACTACTTTACATCCTTCAAGGGATAAAGCCCCGAACATTTGAGGAGTTAGCAACTCGTGCGCATGACATGGAATTGAGTATCTCTAACCATGGAAATACAAAACCTCCCATACCTGAGGAAAGGAAAGAGAGATGGGAAATAAGGAAAAATGACAAGAATCCGAAAAGTAACGTCAAAGATTCAATGAATGTCAACCTTGCCCCAATCAAAATTTCAACAAGAAATGTGAAAGCCAACAAAAAGAAGGCCGAGGTAGGCCAACAATGTGAGACGCGATGCTCATCACTCTAGGAATGGGAACAAAAAGTGTATCCTTTCCTAAATGCCGATATGCCCAAAATGCTAGAACAATTGCTCAAGTTGAAATTGATTGAATTGCCAGAATGCAAACGACCGGGGGAGATGGGAAAAGTTGATAACTCGAACTATTGTAAGTATCATTGCATCATAAGCCATCCAATCCAAAAATGCTTTGTTCTTAAAGAACTCATCATGAAGCTCGCTAAGGAAAAGAAAATCGACTTGGATTTTAATGATGTTGCTCAGTCAAACCTTGCAACCTTTGCTTGTGGGTTACCTAGTTGCATGTCTCCAACTACTAAGCAGGGGGCAAATACCACTCTCGTTCAGTTTGGTTCTCTAGAACCTATTCAAGTTCAGCTCTCACAAAAGGCATCTGATTATAATCCAAATGATGATAAAAGGTCAACAATGGATGAGAAAGAAGGCTGGATGGTGGTTACTCGCAGGAGATGGAAGAAGAAACGTACATTCCCTCTTCATTTGTTCACCCAAGAGTCTAGAAGAGTACAAAACCAGATTCAACCTTGGTCAAGAAGGAGTGATAAAAGGAAAGAAAAACTGGGAACAAAAATATTTGACAATTCAGCACAAACCCAAAAACTTCGAAATCTCATCACATTGGAAGAATTCTTCCCCAGAAAATTCTTTCGAAATGACTCAGCCGAGGCCGTTCACACAGTCTCTTGTTGCGAAATTCATGATGAAAAGGAGGATGTTGATCATGGTGGTCCAAACGAGACTTTGCCATCTATAGAGGAACTCCAATCTCGAGTTGATGAAGTTGAACCCTTTCAATCCTCCATCTCACTAAGAGAGGCACTCAGTCAAGCTCTTGAAAAGCCAGAGATATACACTCCTTCTACCAACACGCTTCAACAAACCCAGGAATATTACGCGTGCTCTCCAGACTTAACTTTCACTGAAGAGGATCTGTTGTTAGGCTCTAGGCCCCACAATCGTCCACTTTATGTCTCTGGTTATACTCGTGAACAAAAGATCGATCGTATTCTCATTGACGGAGGTTCAGTTGTTAATATACTACCAAAAATGACAATGAAACGACTTGGTCTTACTATGGAGGAATTATCGCACAGTCGTTTGTCATTCAAGGTTTTAACCAAGGAGGACAACGCGCAATCGGCATGATACACTTGGAATTAATCATTGGAGAATTGACAAGTAACATTTTGTTCCATGTCATTGATGCCAAGACAACCTACAACATGTTGTTAGGACGTCCATGGATCCATGGAAATGGAATAGTGCCATCAACTTTGCATCAATGTTTCAAGTATCTTCAAGGTGGAATAAAAAAGGTTAATGCTGACTTAAAGCATTTTGCTGAGACTGAAGCTCATTTTGCTGACGCAAAATTTTATGTAGAAGATAACATTGCTAGCGAAGTTCTCCCAGTTGAGATCCCGTCTAAGGAAAGCAAGCAGAGTGAAAAGAAGCATGTTAGATTCATCACTAAAAAGTATAATCCTTCCTTAAAGAAAGGTCCAGAATGCAGGAATGGTCATTCTAGTGAATCTACCAGTAATTCAATAAGAGCTGAAATTTCAACACCTTCTAATAATCCTCCATTCCTCCGTTATGTACCATTATCACGCCGCAAGAATGGACAGTCACCATTTATGGAATGCCTTCAATCTACAGAAGACATGGAAAAGCCTCCTACAAAACTCACGATAGAGGATGTAGGCATATTGAAAGAAAATAATGCCATGCCTTTAACTTCATCTACAAATCCTTTGCCCTCGAAACCACTAAATGGATTCGTAAGATCTTCACAAAGTCTGACGAAGCATGGTATTCTACCAAGTGAGCGGACGAAAGAATGGTTCGACCCAAAGGCATATAGGTTGTTAGCTAGAGCAGGCTATGATTTCTCAAAACAAGGGGACTTAGGGAAACTAATTCCATAAGCTACTGGAGAAAAGATGCATGGCCTTAGCAAAACACAAAGGAAAATGTGGCTTGAAGGGCATAAGATTCCTATCCCAAAAACCGGATTAGGTTATACTCCAGAACAACCAGCCCAGATATGGATCAAGAGGAGAACCAATGCTTCAAGTTCCCAATACATAACAGTGGAGGTCGGTGAAAGTTCGAATCAAAGAAAAGATCACTCTCCATCCGGTCTTAGTGTTTGATCGCATCAAGGCCTTATCGTCACAAGTTACAGTGTTCGACAGGTTAAATACAACTTGCTTAACATAAAATCGTGACACTCTTGCTTGTAAATCAGTCTTTGATAGATTGGGGGCAACAAAAAGGCCTGTTGATAGTCATTCTCAAAATTCAATACACTTTGAGGTTTAAGGGGAGAAGAAAGCTAATAATGAGAAGAAAGCTAATGATGAGATTCGCAGTAGCATTCCTTCATGCATGAAACGTAACTTTGCCTTAGATATCAGCATTAAAGGATCGCTCAAAGTCAAAAGACGAACAATTGTACAAACAAGTCAGTCACTTGCCGACAATGAGCAAATTGAAGAGGTATCATCCTCGTTTCATATTACAATAGAAGAGGATACAATTTCAGATGTTGAAGCTGAAGAGGTCGAGGAAGCTCCTCTAGCCTTGGAAGATGGAGGACAAGCTACAGTTGATGAACTTAAAGAGGTCAATTTAGGAACTGCTGAAGAACCCCGGCCAACTTTCATCAGTGCGCTTCTCACCCCTAAAGAAGAAGAAGGGTACCTCAAGCTCCTAGTAGAATACAAGGATGTGTTTGCTTGGACTTATAAGGAAATGCCCAGGCTCAATCCAAGTATTGCTTTACACCATTTGGCAGTAAAGAAAGGCGTGTGTCTAGTTAAACAAGCCCAAAGACGCTTTCGGCCAGAGCTTATCCCTCAAATAGAAACTGAGGTCAATAAGCTAATCGAGGCGGGTTCCATTCGTGAAGTACAGTACCTGAAATGGATCGCTAACATCATCCCTGTCAAAAAGAAGAACGGACAAATCCGAGTGTGCGTTGACTTCTGTGATTTGAACAATGCATGTCCTAAGGATGATTTTCCATTACCCATCATTGAGGTCACGGTTGATGCCACTACTGGTCATGAAGCTTTATCTTTCATGGATGGTTCTTCAGGCTACAACCAAATTCGAATGAATCCTAAGGATGAAGAGCTCATTGCTTTTCATACCCCTAAGGGTATTTACTATTACAAAGTGATGCCTTTCGGACTAAAGAACGCTGGTGCTACTTATCAACTGGCCATGCAAAAGATCTTTGATAATGTACTTCACAAATACGTGGAGTGTTATGTCGATGATCTGGTGGTTAAAACAAAAAGGAGGGAAGACCATCTGATAGATCTGCGATCCATGTTCAACCACCTGAGAAAATATCAGCTTAAAATGAACCCACGCAAATGCGCTTTTGGCGTAACGTCTGGGAAATTTCTTGGTTTCATTGTGAGGCACCGCGGTATTGAAATTGACTAGTCCAAAATTGAGGCTATCCAGAAAATGCCAGAGCCTAAGAATCTGCGAGAACTTAGGGGCTTGCAGGAAAACTAGCTTACATCCAACAATTTATCTCAAACTTGGCTAGTCGATGTCAACCTTTCAATAGATTAATGAAGAAGGATGTGCACTTTGAATGGGACGAGGCTTGTAGCAATGCTTTTGCGCGTATCAAAAGATACTTGCTTAATCCTCTAGTTTTGGGTGCTCCTATTCCAAGAAAGTCTCTAGTGTTGTACATCGCGGCACAAGAAAAGTCTCTGGGTGCTCTTATGGTGCAAGAAAATAAAGAGGGGAAAGAAAGAGCCCTTTATTATCTAAGTCGAACTCTCAATGGGGCTGAATTAAATTATTCTCCTATTGAAAAGATGTGTCTCGCTCTTTTCTTTGCTATAGATAAACTGGAGCACTACATGCAAGCATACACGGTTCGTTTGATAGCAAAAGCGGACCTGATTAAGTATGTCCTTTCTAGGCCAGTGGTTTCGGGTCATATAACTCGATGGGCGGTTTTGCTACAACAATATGACATCGCATATGTCCCACAAAAAGCTGTCAAGGGACAAGCATTGGCAGATTTCTTGGCTGATCACCCAGTTCCATCTGATTGGGAGTTCTCCGATGATTTCCCGGATGAAGACGTCTTTTACATTGAAGTAATGCCACCATGGATGATGTTTTTTGATGGGGTTGCACGTCGAGAAGGAGCGGGGGCAGGTGTAGTGTTTGTCTCTCCACAACGACAAATACTTCTGTACTCGTTCTCATTAAGCGAACTTTGCTCTAACAACGTAGCCGAATATCAGACATTGATTATTAGTCTACAAATGGCCATTGAGATGAGCATATCGCAACTTGAGGTCTTTGGGGATTCCAAATTAATTATCAACCAAATCTTGGAGCAGTATGACGTCAAGAAGGAAGACCTCATCCCCTATTGCAAATATGCGAAGAGGTTGCTAACAAATTTTGAGGCCATCACATTGGAGTATATACCAAGAGAGGAGAATGGACAGGCTGATGCTTTAGCTAATTTGGCTACTGCCTTGGCATTATCCCAAGAAGAGACCACCAAAGTTGCTATTTCCCAGAGATGGGTCGTACTTCTCGTGATTGAAGAAGAAGAAGAAAAGCAAGCCAACATCATTTCGTTATGCCTTGTTGAAAAAGAAGATTGGCGGCAAGCGATCATTGAATACCTTCAACATGGAAGACTCTTGGATGATAAATGCCACAAGACTAAAGTTCGGCGGAAGGCTGCTCGATTCATTTATTATAAAGACACTCTCTTTTGCTGTTCATTTGATGGATTGTTTCTCCGTTGCTTAGGAGAGGAGGAGGCTAAACAAGCCTTAGAGGAGGCTCATTCTAGAATATGTGGTGCACATCAGTCAGTCCTAAGTTACATTACAGGATCAAATGAATGGGTTACTATTGGCCTACAATGGTGCAAGATTCCATGGAGTGCGCAAAGAAATACGAAGCTTGTCAGTATCATGCAAACTTCATCCACTAGCCGCTAGAACCTCTACACCCAACTATAGCTTCTTGGCCTTTTGATACATGGGGGCTTGATGTGATAGGACCATTACCAAAGTCATCCAATGGCCATTTGTACACCTTGGCCGCAACTGATTACTTCTCGAAGTGGGCGGAAGCTGTACCCCTCAGGGAAGTGAAAAAAGAAATAGTAGTCAATTTCATTTGAACTCATTTGATCTATCGGTATGGTGTCCCTCATTATATCATAACTGATAATGGGAAACCGTTCTACAATAGGTTGATGACGGAACTATGCAAGAAGTTTGAGTTTAAACAATACAACTCCTCTATGTACAATGCCTCGGCAAATGGACTAGCTGAAGTGTTTAACAAGACACTTGGCAGTTTGTTGAAAAATGTGGTCTCTAAGACGAAGCGAGACTAGCATGAAAGAATCGGAGAAGCATTATGGGCATATCGAACAACATTTCGAATGCCTACTCAAGCGATGCCATATTCTCTTGTCTATGGAGTGGAAGCTGTCCTTCCTTTGGAAAGTCAAATCCCATCATTACGGATTGCCATTCAAGAAGGATTGACTGGAGAAGAAAATGCCAAGCTCAGATTGCAAGAATTAGAGGCACTTGATGAGAAAAGGCTCGAGGCCCAACAACACCTTGAGTGTTATCAAGCTCATCTTTCAAGCGCCTTCAATAAAAAAGTTAAACCACGATCATTCCAAGTTGGTGACTTAGTCCTCGCTGTTCGAAGACCTATCATCACAACTCATCGTACAGGCAATAAGTTCACTTCAAAATGGGATGGCCCTTATGTTGTGCAAGAAGTCTACACCAATGGAGCTTATAAATTGATTGATAATGATGGTGTAAGGATCGGGCTTATCAATGGGAAGTTCCTCAAACGCTTCTATGCTTGAAAGTCGAGAATTGCTCATTGGTAAGAGTTTAAACTGCCCACTGTAATGCTGTAAGGGTACATGATGTCTTCCCATTACCTTTGAAAGCATACCAATAAAGAGAAATTAATCCCACTTTATGTCACCGATTGCTAGTGTGGCGTAGTGGTTGGATGCCCAAGTCGCCCTTGAGAGGTCTCGGGTTTGATTAGTGGTGATACCCACTATTACACACTGAGCCCTCCTTTTTTGTAAAAATAAATAAATAAATAAATAAATAAATAATAACCATTTGAACTATGTAATGACTTGATCCCTCTCGAGAGTACATAGGCAACTTAGTATCTTTTGCTGAGTTTAGTCACGCACTAAAAAAAAAATTATAAAATTATAAAAAAAATTAAAAAAAAAAAGACAAAAAAAAAAAAAAACAAAGAAATCATCCAAAAGGAAAATGTCAAAAAAAAAATCATCAAAAAAAAATTTTAATTATAAAAAAAAAAAAATTATGTTGAACTACGTGATTACTTGATCCCTCTTCGGGGTACGTAGGCAGCTTAGTACTTGTCGCTAAGTTTAGTCACATGAAAAGAAAAAGGATTGCCAGTTTGGCTTGAAGAATTTTGCAACAGTTGTCAATATGCTTTTAAGGCCCCTTTGGTCAGCAAGACATTACTTGAAGGTAGTCAACTACTCAATAGGATGATCGAAGATCGTTGTAGTCAAAGGTGAAGACTGCAAGGAGTTGATGTTGCTTAGCTATCCTTGAAATGATGATGAACATAAGTTGATTCTTGGTTGTGGAGCAAAATAAAATCTTCAACCACTTTTGCAAGAAATGAAGTCTACATGGCATTACCTATCTTCTATAGACACTCTCCCACGTTTCTGAAGTATGCTTTGCATCACTTATCTCCTGGGGGCATTTTCTTGTACCTTGCAAGCCTAAGCTACATCGTCTCTCTTCTAAGTTGTGTCACTTCATAGCTCTAGAATTTGAACTAGATTATCTCCCTTCTGAGTGGTTTCATTTCACATCATGCTTCTGAAATCTGGATGGCGTCATCTTCCTCCAGAATGGTGATAGATTATATATCCAAAGTTGGTGTTGCATCACTTTGCTTCTGTGGGCATGTTCGTGCAACGTTGAGTTGTTCATGGCATTTCCTTGCATCTTCAAAGTCTTGATAGGGACTCTTTGCATCTTCAAGGTTTAGTTGGCATCCCCTTGCATCTTCAAAGTCTTGATAGGGACTCCTTGCATCTTCAACGTCTTGTTGGCATCTTTGAAATCCTGATGTCTAGCTACAGTGCTACATATCCTCAATGTCTGAGCTATGTTGCCTCTGAAAATTGATGTTATTGTAGCTTTATTATAAAGGTCAATATTGGTGCAACTTCAATGCGACTTCAATGCAAATAAAGTGTTGACGTAGCTTCATAGCAAAGATGAATGTTGGCACGGCTTCGGTGCGAATGAAGTGTTGACATGGCAAAGATATATGTTGGCGCAGTTTTGGTGTGAGCGAAGTGTTGACGTAGCTTCGTGACAAAGATGAACGTTGGTACAACTTCGATATGAAGTGTTGTCGTGGCTTCATGACAAAGATGAATGTTCGCACGGCTTTGATACGAATGAAGTGTTGACATGACAAAGATGGATGTTGGCACGACTTCGGTGCGAATAAAGTGTTGACATGGCAAAGATGGATGTCGGGGCAGTTTTGGTGTGAGCGAAGTGTTGACGTGGCTTCATGACAAAGACGAATGTTGGCATGATTTCGATGCGAATAAAGTGTTGACACAGCCAAAATGAATGTCGGCACAGCTTCAATACAAACGATGAATGCAGCTTCATTGTGAAGACAAGTGCAGATATTGCTTCATGGCAAGGATGAATGTTGGCATGGCTTCAATGCAAACGAAGCATTGACGTGGTTTCATGGCAAGGACGAGTATTGGCACGACTTCGGTATAAATGAAGTGTTGACATAGCTTCACTACAAAGATGAATGTTGACACGACTTCAGTGCAAGTGAAGTGTTGATGTAGTTTCATGGTAAAGACGGATGTTGGTGCAACTTTAATACGAATACAAGTGCTAATATGGAGTGTTGACATGACTTCATGACAAAAATGAATGTTGGCACAGTTTCGGTACGAATAAAGTGTTGACATTGCTTCATGGCAAAGATGGATGTTGTCCTAACTTCAATGCAAATAATGGTGCAACTTCGTAGCAGATGTAAGTGCAAATATTGCTTCATAGCTAAGATGAACGTTGGCACGGCTTTAGAGCTAATATGGAGTGTTGTCGTGGCTTCATGAAAAAGATGGGTGTTGGCATGGCTTCGGCACGAATGAAATATTGGCATGGCTTCAGTACAAGAACAAATGCTGGCACGGCTTCATGATAAAGACTCTTGATGTGGCTACATTGCAAAGACTCTTGAGATGGCTGCATTGAAAAGACAGGTGTTGGTACAACATAATTGCCAAGACTAAAAGCCCCGTACAACTTCAAAGTCAAATGCTAGTAATAGCATTAATGAATCATGAACACCTTTGATAACATTGTTGCCTAGATGACTGTTGCTATGAGAACGTCAAGGATGGAGACAAACATCACTATAAGAACGTTGGTGTAAACCTCGACGTTAAAGCGCAAAGAATAAAGGAAAGTCTGCTGCATAACAAAAACAAAGAAACAACAAAGAACTTGTTAGAAGAAAATCTCACGGCACGTCTAAATAAATTTATAAAAAAAAAAAAAAAAAATCAGAGAAAGAGAGAGTATCAATTGTAATCTCTAGCCTGTTATTAAAAAAAAAAAGAAAAAAAAAAGAGTTAGTACAAACTAAGCATGTTAAAAAAAAAAAAAAAAAAAAAAAAAAAAAGAAAAAGGAAAAAAAGAAAAAGAAAAAGAAGAGAAGTAAAAAGGCAGAGTTTTTCTACACTTAAAGAGTATTGGGAGTTGAAGACAATGCTTGTGCAATTTAGTGTATGCTTCGGATAGCTTTATATAGGAATTCCTGGAAGCTAATAAACAAAAGGAAAGAAGTGTGTAAATAGTTAAAAGGATTTTCAAAGAATGTTGCATTGAACCTTGGAAAAAAAAGAGAGAGTAAATTTCCATAAAATAACTGTGGTGTCAGAAGGAAAATACTACACTAGACCTCTGGAAAAAAAAAAAAAAGTGTGCTTATAGGCCTGCAAATGTACGCATGCCATCTAAAAGAAAACCACTGCACTAGACTTGGGATATGAAGTCCTAACCCAGACATTCAAAACTACCTGTGCAGCCAACCTTGAAAGCAGAAACAATTGCATATTAAACAATGTCAGAAGAGCCACCGCCAAAGAAGACTAAAATGGCAACAAGTCCAACAAAGCCAGCCGTCTACAGTCCAGATTTCTAAAACTTCTCACAAGATTTCATAAAAAATCAACCCACCGAAATCTTCTAAGGACTTCGAGCAACAAAACCTAGAAAAGACGTTCACAGTGGAGTCGTAACACGCTGCCATGCGCAGCCAAAACTCCCAACGTCCCGCGGGTTTCTCATTCAAATCTGCACAAATCCAAGAAAATTTTTACAAAACTAGTGACACCACTAGATTCATCGGCCCTCGATCTACAAAACCCAGAAAGGCCATCAACAAAGGACCCACCACGCGCCACCACGCGTCCCCATAAGCTCGCTATGGTCTACGGTTTAGTTTCTCAAACCTATGCAAATAGGTTCACAATTTTAGAAAAATGACAAAACCATGGTCTTTTATGGCTTTAGATCAGCCAAACCCCGAAATTTCAGGCCCAAAAATGCCGCCACACGCTTCCACGCGCCACCAGAAGGTCCAGTATTCGCCAACGTGGTTTCACATGCTCCCACACGCCTCCATCAGTCCTCACGCGCTTACACACGCCGACGCTTCTATCCCACGCACCACGCACTGCCACGCGCTATGTGTGTACACACACCACATGAGTCACATGCTTCAGCTCGGTGATGTCATGCATGATGTCATCTGACCCGTTTGACCAGACTGACCCAGTTTGACCCGGTCCGAACCGCAAAAAAAAGAAAAAAAGAAAAAAAAAAAGCTTTGACCAAGTTAGACCTTTGACTTTGACCAAAAAGTCAAAATTTTCAAGACAGGCCTGTCCCACTCAGTTTTTCGAGTACATTCCGATTTTGGGATCCGTTTCTTCATTCGAAACTCAGAAATTGTGCAAACGTCTAATTTCCAAAAAGTTGACTTTTGCGTAAATGTTGACCAAAAGTCAAAATTTTTAAGATGGACCTATCTTGCTCAATTTTTCGCGTACATTCCAATTTTGGAGTCCGTTCCATCATTTGAGACTCGAAAATTGCACAAATAACCCAATTCCAAGGTAGTTGTCTTTTATGTTGAAATCAACCCAAAGTCAAGATTTTCGAGCCAAACTTGTCTTGTATAGTTTTTCGTGACTTAGAAATCACCAATCTAACTCACATCTCCAAAGTACTAACAATGTCCAAAACTAAAACTCACAATATCAAAATTTGAGATTCATCCATTTAGTTTGGATCCCCTCATGGTTATTCTCCAGACTTCATCAAGGCTTCCCTTTCAAAAGTACAGATGAACTCTCACAAGTGTGTCTTGAACTTGAAATCACATCGGGTCACCCGTCCAACCTACCATTCCCCTTTCGGTGCTAAACATTCCCACCTACCATTCTTCATCTCTCTCACCTACCATTTTCGTTCCCTACCGGTCTCCAACCTACCATTCTCATCCACCGATCTCACCAAAAATTTACATCCGCCATTCTCAACTATCCATCCATCATTCTTCGTCTCTCCACTATAAATAGAAGGGCCGGATTCATCAAGAACTCATAAAGAAAAACACACTGAGTCATGAAATGAAGATTTGCTTCTTTCAAATTTTCAAGTCCTTCTTCTTACAGCCATTTCTCACTATAGCTTCATCATTCTCAACACTTAGCAACCAGTATTGCTTCATAATCAATTTGAAATCAACCCTCTCATGGTTCAATAAAAACCTTCTTCACAGCATCATTGTAGTTTTGAGATCCAAACAAATTTTGTTTCTCCACCTAACAACCACCTTTGTCCATAAAGTTATTCATAACAAGGCTTGCATCGTCCTTCCATGCTTCCGTGGATTTGGTTGGCCAGGAAATCCAAGTCCAGCAGAGACATCGGTTCCTAATCTTCGGTCTCCCGTAGTCTCTTTCCAATTGTTTGGGCTTCCAACAAAAGCAGTGGTTCGGAACAAACAGCAACTTGGCTGGTTTTTAGGACCAGAATCACAAGTTAGCTCCATCTTTCATTTTTCTGTGTCTTTCCAACAAGTAGCAGTAAGTGAAGATGGTAAAAAGTGTTGGGATATCCTACAAATTGTCTTTCATCCAACACTTGAAACAACCTCCAGGGCACCAGCTCATTAGAGTTCAGCCTTTAGGGCTGGTAAATGGTTGCCAAAGCCATACTCCGTGTTTCCATCGGTGTGGGATCCAAAGGTCATCGTTGCTGGTACCTCAAAACACACTTTCTGGAATTACTCCAACTTAAATTCAGCTTGAAGTATTTCAGAAGGTACTTTTTTGAAATTACTTCAACTTAACGTCTGTTGGTATGGTCCAATCACGCATGCACATTCTATGACTTACTGTCAGACCCTATGCAACATACAGTCAGTCCCATATTCAAAGGTGTATCTCCCAGAAACACCTACACTAGAGGGTCCCCAACATACAGGACCAGTACCATGGTGGCGTATGTTTCACCCCTTCGCTTTGCTTCATCCTTGTCTTCTTCACCACCAACATCATCATCTCCAGAATCCATAATCTTCTGAAATTACCTCAACTTAACCTGAGTAAAACGATGACACATGCGCACTCAACCATTTTCCCACATGGCATCACCGTAATTCGAAGTATACTCTTTTGAGATGACTTCACCAGTGGTTCTTAAAAGCACAAGGCTATCCTCATGACTCTGCATGTTGTACCCAGCCACCATCCTCGCGTCTTCCCCATCTTCTGCACCATGTGATCGCCACCAACGATCTAGAAACACTCTTCTGAAGTTACTTCAACTTAACTTCTGCTGAGAAGGCTCGGTTACGCAAGTACATTCAAATACTCGCAGACCTCTTTTCGGCCTCATCAAAACCTTTCATATGGGTGGGTCTACTCCTTGGAAATTATTTCATCCTGCTGAAAGCTCCACCACCTTCAATTACTTCATTTGAAGAGCCAAGAGTAAAAGTCTGCTTTCGAAACTCATTCTCACACTACACTCTGAAACTGTGTGTGTGAACGAGTCTCAAGGGGGCATTTATAGAGATGAAAAATTTTCGACCTATCACAAGCTGACACGTCACACTATCTAGTCCACAAAATACAGCCAATTACAAAGCGCCACATACTGCTACTAGGTTTCGCTGTCACTATTCAGAAGCCAACAGAAATTTACCAAGTGTCATGCAAGAACCAATCATGCATCAGCTTGTGCAAGCGATGACATAAGCAGCCTCGCACGTGTAAGCGATGACATAAGCGGACCAATCAGACTATGACATGTGTCACCAATCAGACTCCGCCACGTGTCGCTCATCCACCCTAAAACTCCTATAAATAGAAGCCTTCCTGAGACATTTAGGAAGACCCCAAGCCATCTGAAGAACTCAAAAGTCCAGAAGCTCTGCCAGAACCAAGCTCTAAAGCCTTCAAGAACTTTAAGAACTTCAACTTCGAATACGAAAAACATCCGAAGGAAAATCATCCAAATCATCCGCCTAGATCCAAAAGTTTGTGGGAATCAAGCCTAAAGTGTCCGAAAACATCAACAAATCACAAATCAGTGAAGCTCTACGGATCCAAGCTCCTAAAGCCCCGAGGAACTTCCACCATAAACCTTCGAAGACGAAGAACACATGAAGAACACGAAGAACGTGAAGAACAAAGGATTTCTAACAAGCTTATAGCCGGAGATTCATTGTAATTCCATTTCAACAATCTTCGATCCATCCCTCAATCAAATTGAAGGATATTTTGTATTCAAGTTACAATCACATTACCACAAATCCAAATCAATAAGTCTTGCAAGGAGATCGAATCAGAGGATCACTCTTTTGTAATCACAGAGAATTGTACCACACAATCATCAATACAAATTTGCATTTGTATAAGTATTTTACTTGTTTGATTTATTTCAAACTAGAAATTTAGTCGTCTACAGTAGCCATGCCCAAAATTGAATGCATTTAAATGGATTCAAAATAATTTTGTCTCCAATAAAATTCCCAATTTCCTTTATTCATCTAGCCCATACACCATTGCACATTTTTTTGATAATCACCATTGTACATAAAAAGCCGAGGACATGTTACTAGCATTAATAACATGTTTAATTGCCATTTACATTTACACTTGATATCAAATAAATACCATATGACCATATATGTATTACTCATAGATAGATAACATGCTATGAACTAGTGCTATTACAACCTGCCCAAAAATCCAATGCTTCCTCTTGCAGGCCATTGCAAACAAAGTAAATAAATCTTACACAGTTGAACGAATCAAATTTGGAATATTACAAACAACCAAAAGCAACTATAATTGTTAAATAATTATAGTTCAATTGGCAAAACTCCAAAAGAAGAACATATACCAGATTGAAACTTAAATAAATCAAATCTGGTTCTTTGAAGCAAATATAACGTTAGGCATACAATATAATGATTACATATAATGTATAATGTTGCTTTCACAAAACATTAAATGCCCATAAATTAACGAAGGCACACAAATTAAAACAATCAGATTTATACGTTGCACAATACGAACACACTAGCAACAGAGTCTAAATAATACCCAGCCAAGCTAAAAAGACAAAAAGGCTTAATATCTATCTATATAATAATTAATAGTCATAACGATTGACTTTTTATCGACCGCTTTTCACTGCACTACGTGAGTACATAAAATTACACCACGTTTACTTTTAAAAATACTAAAATATTGTACATTTTCATTTGGTACTTTTAAAAATACTTAAACATTGTGCCCTTTTTATTTGGCGGAATAAAATAAACATTTCAGTGATATTTTTATTTTAAGAAATGTTAATGAGTGTCATTGACGCATTGGTTAAGAATTAATTTTAAAATAGTTTTGATATCACTTTTAAGGAAAATGAAAAAAAATTGTCAAAATATTAATTATTTTTTTTCTTTTCTCATAATTTTTTTTTAATTAAATTATTAACTAATACCCTACCCTTTTACTTTTCAGATCCATTGCGTTCCGTGGCTTACATTAAATTAGACACAACGTTATCCTAAAAAAAAAAAAAACTATGAAAACTTCAAAATGAGACACTGTACAGTCCACTTAAATTACGTTATCATCCACTGTTTCCATTCATTCAACAAAAACAGGCAAGAGAAAAGGAAACTCTTCCCCTGTTCATTCTCTTTTCGTTTCGTTTCTGCAACTCCATACACACAAGGTCAGTATAGCGTTGTTAATTTTCCTGTTTTGGATACTATATCTGTGTAGTTTACCAAATTTGGTCCGCTTTCGTTCCTTTTGTGTTTTCCGTTTCAGAACAACAGACATAGGGAAATGAAAATCCAAAATCGCAAACCAATTTTGCCTCTTCAGAAATTGAAGAAAACCCTTTTCTTTTATCGAGAAACAATAGCATCTCTTACAATCTGACCCATTTTGCAACAGTCAAATTCTCCCATTCGATCAGACACACCCGGATAAACCCTTTCCTCCATTAAATTCCTTACGCATATTTATTCCTTATTAATTGTTGTTGCTCTCTATCAATTGGTAAGCCCTATATCTTTTCTAAATTTCATTGGCTTCTTATGCATTTCATGCATCAAAGTAAGGTATTTCCATGCTCATGCATAATGATTAATTTGGCATTAGTCGAAAACTTGGGTTAGCAGATTTTCAAATGAATGTTTGGATTGTGAAAGGGAAGTTAGTCCTACCCATTGCATTTGGGTGTAAAATTTTGACAGAATCAAAATATGCTATTGTTCTTAACAGTAGCAGGTTTAATAATGCACTTGAAGTGTTTGATAAAATGCCTAGAAGATGCAAGGTTGGTTTTTATTGGGATGATTTGGTCTCAAATTAACGTCTCTACATTTTTGTTTAGAGAATTTTTACAGAGTGAAATTTTGAGTAGAAACAAACAAATAAATAGCAAATAGTATGTTAAAAAAATGTGCTACTGCATATTAAGGGATTATTTACTTAATATGGTTGTGTGATTATTTACTTTTTGATAGTTTGTTTGGTGTGTGTCTATCTTTCATCTTTCTCTTCTGTCATTTTAAAAAACCTTCTTACCCTTTCATTTTTTTGTTGAAATTCAGATTCGCTGAGTTTTTCCTGTCAAGTACTAATAATTCATAATATGCCAAATTTTCGAGGGCCTCATTTACATTGTCGCTTATCAGTAATTTTGTATTTTCAATGACATTTTTTTCCTCATGTGCTAATGTAGATCTATCATCTCTGCTCTGGCTTATAAGACATTTGGTAGCTATTCAAGCCTCCTAAGGTCTTTCTTTCCTTCCTTTTATCTCTAATTTACAATATAAAGGCATTTTCATATAAATTTACTCACGTCCTTCATCATTCAGTACATATTCAAATTCCTTTGAGTAAATATTTAACGTTAAATTGATTATAATTATTTTTTTTAATATAAATTCTGTAGATTTATTCTTAGTTTCAACTAAATTAATGACTTTTCTATGTACATTTCCTATCTCCTCTCATATTATTTTACCAAAAGCAATCCACTGTTAGTTTTTTTTGCTCTCTTTGATTTTATTTATTTATTTATTTTTCAATAAATTTGTAATTATTTTTGGCTAATCCGAAGTCCGTTTGGCTGTGCATTTGATCTGAGCTTGATGTGGTTTTTCATGTGATTAGGTTCAATCAAATGAGAAACCAGTTAGTAAGATGTAACGACTTAACTATTTGCACATTTAATAAGTAGCACTGATCAATTTGTTTGTGGACTAGTGAACTCAAGAAAACCAGTTAGTGAGATGTAATGAATTGTCTAACCATGCAAAGTCTCTTCTAACAACTTGGTGCAAGGTTGCATCTAAAGGAAAAATTGAAAATGGTTGCTCTTGATGTTGTTAATAAGGAAGCTATTGATCTGGCATGTTCTTTTAAAAATTATACTTTGTTATCATCTTATAACATGCCAACTTTGTCTTAATGAATGTTCCAGTTAATGAATATTCTTTGTGAAAATTCATAGTTGCAAATATTAGAATAATAAATGTTATTAGCTTTCATAGTTTACTTAAAAAAAAAAAAAGCTTCAAAGTTAGATGATGGAGTTTAGTGGGATCAATTGATACTTTAGTACAAACAACCATTTTTTTTTATCCTTTATTTTGTGTGGAATTACAATCAATTGGAAGAAATTAGATCTTTCATGTTTAATTCCAGCAGGTATGAATACTTTGATTTTTCTAGAGTCAAGAAGCATGAAATGGATGGAAATGCAAAGAAATTTTCATTACTTTATCATATTTGATAGGTGCTAAATTAGAATTTGCTTCATGTTGGAAATCTAATCCTTAAAGAAGTTTTTGAGTATCTTAACTGTCCAAGAATGGATTTGACCTTTGATCAATTGATCTAATGCAATTCAAGAAAGATTGGATTTGGTTTGGGAGTATTGAAGGCACCGTGGAAAGGTAAGAACACTGCTAGGGGGCTTGAAAACAACTTTTTGTTGCTCTTTGGGACCATGATTTAACTATTTTTGAGGTGAAATGAAAATTTCCATCCATAATAAGTGGAAGAATATAAGCATAAACAAATTATTATTGTATTTATTTGTATATGAGTTTCATTGTTATATTATTCCAATTTTAACGTTGAATCTGTTATATGAACCTATGGTATAACCTCAAGTTACTATTAATATTTAGTCATTTGTTCATATATCCTTTAGAGATAACATATATAATATTATATCAAGATTAATATGAAATTAATTAATATTTTATATATTAGTGCTTAATAAAGAAAGCAAATATGTATAATATGTTAAAATAAAATTTCTGAACTTTTCCGTGTATAGTACGGGTGAACGACTAGTCATATAATATAATCAAAGCCACCAACACTGTCAAGCGTGAAATCAACTTTATTCAATGCTTATAATAAGAGTAATTCTTGTGCCAAATAAAGTAGTACAACTTTGGCCACAACTCGCTATGTGACAAGTTGTGATTGGTGAAAGGGTGAAGTGAGTTCATGTGAAGACACTCTTTTACCAACTACAACTCGTCAAATTAGAGAGTTGTGGCCAATGTTGTGCCACTTTATATGGCACAAGAATTTTTCTTATAATAATATCAAAAACACTAAACCAATGAAGCTATACAAATATCTATAGTCAACCCACGGAAACAAAAATCTACAAACAATAACAACGGTCAAACCGACACCAAAATGTAATGGAAGACAAAGACCAATAACTTTATAGAAAAACAAAGAAGATAGATACTCACGATAAGATAAACAGAGTGTCAAAAAATATCAAAAACACTAAACCAATGAAGCTATACAAATATCTACAGTCAACCCACGGAAACAAAAATCTACAAACAATAACAACGGTCAAACCGACACCAAAATGTAACGGATTGTAAGAGTGCGTTTGGATAGGAGGGTTTGTTGCTCAAAGTTAAGTTGCGTTTTGCTCCTTCTTCTTCTTTTTTTTTTTTTTTTTTTTTTTTTTTGGCCGCACTTGTTGACTGGGGGGGGGGACAAAATTTACTGTGCATAAACAGTGCGTACACTGTTTACGCACTGTTCATGCACTGTTTATGTCTTAAAAAATATTAAAAGTGGGTCCCACAACACTATTTACACATTTAAAAATTATTTTGCTACAGTGTTTTCAGCAACAATCAGTTTTTATCAACTTTCAGCAACAATAAGTGCTATCCAAACACACCCTAAGTGTTTGGATTGCACACCCTAAGTGTTTGGATTGCACGTCTACGTTTCCTTCTTTCTGCGTCTTCCCTTTTTTTGTTTTTTGTTTTCCCGAGCAGTTGTTGTTGACCAAGTCTTCTATAAACAGTATATTTTTGCACTGTTTATAGACCTACAAACTTTACTTTTCAGTAATTTTTTTATTAAAATTTGGTCTTACAGCACTATTCACATATTTGAAAATTATTTTGCTACAGTATTTTCAATTTTTAGTTTTAGCAAAATAAATTTTATTTAAACGGATCCATTATCTCTTTCATTTGCTATGTGAGACTCAGGATTTTTATCACTTTTAATAACATCTTCGTTAGTGAACATAGAAAACATTAATTTCTTATTCACACCATTCTATTTTTCTAACAATGGGACCACGACAATATAACTAAAATATATATTGTTGTATAAATAATGTTTTTATCTGAACACATGTAGACTCATCACGGGTCCAAAAATAATGATCTGTTTAAATTTGGGTAATTTCAACCCCTTTCTTTCTTTTTTTCATGTCTTTTTGAATCCTGTGGGTAATTTCAACTCTTATCCGATTATAACTTAAAGTTCTCCAAGTGGGTCAAACTCATACCTGACCTATACCCATGTAATTGCCAAGTTTTTATAACCAAGTTGATACCAACTGCATGATTATCCTCTCAACTTCCTTCATGCCTCTCTTCCAAAAAAAATAAAATAAAACGAAAAAAATACTGTACACATTAAGGACCGGTCTGGTGAAGCATGTTGCCAAAGTTACCTTAAGACCTAGGGAAAACAAAAATGCTGAGAAGAATATAGACAGGAAGTGTGACAATAAATACTTTTCAAACTATTGGACACTTTCTTGGAACTTGAAATTCAATTTAATCAAAATTTAACTGCAGTTGCCAACAAAACCCATTGAAAAGTCCCAACCAACAAAGCTGCTGCCGGGAAATTGTCATTCTGATTCTGAGTTACTACTCTATATAATCAGCTATTAGTACGTCTTTCTAATTCATGTTGCTTTGATACCTTAAAAAACCTGCGTTTATATCTATTAGCTCTTCGAAGTTCAAATTAACATCTTCATTTGCGGCAGCCCCTCCCTTCCAAAGAGGCCTTGTCTCGACTTGGTATGTCACCTCATCTTTCTGATTCTTCAAATACTAGGACTTAGGTTGGGTTCAATGCATTCAGTGTATTGAACTCGTTGAAATAATGACATATAGCAAAAAAATATAAATGTATCATCATTGTGACGGTTCAATATAACTATAGGATCCAAAACTTTGCCCAATCTTATATATTTTCTTTAATCTGTTTTATTCATGTGGATTTGTTTGGAATTGGTGGTACTTTGCCAAATATTATAATTATTTTGATTGTCATACTTCTTTATTAATGTTTCATTATTTTCTAACTACTTTGTATTAGTTACATATTCTTTGTGAAATTTTCATTTCAGTTTTATGTTATATCTTTTATATATTTAGTAATAACAAATTTATCCAAAAATTCTATTTAAAATTCAAGTAAATTTTCTATTCTATTATTATTTTTTTAAGTTTTTATGTTTTCTAGTAGACATTTTCAATCTTAAAATATTTACAAACAAAGAAACAATATCTTCTTTCAAAAAAAGAAAAAAGAAAAGAAACAATATCTATAATATATAACTATAACATGAAAAAAAGAAAATAAATTTTAAAGCATAAAACAATAAAATTTAACTTATCAAAGACTCTATTGCAATTTCACTTAACAGTAGAATTACCTAATAACCTAAACATGCAAAAGAAAAAATAGAATTCAATATATAACTCAATTAATTAATACTAGCCCATTCAGTTTAGTTTCATAAATAGAACTAGTTGTCATGGTTTAAGCATAAAATATACAATATATATATATATATATATATATATTCAAAGTTTTACTTTACATTAAGGGAAATGAATGGTATTTCCCATTTTGATTTTGGGGGGAGGGAGAGGAATAGGGAGAGAGTGCTTAGTGTTTGATTGTGTTAAAGATTATGTTGTTAATGTAGACAATTTTTTAGCTTACAAAACTTAAAGTCTTCAAATTTTAGAGGAAATTGAAACTTAATGATGACTACGTAAAGTGGCGAGCCTTGTAATATTTTTTAGATTAATTATTAAGAAACTAAAATTATAAAAGTTAACAAAAAGGAAACTTGAATATATCAACACCACTAAAAAAAAAAAAAACCTTTTAATACATAAAGTTTTAAAATTTCCTTTACTAATAAAATTAAAAGACCAAAGGGACTAATAAGAGATAAAGTGAAAATGGAAACTGCTGATATGAGAGTAATAAAGTGAGAGAGAGACATTGAAATGATGACTGATAAGAGAAAATTGGAGAGAGAGAGAGCAACATATAATACATGTTGCCAATATGAGTTGAGCCAAGTCGTCAAGGAGAGTAGAGCTATCGATGTCATTGAAGAGAACTCATGACTAGATTATCTTTGTTGCTAGATTATCTTTGTTGGTACAGTATTTTAGGAAAAAAAAAAAAGAAATTATGAATTTTTTTTTTTAATGTAATGGATTGAACAAGTCATGAATTTGAATGATTAGGCTTTTTTTTTTTTTTTTTTTTTTTGAATAAGCTCTTTGTTGAATATTTTTTTCATTTGTTATTTTTTGCCTAATCTTACTGTTGTTTGGACTATATTTGTTGTTATTTGGGCCAATTTTTATTGTTGTTATTTTGACTTTTAATTTATTGTTTAAGGGGTTGAGTATTATAACAAAAATTAATATACCAAAAAGGCTAAATTAAATTATAAAATGAAAAAAAAAATTAAATTAATGATTGTAGTGGGCCCATGTATTAGCTAGCATGTAATTTAGAAATGTTGTGAAATTGTTATGACATTCTGTTGTATTCAATATTTCTAACATTACTTTTATTTTTGCTAAATTCAAATTCTTGGAATTTTCAAGTTACAGTGTTCAATATTTTTTTAGGGTAGTCAAAATAAGTATAATTTTGTACATAGAATTTTTTATTCTTTTTGCAAGTATGAATAAATAAATAAATAAATAAATAAATATATATATATATATATATATATATATATATATATATTAGGACAAGTTAAGGTGTTGTGTGAAATATACATCCTAGCTTCAATGGCCCTTGACTTGATACATCCATAACATCGTGGTGACTCGTGTTGTGGTCAACTTATTATTATTATTATTATTATTATTATTATTATTATTATTATTATTATACAAGATAGAATTTCTACTTAGCCTAATTTAAGTGTATATGTGCGTGATGACTCGTGAGATGGTCAACTTATCATTATTATTATACAAAATATAATTTCTACTCTAGCCTAATCTAAGTGTATATGTGTGTAAAACTCCCTCCTGGAGACATGAACTTCGACCCCTGCCATCTACACCCCACAAATATTTATACTTATGGAGCGACCACCGCACTAATGGTGTGCAGTGCTATTATTATTATTATGACAAAATAGACAATGCCCTTAAAGTACCTACATATTAAGCACATTTAATGCTGTGACAAAAGTTGCAACCTAAATTTTAGCCACCGTTCTCGCATCAACAATTTCATTGAAATTGGGTTTAACTTAATTTCAGTATTTTTTTAACTGGACATACCCTTTTATTTTAAATATTTATTGACGAGTGGTAGTATATTTCAATTCTCACATTTTATTTAAGTAGTAGGTGACGTAACAGAATAAAGATTCCTTCATTAGCATCTGCGGTATAAACTCCATTGCCTTTTTAATTTTTATAATGAGATCTAATTTTATAGTGGAATGGGTGGCTGGCAAATTTGAATAGTGAAGAAATTCATCACCCAAAGAAAAATCAAGCACAACCCAGTTGAATAATAAAGCTAAAGGAAAAACTAAAAAAAAAAAAAGTTTAATTCGATGGGTGACCTATGTTGAGGAGGTCATTTTCAAGAACGGTTCAATTAGCAAACTTATATTAGTTTTTATCAACAATATCATCTTTTTTTATTATCTACCACTAATAATCTGTTACGTAGTGTACAATTTTTTTGTGAAATTTTGCGTTTATAAATTTTTTTAAAAGATAATATATATTAAATGGGGTCAATGGGGCTCACATATCACCTGCCCCCTTCGTAATATGAATTTTCAAATACTAGCTAGGATTTGAAAACTGCGTTGAATTTTCTATAGGTAATATCTGTTGAATTTTCTATCTTTATATATATATATATATATTTATATTTATATTTATATATTTATTTATGAAAGTTGTTTACTATTGGATGAATTCTTCAGCTTAACTCGGTGCATAATTGCTTTCTTCTTGTTATTCGTTCAGGAGATAGATTTTCATTCTTAATTAGAAGCAGAGAAGCAAGTCATGTCTGAAAATAGAGTTGAACAGGTTGAGCTACTAAGTTCAGATAATGATTCATATGGAGGAGTTGTAGTGAAGATCGAGCAGCCCATAGATTCTAAGATCTTTCCTTCTTTGCTTAGAGCTTCAATATCGCAATGGAGGCAACAGGTATATATATATATATAGTATTAGTATCTTTTAATCTTATCAGTTTATCTTCGTGCGTCTAGCATCCACTTGATGTAGAATTAGCTGATAGTATCTCCTATTATGTTATAAACTTGAGATGTAATTTGCAGGGGAAGAAAGGTGTTTGGATCAAATTGCCAATTGAACATGCAAATCTTGTTGACGCTACAGTTAAGGTAAACACAGTTTTCCAGATTTATTATTATTTTACAACAAATTGGCTAATACTATAAGCAGGTTTTTATTTATTTAATTTATATTTACTATTATTTTTTAAAAAAATTCAACTTATATATCCAATAGATAGAGTTTTGTGTTGGCTAATATGGCCGGTAGCTATCACTGATTCACTGTGCTTTTATTTCGTAACAAGCTAACTTATTTCATCCTAAGAAGCAATGATACAACAATTCCTGAAAAAAAAAAACTAAGATACCATATGATGGGATAAGTGTATTAATTAATTATAAACTATATATTTTTTTTTATATTTTTAATATACGTGGTTAAATATTTATTTTTCATATATTATTAAGCATATATCAATTTAAAAGAAAAAATCTGAAACAAAATGTAAAAGCAATATATATGATATGGATTCGTATCAAATACGGATACATGAATAAAAATAAAGTACCTATGCTTCCTAGATTTCATTTATTTTACAATATATATGGATATTAACTCAATAAATACAAATTTTATTTGTGTTTTACACATGTTCTAATCTTATAAACAAGGCTTTTTCTTTTTTCTTCATGGTGCAGTATGTGCAGTATGTAAGGAGATGACTTAATGGAACTCATACTATTCACTTGGCACCCTAATAGTTTTTATTATTTTAATTTTTGATGAAATTGAAATATATGTTTTTATGTATGTGTACATTTTGTATGTGAAATAGGCTAAAATAGTTTCCTTTTAATATATATATATATATATATATAAAACAAAAACAACTTCTTGCTATATTGGAATCAAACAGTAAAGGTCGCATTGAAAATTGGGATTCGATGTTCAATTCATATACTAGAAAGCCTAGCAAAAAAAAAAAAAAAAAAAAAAAGAGTTTGGAATTTTCTTTATTCAAAGAATCGTAGCTGATTTGATACGTTGATTGAGATGAAGGTCGAAAGAAACGGATAGTTTTTACAAGGGGAAAACGACATCGTCCACAGAAATATGCAGAAAGGCATTAATATACCGTAGGGCCCACGGGGCTTATGATAACACTAAGAATTATTCAAACCAAGACCTCGTATCGTATGGAAAACACCGAAACGAAGCACGCATATATACGCATTTAACAACATGGAGAATCACTTTCTGAAAAGATAGCAAATTATGTGACCCTTTTGCATATGCGCTATTGCAGAAACCACAAATCCATGGACCACAAACCTTAGCCACTGAATCTGAATGGCGCATGCTATAAATATCATAACCTGTGGAACACTATAGGAATAGAAAAAGAGCAAATTTAGAGAGACATAGAGCGTTGGTGAGAGCAGAAACACGAGCGAAAGAGAAAGCTTGGGCTTTTCCTAAAGGTGGCTTCATTAATAAAAACTAATAAATTCATTGTGCTAAGTAATTAGATCCTTAATTCTCATTCTTATCCACCACAGTACCAATAAGAAATTTAACCATCTATTTATTGGTTTCATATTAAAATGTACCGAGAATCAATCGATGTATAGTCTTCCTAAATCAAGATTTATAATCCTGTTTGTTGATTTTACAGGAAGGATTTCGGTATCACCATGCTGAACCAGATTACTTAATGCTTGTATGTTGGCTTCCTGAAACTGCTGATACTATTCCTCTAAATGCTTCACATCGAGTAGGTGTGGGTTCTTTTGTCATGAACAGTAAGAGAGAGGTATGAGTTTTGGATTAATTTCTGGCTTCCCCTTACCATGATTGGAGTCGGCCGTTAGGCTACGCTATTTGGGCCAATGCCTATGGCCCTATTATAACAAGACCTCTTATTATTATTTTAATGATTATTATTGTTAAAAAATTTCCATAAATAGGTTGTTTATTCATTTCTCCACCCAATATGACCACAATATTGATGACAAAAAGAAAATCTAACCCAATTGAAAATTTAAAATGTTTAAAAGGATATGTCGTAAATATGATGATGATGGTTGTGTCATTATTTTCCTGTAACAAATTCAAGTTTGAACTTTTGTTTTAAAAAAAATAAAATCTACTGCATCATGCATCACCTTATCCAAATTAAATGAGAAGTCGTTAATTTAAAAGAAAAAGAAAACATAATAGATTTTATGTTTGAACCATGATATCTGATTTTTAATATAAAATTTGTCTTGGCTTGGTTAGTATTAATTGATTCATTGAGTTACATGATAGATAAATTTGAATGATTCTATGATCTAAAATCTATCTTTGTTTGAGTAGATTGATGTTGTTAGGTGATTCTACATTTTTAGTTTTTTTTTTTTTTTTTTTTTTGATATCTTCATACTATAATTTTATATTGTAGATATTTATTTTATTTATAAAATATTTTTTAATTACAAATTATTACTAATATCAATTTGGATATGAAAAACTTCTAAAAAAAATGAGAAAAGAATAAAAATTAATTGACTCCCAAAAAGGATCCTTGATATAGCTATTACTCAAAAAAAAAAAAATAGAAAACTTATATAAAATCTCATATATCAATGAGAAATTCATAAAAACTACTTCAAAGATTATCTCATAGTATATAGGAAATAACAATGAAAATAATCATAATGATGTTCAAACATGTAATATAAAATGATAATTCTTGATTATAGAAAAGAATAAATTCCTTTCAAATGCATTTATCTCTTTTACAATTTTATTAACAAATCTTGTTACAAAATACACCTAAAATGGGATATGTGATAAGAAGATTAAGTAGACTAATCATATTATCAATTGAAAAGTAGATGTTAACAGAACCTAAATAAACAAACTTAGTAATTAATTTTGCATTTTAAACAGTAAGAAGAATAGATTTTAAATTATTATTAATAATAATAATAATAATAATAATAATAATAGATTTTAAATATAAAAAAGCCCCACCAATAATGTCTCCTTAGGCCTAAAATGGTATATATTGTGCAGGCCTTGACCATGAAATCAAGGACGAAGCAGTAATTTGGAAATTCTGGTTTTGCTCTTGTTATTCCAAAAACATAAGCCATATATTGATAGTATAGTCCAAAAAGACTACTCACATTTCTCCCCCCACCCCCCCCCCCCCCCTCCCACAAAAAAAAAAAAAAAAAAAGTAAATTAGTACTTCTTTTAATCACTTATGCAACCTAGATCAACTTAATTCATATCCAAGGTGAGATTCAACACATGTCCACACAACCCTTATATCCAATCCAGTAAGAATTTAGACAATCCATTATTTGTGTTTGATCTTCTTAAAATTTATAAGTCACTTTGTTCATACTTCGTCTAGCTATTTCTATTAAGCAAAACAACTTGCTCAAGTGTATTTGACTTGGACTATTTCAATACTTAAATACCAAAAATTGAATGGCCTTGTTATGATGGCTTAAAAATTCTAGCTACTAAAATGGAATTTATCTTATGGCAGGTGCTTGTAGTTCAGGAGATTAGTGGCAAATTCAAAGGAACAGGGGTGTGGAAGTTTCCTACCGGGGTTGTTAATGAAGTGAGTATGCCCCAAGTGCAATTGTTTACCAATTTCTTTAGAAAAATTTGTAAGTGTTCACCCTGGATTGAAATTTTTCATACGTAGGGTGAGGATTTTTGTACAGCTGCGATTAGGGAAGTCAAAGAAGAGACAGGAGTAAGTGATAAAAATGCAATTTGTGGATTCAAATGAGTATGATATTTACCTACATGTAGGTTTACACATTTCAATGTAAATCTAAGACCATTACTTTTATTTTGTTTCAGATTGACACAGAGTTTGTGGAAGTTTTAGCATTCAGGTAAGAAAATTGCTGAATACTATCTAGTTCATATGCATTTGTAGATATTATTGTTTTAGATGTATGAGTAAACAATAAATAGTCTTGCCTGTAAAAGCAAGTTTACTAATGTTGCATTATGAAAAATTTATAGCAACTTGTTACACTAAAACTAATATTATTATATTAATTGTTTTCAATATAGTTTACATGTTCCTCAGTCTCCTTTTGGTGTTTCATATTAATCTCTCTCTCTCTCTCTCTCACACACACACACAATATACAGGCAAAGCCACAAGTCATTCTTTAGCAAATCAGATTTGCTCTTCATTTGCATGTTAAAACCACGAAACTTTGACATTGAGAAGCAGAATTTAGAGATTGAAGCAGCAAAGGTAATTTTTTTTTTTTTTTTTTTTTGGGCAATACTACTACAAAGACTATTTTCTTTGCATCAACTTATTTAGGGCTTTAAGAATAAAATTGCATTAGAGCAACCCTCAATGTGGAAATAGGCATATATTTTACAAACTTCTATCAATCATACTAGCTGCTTATATTCTTCCAATTAACTTTTCAAAATCATACTAGCTGAATGCAAGACCATAAGCCAATCTAATTCATATGTTGTAGTCAGGTTCTAGTAAATAAGTCCTATTGGGAACTTTTTAAGCAGGTCCTATGGATTGATCTTTTGTACTTGTATAATGGTTGCATTTGTGCTTAATCTTAATTCAAAAGATATTTGTTGAAATCTTTATATTTAGGGTACTGACTAGCATGAATTATTTTGCATCTCCCATTCTTGAAATCCTCCTCTAATTCATATATCTTTAAGGCAATATGCCTTTTCGATTTGAACTTGAAACGTATTCTGAGGAAAGAAAATACATTTAGAGCCAATGTAGAACCATAAAAAGGCAAAAAATATCTACCTTTCAAGACCATTTGGTGGCAGAAAACATTAACTTATTATGTCCTATTTTCCCATTTTGGCTTGCCATGGCATAATTTAATATTAAAGCAATGTAAAATTCAAGAATTTTGATTAATATTGGACCTTCTATAATTACTGAACTATGGCAACATGGTTTTCTTATGTTCATTTTTTCTTTTCCAATTCTTAAGTGGATGCCAATTGAGGACTATGCAGCGCAACCTTTCAACCAAAAACAAGAGCTCTTCAATTATGTTGCCAAAATATGCTTATCAAAGTCAGAAAAGAATTATACTGGTTTTTCTCCACTGGCTACAACTACAGGCTCTGGCAAAGTAAGCTACCTCTACTTCAACAATCAGGATAATAACCACCTTGTAACTTCTGATAATCAGCCATTGAAAGTCTAATGTGATGTTTAAAAAAAAACTATATACCATTTGCATGAGTTGTGACAATAAGAACTCTATGATAGAAACGCTTGTAGGGTCGCCCATACTGTATAGATGTACATTTCTTTACAGTGATATAATTCAAAATGTGGATTTCTTCTCAGTAGAGTGAGTCAATAAAGTTGTAATTAGCTTATTTTTTTTAGGTGGAGGGGGTTTTGGGGGCTAATAATGAAGATGTAATTTGATATTTATTTAATACAAAGTGTGATAATAAAGATTCAATTTCTTTTCGTTTACCATATATCTTGCAATGAACAAGAGTACAAAATACACTCAATTTTATGCCCCTATAAAAAAAATATATATATATATTTATATATCTATATAAAGATGGGTTCAAGTTACACCTGGTGTAACTTCACAAGAGTTATACTTTTTATGGACTATTGATTACTATTAGATCTAAAGGTCAAAAAACATTCATAGCAATGTTATTATTACCTCCTAGAAATTAGTGATTTAGGCATTAACTCTTCTTATTAAAGGAAAAAAAAAAAAACTAAAGATGGCAATTCATGTATACATATGTTTTTATTTAATAACTAGGGAACACTCTCGGTAAAAGGACGCATGCTTAAATTTAGAGTCATACGTTCTCTCTTGGAACTAAATATTATGGAACCCCTAACAAAAAAAAGTATTATTTTAATCTTCATTAATGGGAATAGAAACAAAATCTCTTTTATAATATCCCAGGAATCAAAGTTCAATATCAGCTAATAGCACAATAGAGTTCTCTATGTACTTTTGATTCTTCAGCAATTTAAACACTTCATAGTAAGATTCTCAACAGCAGGAATCAAAAGAAAATTAAATCATTACTAACAACTAGATGGGGTATCAGATTTTCCCCATTGACTGCTGGTTGGCTATTGACAATGAGGAATCCCTTTGTAATAATCTTCCCCAGCTGCTCATTTATGATTCGTGTCTCTGGCTGAAGCCCATCTAACTCTGACCATGGACTGCTTCTCAATTTTCCAAGGCAATATTTCTTAAATTTCGATATAGAAAAAATTCAATGTAAAATTATGGAAAATTCACTGGCAATGGGGAAAGACTATTACGCCCAAAATGGAGACCGTTCCTCCTGAATATCATCAACATTTGTCAAGGGTGTAGCCCATTCTTCAAGAAGTTTCTTGTCACGTGCTTGTGGCGGCATGAACTGTTCAATAAATTTTGACTTAAGTTATATATGGCCATGACTAAAGAAAATACATATAAGAGTACATGTAGCTTAACCAAATTATGGTTACTTCCATTTACTAAAACTAAATTATTCAACGAATATTTTACGGAGGAGGAAGATGATGATATGGAAGGAAAAAAAAAAAGAATTAATGCTGTGGATTTTTCTTTTTCCTTAAATAATAAAAGTTAATGTCTAAATCATTAATTTCTAGGTAGTAATAATGACATTACTATGAGTGTTTTTTGATCCTTAGATCTAATAGTAATCAATGGTCCATAAAAGATGTAACTCTTGTGAAGTTACACCAGGTGTAACTTGAATCCATCTCTTGTAATATATATGAGTACTGTTTAAAGTTATTTGAAAGATTGAGGAAAGCATTTTTAAACACATATTTTCAGTTTTAAACAATATTACACGTGTTTCTATATATTTTTTTCACTTACACGTATATCAAAAAAATACAAATAACATTACTTAAACTCTTTTACCAAATGGGCCCTGCCGAAATTCTAACAAAAAGTATGAGAAAGAAAAGTTTGAATTTTAGTAATCTCATTACCAAAATTCTTGCTCCCCAAAATTACTACCTAGCTGCCAGGTGAAGTGCCCGAAAGAGAAGTGGCTAAAAGGAAACCAATTGTGGCAACCAAGTTGCTAAAATTGTAGGGAGAGGAGGAGAGAGAAAATAGGAATTGTGGCAACCAAATTGCCAAAAATGGGAGAAAAAAAAAAAAAGAATTGTGGCAACCAAATTGCCAAAAACTTGAGAAGAAATTTTATATGCAAAAATAAAAACATATCAAAAAGAGTTGGAAGGGCATGAAATAATATTAGGGAAAAAATGGCGATGAAAATAATCATAATAATATTCAAATTTCAAAAATATAATATAACAATTCTTGATTACGTAAAAATATTAATCATTCTTTTTAAAATGAACATATATTTTTTTTGTGTTGACAACTCGATATATTTAAATTATCTTTTTATTAAAAAAATTTTTAATTAAAATTTTTTAATGATCATCTTAAAAAAATTTCTAAAGTCATCACCAAATAGAAGGGATAGTGTTAATCATGTGTGAAAATTGAAAGACAGCTAAAATATTAAGAAATTTTAATATTTTAATAAAATGGACAATGACGAATATCGGCAAAAGGGTCGTCCATATGTAAGACGATCCCAGCCATGTTCATGACAAAAGCTGAGAACAAGATTCCAACTACGTAAATCACCTTCATGGATGAAGGAGACCAATACTCATTAAAGAACGGATAAATGCCCACAAGACATCTGCTAACCAGTAACTACGCCGGAACAGTTACCAAACGTAATGATTGCCCAACGGCTATCCATTACACAATTAAGGAAATTGTCAGTGTCAATCAATGCTATGATACTCTCAAGAGAAAAACATCTGGAAACAGCATTAACAGACATAACTACACCCATCCGTAACAAGCTATAAAAGGGAAAGGAGAACTCAGGTAAAGGGGCATGTTACAAATTCTGAGCATTGATTCATAATAGCTTTAGGGGCATTAGAAACAATTTTTGCTAACTTAAGCATCAGAGTATCTTTGATTAGCGCCACGCCAAGAAGATCCCCATTGCTTTCTTTTCTTTATAACAGGTAATGGAGGTCATCCATTGGCATTGACGAGGTTCATTTTTGGCTTCATTAGTTTGGCGTCATCTGTAGGAAATGTAGCAAGTTAACTCTTACTCAAACCATCGTGCTCCTACCGATAAAGTTCCTGTCTCGAGATGGACAATGAAGCAGCAACGCCTCCAAACCCCATGGTGATGGCTCAACAAATCCAGGCCTTGACGACAAATGTGCAGGAGTTAATAAGGCAAAACGAAGAGCTAAAACGACGAGCTCATCCAAAGGGCAATAACACTTTGCATCATCTGCGGAGTCACAGCAAACATGACTAGGAAGCCAGTAGCCCTGGAAATAGCAAAGGAAAAGATGCAACGGAGTATACTAGACAGTCTACGCCCGACAATGACTATTTGATGCAAAACCTATGAAAAGAGCTTGACGAAGTAAAGAACTCCATTAAGGGGAAGACAACAATGAACTTGGATGGCATGCTTAAGCGAACAGATTCGCCCTTCACACCTAGTGTCTTGGAGTGCCCCCTGCCTCCGAAATTCTTTTTGCCGTAGCTAAAGGTCTATGATGGTATGAAGGATCCCCTCAACCATATAGGGACATTCAAGACCATTTTAAACCTGCAACAAACCCCAGATGAGGAAATCTGTAGATCATTCCCTGCCACCCTCAAAAGAGTTGCAAGGGTTTGGTTTAGCAAATTGCTAGCGTCTTCCATCGTAAATTTTCGAGCAACTAAGTGACTCGTTCATTCGCCATTTTATTGGAGGACAGCGTCACAAAAGGCCAACCTCTTACTTGTTAACAGTAAGGCAATAGGAAGGGGAGAGCTTGAGGGATTATGTGAAGTGGTTCAACAAAGCAGTATTGGAGATCGACGAAGTTGATGATCAAGTCATCATGACGACCTTCCAGGTGGGGCTCAATAATCCCGACCTCATCTTTTCACTAGGCAAGATGCCACCAACTTCCATGATGGATCTATTGTTCAAAGCCTAGAAGTATATGAATGGGGAAGACGCCCTTACGGCCAAGGGACAAATGGGAAAATGGAAGAAGGAAGAGACCGGTGAGTCTCATGGTAAGAAGAAGGATCGCAAGGACTTATACTCAGAGACTAAAGCCAGCAAGAGTAGTTCTGACGCCCCGAAGAAAAACATGAACTTCACTCCGTTAGTTATGCCTGCAGATAAGATCTTGATGCAAATAAAGGATGAACTAGGATTGAAATGGCCTAAGCCATTGAGCACGTCCTTGAGGAAACGTGACCCAAAGAAGTACTACCGTTTTCATAAGGATCACGGCCATTATACTGATGAGTGCCGTGATCTAAAGGAAAAGATAGAAGAATTGATCCAACGAGGAAAGCTCCAAAAATTCATTAAGAGGGACCACTAGCCTCGATCAAAGGCTGAGGATAAAAACCATGACGATGCGAGGGATGATGGACGGGACCTTCCAAAGCAAGTTGTGGGAGAGATACGGACGATAGCAGGACGACCCGTATCTAGAGGGTCATACAAGTCTTTAAAGAAGACGTATTACAAGCAGATCAATAGTGTCCATATGAGACATCCATCCCTGAAGTATTGACGGATAGACAATGACGACATCGCATTTTCTGAATGAGATGCAAGTGGGATAAAGCAACCCCATGATGACCCACTCATCATTTTATTGGAGAGTATTAGTCGATAATGAGAGCTCGACGGATATAATGTACATGACGACCTATCAGCAGTTGAGAATGGATCCCAAAAAGCTCAAACCCTTTAATTCTCCATTACTCAGTTTTAGTGGGGATAGGATTTATCCAAAAGGAATTGTCACATTATCCATCACTACAGGAACGCAACCGGCTTAAGTGACGATTCAAGTCGATTTTCTGGTCATCGATTGCCCATTGTCCTACAATGTCATTTTAGGACGACCTACTCTAAACAGGCTCAAGGTAGTAACGTCGACTTATTGCCTGAAAATGAAGTTCTCAACTCTAAACCTGGTAGGCCAGATATATGGAGATTAGCGCCTGGCCAGGGAATGCTATCAAGCTGTCTTGGCTTCGAGGGAAAATCACGCATGGGTAGTAGAATAGGAACCAAAGAAGCTATCCTAAAAGCTGGAAGAGGTGAACTTCATAGAGGGAGACACGACAAAGGTAACAAAAGTGGAGACGGGACTCAGCCCCGTCTTGAAGAGCAGGATTATGGAGTTCCTCAAGCAAAATCTGGATGTCTTCACTTGGACTCATGAAGATATGCCAGGAATAAACAATAAGGTGATTGAACAAAAGTTAAATGTCGACCCTACCAAGAAGCCCGTTCAGCAGAAACGACAAGTTTTCACCCATGAACGGAATAAGGTTGTTATGGAGGAAGTAGAGAAGTTTCTGACTACTGGGTTTATCTGGGAAGTCCATTATCCCGAATGGTTGGCCAACGTAGTCATGGTTAAGAAGTCCAACAGAAAATGGTACATGTGTGTAGATTTTACAGATCTTAACCGAGCTTGCCCTAAGGACAATTTCCCACTTCCTGGGATTGATTAGTTGGTGGACTCAACAACTGGCCATGAATTGTTAACTTTCATGGATGCATTTTCAGGCTATAATCAAATTCGCATGAACAAGAAGGACCAGGAGAAGACTACATTTGTCACTAGTCAGGGGCTATACTGCTACAAGGTCATGCCTTTTAACCTGAAAAATGTAGGAGCCACTTTCCAGAGGTTAGTAAATCAGATGTTCTACAGATAGCTTGGAAGGAACATGGAGGTTTATGTAGACGACATGCTCGTGAAGAGCAAAAAAGCAGAGCAGCATCTAGACGACCTCAGTGAGGCTTTTGGCGTGCTGAGGAAGTATCAAATGAGGTTGAACCCTGCTAAATGCGTATTCGGAGTATCATCCAGCAAGTTCTTGGGTTTCATGGTTTCGCAAAGAGGTATAGAGGCTAACCTAGAGAAAGTCAAAGCTATATTGGATATGACATCCCCAAGGAGTGTGAAAGAGGTTCAAAGACTGACGGGGCGCATTGCAACCTTGAACAGGTTTGTGTCCAGAGTGACGGACAAGTACCTCCCATTCTTCAAAACGTTGAGGCAAGCTTTCTACTGGACAGATGAGACTGCATTTGTCACTAGTCAGGGGCTATACTGCTACAAGGTCATGCCTTTCAGCCTGAAAAATGCAGGAGCCACTTTTCAGAGGTTAGTAAATCAGATGTTTTGCAGATAGCTTGGAAGGAACATGGAGGTTTATGTAGACGACATGCTCATGAAGAGCAAAAAAGCAGAGCAGCGTCTAGGCGACCTCAGTGAGGCTTTCGACGTGTTGAGGAAGTATAAAATGATGTTGAACCCTGCTAAATGTGTATTCGGAGTATCATCCAGCAAGTTCTTGGGTTTTATGGTCTCGCAGAGAGGTATAGAGGCTAACCCAAAGAAAGTCAAAGCTATATTGGATATGACATCCCCGAGGAGTGTGAAAGAGGTTCAAAGATTGACGAGGCGCATTGCAACCTTGAACAAGTTTGTGTCCAGAGCGACGGACAGATGCCTTCCATTCTTCAAAACATTGAAGCAAGCTTTCCATTGGACAGACAAGTGCGAAGCAGCTTTCCAAGCTCTCAAGAGTTACTTGTCCAAACTACCATTGTTGAGCCCGTCCGTCGAAGGGGAGGATTTATTCCTGTACTTAGCTGTCTCTCAAACAGCAGTAAGCTAGGTAGTCATTAGAGAAGAACTCCAAGTTCAAAGGCCAGTTTACTATACAAGCCAAGCTTTCTAGGGGGCAAAAGCAAGGTACCCTAGGATAAAAAAGCTGGTCTTTGCCTTGATTGTTGCATCAAGAAAGCTCAGTCCTTACTTTTAGGCGCACACGATTCTAGTAATGACAGACCAACCATTGCGAAAGGCCATAGGCAAGCCAGACACAATAGGAAGAATGGTTCAATAGGCAGTAGAGTTGAGCCAATTCGATGTTGATTACAGGCCTAGGACAGCAATCAAAGCTCAAGCATTGGCAGATTTTGTTGCTGAATTCATTACAGTTGAGCAAGATCCAGAATCAGGATACTAGACAATGTATACAGACGGCTCAGCAGTGTCTGGCATGGGCAGAGTAGGGGTGATTCCTTTTTCCCTTGAAAAAGACACCTTTAGGTATGGAGTAAAACTCCAATTCCCAGAGACGAATAATGAGGCAGAATATGAAGTTGTTTTGACAGGTCTACAGCTGGCAAAGGCTCTAAGGGTAAGGAACCTGAAATTGAACTTTGATTCAAAACTCGTGACCGGACAAATGAACAATGAGTACGAGGCTAAGGAGGATGGAATGAAGAGGTACTTAGCATTGACTAATCAGTTAATTTCTAGCTTTGATGATGTCAAGATTACCTAGGTACCCCGAGAAGAGAATTCCAAAGCAGATGAGGTTGCCAGACTAGTGTCGACAGAAACAAGCGAAAGACGACCTAATTTGTTAGTGGAAATGTAGTATCTCCCAAGCATTGAAGGACTTGAGGTGAGTTGTGTGCAATCAGGAGAAAGATGGATGGATCCAATAGTCACTTATATCAAGACTGGCAATCTCCCATCAAATCCGACCGAAGCAAGAAAGATGAAGATCAGGGCATCCAGATTTACGATCTTGAATGACAAACTTTATAAAAAGGGATTTTCCCAACCCTACTTAAAATGCCTTGACCCAAGAGATGTTGAATACGTTCTAAAAGAGATCCATGAAGGAATATGTGGGAATCATTTTAGCCCACGTTCGCTCGTTAGATGAGTTATTCATGCAGGATACTTCTGGCCAACCATGCAAAAGGATGCAGCTTAGGTCATCCAAAAGTGCAACAAATGCCAACAATTCGGAAATGTGCAACACTTGCCAATAGAGCACTTGACGAGCATAACTTCACCTTGGCCATTCTCCACGTGGGGAATAGACATAATGGGCCCCTTACCACGTGGTAAGAAGCAGGTAAAATTCCTAGTTGTTGCTATTGATTATTTCACAAAATGGGTAGAGGTAGAACCTCTGGCAGTCATAACAGAGGCCAAGATACAGCACTTTGTATGGAAGAACCTTGTTTGGCGATTTGGCAAACCACGGGTCGTCACCTCCAACAATGGACGACAATTTGACAGTCACAAGTTCAGGGATTTCTGTAAGGAGTTAGGGATAAAGAACCATTATTCTTCACCTGGTCATCCACAGGCCAATGGCCAAATAGAGGTCACAAATCGGACTTTACTCAAGCTGATCAAAACACGACTTGAGGGGGAAAAAAGGGCATGGCTTGAGGAGCTCTCAAGTGTGCTTTGGGCTTACAGAACGACGGTAAGAACCCCAAGAGGTGAAACACCCTTTAAAATGGTGTTTGGGATGGAAGCAATGATTCCTGTGGAAATTGGAATGTTGAGCATTAGGAGGGCATGGTATGGCGAGCAAAAAAATGACGAGGGCCTTAAGTTGGCCCTAGACTGTCTACTTGAAGTCAAAGATGATATAGCCTAAAGAATGGCAGTATACCAGAAGAGGATGACGAGGTATTACAATCAGAGGGTCAAGCTAAAGTGCTTCAATCCTGGAGATCTGGTTTTACGAAAGGTTTCAGAAGCCACCAAAGATCCAATTGAAAGGAAATTAGGCCCCAACTGGGAAGGCCCATACAAGATCGTTCATTATTCAAGAAGAGGTAGTTACTAATTAGTAGATGAGAAGGGAAAACCTTTGCCTTGTCCATGGAATGCAGAACACTTCAAGAAGTATTGTCAGTAAGGAGAATGAAGATTCAACCCTAATAAGTTTCGGGATTCGGAACATCTCGTTTATTTACATACAGATAAGCGAGAAATCAATTTTTCATTATGTACTTGTTTTATTTCCTATTCAGTATTGTTTTACTTCTTATTTAGTACTTTATATGTAACACTTTTGTGTTTCCATAAGTTTACGTCCTTCTAACCCATCTTTATCAGCAAGGACGAATAAAATAGATCGGATGTTTACAGAACTGCTTTCATTGTATATAATGGCAAACACCTCAAGGTGAACAACTTCCTTTAAACCAGAAAGAGGAGGAAAGGATAAAAACCTTCATAAGAACAAATGACAAGGTTAAAAATCCCAACACAGTGATAAAAACTCATGAGTTTAAATCACAAGGATAAAAACCTCCGTTAGAACAAATGATGACGTTAAAAATCCCAATACAGTGATAAAAACTCACAAGTTTAAATCACAAAGATAAAAACCTCCATCAGAATGAATGACGAGGTTAAGCATCCCAATACAGTGATAAAAACTCACAAGTTTAAATCACAAGGGTAAAAACCACTGTCAGAACAAATGACGAGGTTAAAAATCCCAATATAGTGATAAAAACTCATAAGTTTAAATCACAGTGATAAAAGTCTCGTCAATACAAATGATGAAGTAAATACCCACCGAAAATGATAAGGTTGAATCATAAGGGTAAAGACCTATGTTAGAATGACGAGGACGAGGCCCACACTTTGTGATAAAACTGGTCTTATGTGACGAGATTAAAACAAAAGATAGGAGTGCTAAGTCTACGATATGGACCAAGCTCAGGCGTTGATCGGTATCAAAAACATTACAGAGATGAAAGATTCAGCAAGAGAAGTTATAGCATATAATTGTTTGAACAAAGTAATAAATATTTTGTTGGACAGCCCCAAAACCTAGGGGAAACCCGTCACTTTCAAAAAGAAAGAACTACCTAAAAACCAGAGATAGCTAGTGTTTGTTAACAAAGGAAAGAAATCTCAAAATACAGAAGGGGAAAACCTACTGTTTTCAAAATAAATAATTATGAAGGAAAGGCTGAAGATTCGTCAACCACTTTATCTCCAGCTGCTTTATCTTTCTTTAGTGCTCCATATTCAACTTCTTCCAATTCCTTTGCTTCATCCTCCAGAACCTCAGTGTCAATTTTTTTGAAATCCAAACTAGAAAAATCTATAGCCAAGCTGTGGTGTTTCATGGTCCAACGACGCAGAAGTTCGAAGCCCTTGAAGTATTGCATGAATTGGAGGTCTGAGAATTCTTTTGATTGCTTGAACTTTTGAATAACCTTCTCCCTCTCGTCATTAGTCTTCAGCAGGGCAACTTGGATCTCCTTGTCCTTCTGAATAACGAGGGCCTTCTCCACATGCAAAGATTCAGTTCCATCACTTTCTGGTTCGCTTCGTTCCTCTCATTCATTGCAACGATTAGATCTTTCTTTAACTGAGAACATTCAGCCTTAACGGACTCTACTTTTGATGTGGCCATCACAACCTTTTCCTCCACATTCAAGTAGTCTGTCGTAATGCGCAATGACTCCCCAACTACCTAAAAACAAAAACAATAAAACAAAAAGAGATAATTACACTTTGCCTACCTATGGTTTGCCTCTAATTCTATGTGCCCACCCGTGGTTTAAATTTTAACACTTTACCCACCTGTGATTCTCACCGTTACCCAGTCGTAACCCACCTCTCCAATTTCCGTTACTCTAACATAGAAAAGGTAATAAACAAAACCCCACATGGATCAAAACTCACTTTCTCCCAAAACTCCCTCACTCCCATCCAACCCAACGAAGATCCTACATAATGCAATGCAATGCTAATATGTGTCAAGTGCTTCTTCAAACAACTTAGTAAATTTGAAGGAACAAAACCAAATTAAATCCAAGAAAAAAAAAAAAAAAAAAAAAAAAAAAAAAACCCAGGAAGTGAGAATCAGACCTATAAATGAAAAAACATCCAAATTTCTGAATTTCAAATTGATTTTCTAATTTAAGCAAATACCCACAAAAAATTAAAAAAGAAACTTCAGGTTATTAATCCTCCTGCACAATTTACAAACCATTTGAAGTGGTTTTTAATTTAAGCCAAAAATAACCAATAGGTAAGAAACTGACCCAGAAATAAAATACATGAAAGAAATGTAATGTATATGGATAGATAGGTACCTCCAGTCTTGAAAGACTATAATTGGCGTGATGTATGGCAAGATCTATATTTTGTGAATCAAAGCGAAACCAAGAGAAAGTGTTCGAGGAAAACGAGGAGTCTGAGTTCGTGTTCGTTTGTAAAGCCAAGGACAACGTGGTCGTGTTGGACAGTCAGATCGGTCCGGTTTTCCCGGTCTTCAATCGCGACCTCCTTCTATCTAATCAGAACCCCACCAAAAGTCAACAAATTACCAACGACTAGGATTTGAAGAATAGAGAAGGAGAAGAAGAAGAAGAAGATGAGGATGTACGGTGTCACTTTTAGTTTGAAGAAGGTTAAATTCAAATTATTAACCTTCAAACACAATTTAGACACATTTGAAGTGATTTTTCTCATCAAAATTAGAGGGTTTGAAATTTAAATTTCAAAACAAAAACCTAGAGGTGCAAGTCAAAAGATTGGGCCTGATGCTGTATATATGACTGCCCAAGAAATGAATAGGGAAAACACAAATTTGGATTCAGGGTTTAACATCACTTGGAATTTTCCAGTGGGTTCAGGTGGTGCTCAATACTTGGTTTGATTGCATTTCTGTGATATTGTTAGTCGTGCACTTAACTTGCTGTACTTCAATGTATATCTCAATGGGATCTTGATTTGTCAGTACTTACGTCCCATGTGCTTGCATCTTCGATCTATGTGGATTTTGTTGTGTATCTTCGTTGGTTTGGATGGGAGTGAGTGAGTTTTAATCCATGTGGAGTTCTATTTTTTACCTTTTTTGTGTTAGAGTAACGAAAATGGGAGAGGTGGGTTACGGCTGGGTAACGGTGAGAATCACAGGTGGGCAAAGTGTTAAAATTTAAACCACGGATATGCACATAGAATTAGAGGTAAACCACAAGTGGGTAAAGTGTAATTATTCCAAACAAAAAAGATAGAGAAGAGTCGTACACATCCACATCTATAAGTGAATTGAAAAAGAAACATGAAAAGATCAAAATGACATACTTGCACCAGCTTGTGAATGTGTCGACTAACGAGCTCATGCAAAGGAATGGACGACAAACCCTTCAGTTTGTCACTAGTGATGACATTATGCGCACGGCCTAAGGCTGTAGCAGGGTCGTCCCATACACTCACCCTTATTTTACTCTTACCCCTTGCACGAGTCATCGAAGGAGTAGCAGCAGTCACTTCCAAGAAGGAGTTGGAGAAGGAGGGGTGACATGGGCAGATAGGTTTGGAATAGAAGCTTTAGCTTTATCGTCACCTAGCTTTCTCTTCTTTGAGTCAGAAGTCAAGTTGGCTAAGGGTTCATTCTTCAAGTTCTTAATGCAGGCATATTTGTCTTTGTCATACTGGGTGGCCATTTTTGCTAAAAGAGAAAGACGAAAAGAAAAGAAGTCACCCCCAATTAGACAATAGACAAAGACAAGAGAAATAAAGTCATTGACAGACAAACCTACTTTTCTCTTCTCGTCGAATTTTTTCCAGAACATATTTCGAGGGTTCAAGGCCTAAGCAACAATCGTATAAATGACGAGGGTTAACTAGGTCGTCAAAATCCTCTATCTCGCGAGCATAAGAAAGGGCAGCTCGAACACAGTGGCGATATTGATCTTCAAGGACAGGACGATCAAGATCTGCAAACCAAAATAAAAACGTCATCAGATGAATAATCAAGGCACGAAAAAGAACAGAAGGAGATCACAAAAATATGCACCAAGCTCTGGAACTTCCTATTTTCATAGCAATCTCAGGACTTCCCCCTAAAAATCGTCAGACAAGGTTTCCTAACCCGATCTGGAGACAAAAAAGTATCGTGATTTCCAATCACGGAAGGACAAAGGGAAACCCTTCACAATCCTGGATTTCCTATCCCACGGTAGGAGCTTAAAATACCCACAATGGGTAGAAGACTTTAGACGATACAAAAATAAGAACTCATTTACTGTGATCATCTCTCCATCACAAGTAGACACCCAAATAACCATACAGCTTATGACTGTCCTCCAAGCATTGGGGACGAGCTGACTAGGAGCAATCTAAAGTTCGTTTAGAAGATGTAAAATGAACAGATGAACGGGGAATCGAAGGCCACATAAAAATTGAGCCTCATAGAAACAGACTTCCTTGTGAGCAAAGTTGCAAGCTTTCTCACCCAGGCGAGGCAACCTAGCGGAAGTGTTTTTAGGAAACTGAAATCTCTTCCTAAAACCTTTCAAATGACTCTCTTTCAGGCAACAAGACTTAGAAAGGGCATGCAAAGGACGTGAGGAAGAAGATGAGGGCAATTTAGAAACTGCTGTATCAACCACTTGGTTCAGAGACTCAACGTTGGAAGACAACCTCGTCTCCAACTCACTGGACCTAATGTCACTTATCCTATACTCAACAGGATTTATCTCAGAGTGATACCTAACTAGAGATTGATGAATTAAAGGATAAAGGGTGAACAGAACAGGCCTAAATGCTGAATAATGAGACACAAACAGACCCACTTGGGGACGGTGACCTGAGGAATACTCTAAGAAAACTCCTAATCGAGCAAAGAAAAAAGAGACCAAGGGGCACACTTGGCTAAGAAAATCAAAACCAACCATGAAAGTGCAAAAAGATAGAACCTTACCAGAGACTTTTTGAACAAGAAGATCACTTGGCGCTTCAAAAATCAGAACAAATAGGGCGGAGGAAGGGGAACGGTTTTCTCTAAAAGGGAAAACCCAAAAAGTGTGCCAAAATCTAGGAAGCCTCACATGCACTGCAAACAAGAAACCAGCATGTGTCCCGTCCTAGAAGAGCAGTCACCTCGCATTTAAAGCGAGATACCAAAATTTTAGAAATTACAAAGCCCCGAGACCATTCACATTCCAAAGATCGTCCGAAGGCATGATGACCATGGAATGAGGGGGCAACTGACAAATATCGGCACAAGGGTTGTCCATATGAAAGACGATTCTAGCCATGTTCATGACAAAAGTTGAGAACAAGATTCCATCGACGTAAATCACCTTCATGGATGAAGGAGACCACTACTCATTAAAGAATAGATAAATGCCCACAAGACAGTTGCTAACCAATAACTGTGCTAGAACAGTTACCAAACATAATGATTGCCCAACGGCTATCCGTTACACGATTAAGGAAATCATCAGTGTCAATTAATGCTACATTACTCTTAGGAGAAAAACGTCTGGAAACAGCATTAATAGACATAACTACACCTATCCGTAACAAGCTATAAAAGGGAAAGGAGAACTCAGGTAAAGGGGCATGTTACAAATTCTGAGAATTGATTCATAATAGCTTTGGGGGCATTAGAAACAATTTTTGCTAACTTAAGCATTGGAGTATCTTTGATTGGCGCCACGCCGAAAAGATCCCCATTGCTTTCATTTCTTTATAACAGGTACCAGAGGTCGTCTATTGGCATAAACGAGGAGCATACTGACGATGTTCATTTTTGGCTTCATCAGACAATATAATAAATAATGGTTATGTAAATTTTTTTTTTTAAAGTAAGTTCTTATCTATATTTTTGTTCAAGCTAATAGAAATGTTCTTAGCAATAAATCCATATTTATTAATTTTTAAAGAAAATTATAAAATCTAGTAAATACATTATTTTACATGCAAGTACATCCGCATGAGAAGACAAAAAGAAAGGATTTCATTAACCTCACAGTTGATGAATTGAATGAAGCTTGGAAGTGAAGGTGCATGCTGTGGAGTCGACTTCATGGTTATTTCAAAGATTCTCTGTCCCTCCGTATGGAAACATTTGTGATCACCAATTCTCATTATGCAGCGCCCTCAAAAGCTGTTAAGAAATGTCGTTTTTCATTGATTAGTAGGTATGCCAGTCTGTAGCAAACACCAATGGGTTATTTCAAGGATTCTGACACTCTGCCTTAAAACAAGAAGATAGCAATAATTTGTACGACGTTGGGACAGTGAGGTGGGCATTTTCTGTTTGGCTGAGTTGTACGTTCACATCGACTATGAGATTGAGCGTGATGCACAAGTAACAAGGTCTGATCTTTTTTATTCTTTTGCTCTCGCCCACACATTTGAAGATTTTCTGTTATTTCCATCAAACTTCCCAGTTTTCACCCTATTGGTCATCTTCTCACTGAAAATTTGTCGGTTCATATGATAATAAATTGTTGTTTATAGTTTCTTAATGATATAATGAATTATTCGTAGTAAAAATTCATAAAATTTTGAAGAAGTGAAATGTTTTAGTCATAATTTTACAACATTAGGAAGAATAAACTAATAATTGTATCAAATTATCTAAGCTTTCAAAATTTGTTTTGTGAAAATACTTTCAAAGAATGCTTATTTTATTTTATTTTTAAAATATAAAACCTGTAATAATTAGGTAATTTCTTGGTCTTTTAATATTTTATTTCAAATATTAAGAGACAAAGAAATTATGTAATTTTTTTTTGCATCACTAGACTTTTCCTTTTTACTCTTTTGCTCCCAGCCACATATTTGATTCGAATGTGAATCATGTGATTTAACTAAATGTCGTTTTTCTATTATATTTCTTTAAACTTCCCCAATTGTTACAGAAGTTCTTGCCCATTAATATGTAATAAGTAATCAGTTTTGTAATATTTTTATTACTTTCTTAATTTATTGGAGATAATAAAAATATTACAAATTTGATTACAAACAAATAATGACAACTGTATAAAAATAAAAATGTTATATAAATATAACAAAATAAAATACTCACATCTACCCACATTGATAACATATAATGACAAATGATAATGAATTATTTTGTAATATAAAAACTTGTAGAATGAAATTATAAAACTTAATGTAATTACTTTTTGTGTGTGTGTGTGTGTGTGTTAACAACTCAATATATCCAAAAAAAAAAAATTATTAAATTTTGTTTAATTAAAATTTCTTAATGATCATCTTTAAAAAAAATTCTAGTCACCACTAAATAGAGTGGATGGTGTTAATTATGTGTGAAGATAGATAAACAGCTAAAATATCAAGAAATTTTAATATTTTAATAAAATGGACAATATAATAGATAATGGTTATGTAAAATTAAAAAAAAAAAGTAAATTCTTATCTAAAATAAAAATAAATTTTGGACAAGTTAATACAAATGTTCTTAGAGATGAATCCATATTTATTCATTTTTAAAGAAAATAATATAATCTATTAAATACATTATTATACATGCAGGTACATCAGGGGCGGAGCTAAGGGGGGTCGAGGTGGGGCACTTGCCCCCCCCGGCCCACCAAAAAAAAAAATTAGGCACTTAAGAGATATCCTAATTTTGCCTTGTGATGGTTTCATTTTTTTTTTCTTCAGTCCTAAACGTATAGAGTACATGAAGAGAACTTGATCTAAACTCCAAGAATGAGACCAACACTTTTGTGACTACTGGGTATTAAAATTCTTGAAAACTAAGCTATATTCTCCTAGAGTTACACATGTCTTCTTATTTTTTTTCCTTTAGTGCAACATGTCTTAGTCTCTTAGGGTGTTAATCTCGGTTAGCAAATAGGCTATGATATACTTTTCTATAGTATACTCTATTTTTTAAGAAGTAATAGTATTATTTTATTTTAAATTATGTAAGTCTTATTACATTAAAATATTACTAAAATATATGTGTATTGTTCTTTTTTATATCAAGTAATATACATATATATGTCCTAATGAATGTTCATAATGTATATAAATTTTGTCCCTCTTAAAGTCAAATCTTAGCTCCGCTACTAATACATCCGCATGAGAAGACAAAAAGAAAGGATTTTATTAACCTCACAATTGATGAATTAAATGAAACTAGGAAGTGAAGGTGCATGCTGTGGAATCGACTTCATGGTTATTTCAAAGATTCTCTGACAAAATGCTATAAAATCCTATCCTCGAAGATAGCAATAATTTGTACAATGGCATTTCTTGTTTGGCTGAGCTGCTTTTTAATCGGTCATCAATGAGATTGAGCGTGATGCACAAGTAATCAGGTCTGATATTTTTTACATTTTTGCTGTGCCCTTGGCAGTGGAACGTGAACAGTACATTTATTGCTGAAGAGTGTTGGTAAGAAAGAAATAAATAAATGATGTTGTGATGTGGCCTTATATCGTACTATTAGATTTTGTAGATGTCACGTGCCATTTACCTGTTTCAAAACAGGAGAAAACATGAGCCACTAAAACCAGAGAGGAGCCGGCCCCTTATCTTTTTTTTTTTTTGTTTTGAAAGGAAACTTTGATATATTTCACCAAAGAAACTGAAATTGAATTACAAAGAGAGAGAAAGCCAAAGAAACAAGAAATCCTAAAAGGGACATTAACACTTAGACCGATTAAGCAGAAGAGCTTGCTGCAGAAAAGGAGGGTCCATCCCAAACCATGTTTGAGAGGTTTCTGTAGATCTGGTTACCTTGGCTAAATCGTGCGCGGCTCTGTTATAGTCTATTTTCAGATGTCTTGCATTCCAGCTACTGAAGGAACCTAACATGGCAAGAGAGCCTTGTATAATGGGGCCAATGTCTCCAAAGCCTGATTTTGAAACTAAAGCCTGGACAACAGCAGTAGAGTCAGACTCTAAAATTACATTTGACAGCTTCAATTCACAAAAGCCAACGCAACCCCTTCTTCAATGGCAAAAGCTTCAGTTACTTCCGCTGAGAAGGTAGCAGGTAGAATTTTCCCCCTTGGTGCAACAACACAACCTCTGCAGTCCCTGATTACAACTCCAACACTAGAAGGCTTTCCATTCTCTGATGTTGCTCCATCTACATTAATAAAGAAAGAATTTTGGGTTTGAATTGAACATAGTCGGCTACGCGGAAAGAAAGTATTTAATTATTTATTTATTACGAAAGTATTGGGTTGGTTCCAGAGTTGGTGACTTTCTTAGAACTTGAAAGTTACTAATTCAAGCGCGGGTCGCGACCGTGTCTTGACTTGACGAGAAAATCAATTCAAAGTTCAAAGTCCCAAATCAAAGCTTCTGAGAAGTTGTCATCAGGGTTCTGATCGAGTTCCGACTATATAATCAGTTACCGGTAGATGTCTTTCGGATTCGTTCATATGTTGGTTTGAGTTTCACACCTTCTTGTGTTTACAGTTATTTCTTTTCTATATACATTTTACTCATGCAGAGGTCAAGAGCCTCGGCCTTCAATTTGGTGTATCCATATCTTTTACTTCTAGCTAACAAAACCCTTCAAACGACTTCATTTGCAGCAGCCCCTGCCCCTCCAGTTTCAAGGACGTCTTGTCTTGGTAAGTCTTATCTTCTTTCTGCTTTATATATATAGGATATTAGTGCCCCACAATAATATACCATTAAAAAAAAAAAAAAAAAAAAACGAATTTATTAATGTATACCCTGTGTGTGTGTTTAAGCTGTTTCTTTAAGGGGTATTACCAAGGCCATAGTTTTAAAGTCCTTTGGAATGACATTATTATTATTTGTTCAAGTAGGATTTGGATTGCTGTATAACTTAACAATAATGTAGAAAGCGCTAACAAATAAGGTAAAAAGGCTCAACGAAAAAAATAAAACAAAAATCAGGCTTATTTGCTCAAGTGTGTGTTGTCATTTGAGAAAAAAAAAAAAAAAAAAAAACTCTCTTTTAGACTTATCTTACATGTATTAGTTAAATTCACCTGTCATGATTCAGTTAAATCAATTAACATACGTCACAAATCTATGAGAAATGTTAAGTTCACAATATTTTCATAATAAATTTTATATGACATATTGTTATAACTTGTTATTAATAGAGTAAAAAAAAATTCTTATAAAAAAAAAGAGTAAAAAAATTATTTAAAAAAAAAAAAAAAACACTATCTAACTAGCTAGTGGAGGCAGCCAGTCAAAACAACCCATAAAGAATGGCATCATAGGAACTAATAGTCTTTACTATTATTATTATTTTTTTTTGGGAACCGTGGCCCCTACCCTTAAATGTGGCTTGGCCAATAATTATAATTATTTTCATTGTTATTTTTCTCTTGTATTATTTCATTATTTTCTAACTCTTATATATTACTTTTTTTTTTTTTATGTTCATTTGTGAGATTTTTACCTAAATTTTGTGTGTGTGTGTGTGTGTGTTTTTTTTAATTTCTAGTAAAAAATTTATCTAGAGATTTTATTTAAAATTAAATTATTTTTTCTATTTTTTAAAATTTACTAGTAGATATTTATAATTTAAAATATTTACAAATAAAGAAACAATGTCTATAATACATAAGTATAATATATAAAATAAACTAAAATAAAATTTAAAGAACAATAAAATATGGGCCAACCCGTGATCCACCATTTTTTTACAGGCTAACCCGATCCAACTAACTCGTGACCCAACCCTTTTTTTTTCTAACATTTGTTTCCTTAAAAAAAATATTTAGCTTACATGTCTAGGTGCTAGGTGCATAGATATAAAAGCACAAGAGATAGGCCCTTTTGTGTGGATAAGTATTGTAAGTCTTTCTCAAAGAAAAAAAAGATATAAAAGCACAAAGCATAACACTGTCATTAACTAGCCATTTAGTAGCTATTAAAAAAAAAGAGTAAAGTTAATTAAAAAAAATTGTTAATTAAAAGAAAAAAATAATACAAAAGGAAAAAACATTTATAACTACATGTATACACTACTAAATGTCTAATACTAAGTTCAATACTAAGACTAAAGGTCGTTTGGATGGAGGGGTGAAGGAGAGGAAGTGGAGGAGAGTATAGTAGAGTTGGTTAAAAATAAGCTAATTTTGTACTAAATTTACTCTACTCTACTCTACTTTCCCTCAATCCAAACTGACCATAAGTTATTAGCATAGTCTAACTAGCACCAAATAAAACTAAAATAAAAAAATAAAAATAAAAGGCCAAAAAGGTCATATCAGTAGTAGTAAACTTTGAATCTAAAATGTGTAAACTTAAAATATATAAATTTTTGTGCTCCTTAGAATCTATCCATCTCTCTCTCAAGTTGTAAATTTGTAATTAAAAGCATTTTGGCTGTGAGTTATTAACATTGAAGATTTTGTTATCATGACTATCAAAATTTGAAGGATATGGAAATTTTTATGTGTGTGTGTGTTTTTTTTTTTCATTCACATGTATAATAGTAACACAAATAGTGGGTTCCAGTTAAGTCAATTGGTAAAATCTCTGTTAATTGTATAAGAGATCTGAGTTTAAATTTCTATCTACATCAAAAAATGATTAGTGCCTTGATTTGATAATAAAGACCTATCTTCAAGAGCGAATATTGAAACTCTCTTAAAAAAAAAATGGACACAAATAGTCTAATAATAGTAAGAACCCATATAATAGAGAAAAAAAAAAAAAAAAAAAAAAACCGATAAAGGCAGTGGGTGCGCACTCCACTTAAAATGTGAGAGACTTTACCGTGTGTAATCATGTACACAAATATTAAAGTCTTATTCCGCTATTAAGAGGAATTTGAAAATTAATGTTGATTTCGTACACGCCTAACATTATTATTATTATGTAAAACAGGTTCCAATTGATTATGTATTGTTTTCAATATTTGGTAATATTTGTTCAACTACGTTTGCGATAAGTTGTTTACTTCTGGATGAACTCTTCAGCACAACTAGGTGCATGATTCCTTTCTTTTTTGGTTATTTGTTCAGGAGATAGATTTTCGTTCTTGGTCAGAAACAGGACGCTTTCAACAAGTTCCATGTCAATAGAGAAACAAGTCACGTGTCAACAAAGAGTTCAACAAGTCGAGCTACTAAGTTCTGTAAATGATTTATATGGAGGAGTTGTAGTGAACATTGAGAAGCCTATGGATTCTGAGGTCTTTTCTCCTTTGCTTAGAGCTTCAATGTCACACTGGAGGCAACAGGTATATATTATTTTAATCTTATCGGTTTATTTTATGAAGTTGCTCTGCTCCTGTAATTTTATGAAGTTGGGATGTAATTTGCAGGGGAAGAGAGCTGTATGGATCAAATTGCCCATCGAACATGTAAATCTTGTTGAAGCTGCAGTTAAGGTAAGTATAAGTTTCCAATGTTTATAAACTGAATTATGAACATTCTTAGAATGTAAAACTAGTTGGCATGTTCCCTCCAAAATACAATGGATCAGCTAAATTAAAAGTCAAACAAATACATTATATAATTCTTTTTTAATATTCATGAGACATCTCTTCCTCTCTCTTTCTGTGTCTTTCTCTTCTCCAAGCAAAAACACCCAACCCACCCCTCTTAGCCACCACCAACCACCATCCACTGAATGTCACCACCCAAGCCAGCACGCACAACAAACCCACAACCAATCACCCAATCGATCAACCATGGCAACAACCCACGGCACAACTCACAACAACCAACCAACAAATCAATCAACCCAGGCCCATAAGCCAAATCCACCCCAATCAACCCACACCCACGACCATAAAACCACTCAAGGCTGCCAAAATCCACCCACAACCCAGATCCGATTCTACAACCCAGATCGGATTCTACGACCCAAACCAGATCAACCCATACCCAAAACCACAAAACCACAAAATAACTCAGCCGTCGTAATCGTGGTGGACAACCTCACCTTCTTTACCCGTTGTGGAGGCTTGCTGAGTGAGTTGAGTATCAGCAACCATCTGTTGATGGTTTCGCTTGAGAGGATTCGGCGAGCGGAGACAAGGTTGGCCAAGGGGATCTTAAAGAGTGCGAGCCACGGTGACTCCGGCGAGGCAGACCGTCACTGTGAGAAAGAGGGAGACGGAGAGTATAGAGAAAGAGACCTGGATGGTGTGAGAAAGAAAGAGACGCGAGAATAAATTTTTTTTTTTTTTTTTTTTTTACAGCAGGTTTTTTATTTTTTGATGGGTAACATAAATTCATTGCCACAAGAAAAAAAAAAGAAGTACAACAGAAAAGACAAAACAAGGAAAGACACACCTAGCTATCATATTCCTGCCATCGCAGGAAAAGCAACCAAAGATAGACCCTTCCTAACTACAAAAGATTTACTTTCCAAGCACAAGCCAACTTTACAATAGTTAACAGCTTACTACAGCTAAATGCTAAATTATTTAATATTTAACATCGTTATTATAAGTATATTTTTATGATTTAAGGTGATAAAAATGTCTCATGGAGTTGACGTAGGAGTTGATGGATTGAATATTTACTTAAAAAAATCCTTATTATGACATGGGGGTTGATGGATTGAATTGGAGTTGGCATTGATTGGTCCGAATAATATTATCAATTTCAAATAACAATTACTACGAATATTTACTTAAAAAATCCTTTCTCTTTGAAGTGGAAAAAATAACGGAGGAAACAATTTTATTATTATCAAATCAATTATAATATTTCTTGTGTATGTCTCATGGTTAAAGAAGAATCTCTCTTATTTTCCTTTTTGCTCTCATATACATTCTCTTTGTATCTTATCTTATAAAGGTGACAATACTTTGCTTTCTCCTCTTTGGCTATCTCTTTAAATGTAGCAACCATTTGCTCTCTTCTCATTAGCTATATCTCCTCTAAGGCGGCAAGTCGGCAACCCTTTGCTTTCTCTTCCTTTGCTTATTCTCGAAGGCAGCAATTCTTTACTCTGTCCTCCTTGGTTACTCCCAACCAAAAATCCCTTTTTTATCTTTTGATTTTACGCTTTATTTTTCCTCTCCCCAAAGGGAGGACCCTTGGGCTAAAGCCATCAAATGTTTTGTAGCATGATCTATTTATAAGACTTCTTTGCATATTCTCTCTTAGACTAGGAATATATTACTTTTTTAATAAGGATTAAACTTTCCTTCCACGCAAAAGAATAGTTTTTCTTTCCACACAAAGGAAACCTAAATTAAATTTTCCTTCTTCAACTAGGAAACCTAATTGACTTTTCAAGTCACAATTGGAATTTGAGGCAATTTTCCAACAATCTACACCTTGACTCAAATTCCATTGATTGTCTTCAACTGTCTTCTTTTCTCTTAGGATAACTCCAACTTAGTCAAAGCAATCCCTCTCTTCCATCTTAATTCACACAAAAAGTCATCCACTAAATCAAACAAGCTTTGATACCATTGTAGGGTCCCGAATAATATTGCCATCAATATTATCAATTCAATAAGGAATAAACTTTCCTTCCACACAAAAGAATAGTTTTTCCTTCCACACAAAGGAAACCCAAATTAAATTTTCCTTCTTCAACTAGGAAACCTAATTGACTTTTCAAGTCACAATTGAAATTTGAGGCAATTTCCCAACAATCTACATCTTGACTCAAATTCCATTGATTGTCTTCAACTATCTTCTTTTCTCTTAGGATAACTCCACCTTAGTCAAAGCAATCCCTCTCTTCCATCTTAATTCACACAAAAAGTCATCCACTAAACCAACCAAGCTTTGATACCATTGTAGGGTCCCAAATAATATTGCCATTAATATTATCAATTCAAAATAGCAATCACACACAAAAATACAAATATTTACGTGAAAAATCCTTTCTTCTTGAAGGGAAAAAAAACATGAGAGAAACTCCAAATCCGTTTCACTATTATCAAATCAATTATAATATTTCTTGTGTATGTCTCATAGTTAAAGAAAAATTTCTCTTATTTTTCTTTGCTCTCACGTACACTCTCCTTGTGTCTTACGAAGGCAATAACATTTTGCTCTCTCCTTCTTGGCTATCTTCTCAATGGCGACAACCCTTTGCTCGCTCTTCCTTAGCTATTTCCTCTAAGGTGGCAAGCCGAAAACCCTTTTTCTCTCTCGATTTCACACTCTATTTTTCCTCTCCCCATAGGGGGACCCTTAGGCCAAAGCCATTAAATTCTTTGTAGTATGGTCTATTTGTAAGACTTCTTTTTCTATTTCCTCTTAGATTAGGAACATATTACTCCTTTAACAATGAATAGACTTTCCTTTCATATCAAGAAATGATCTTTCCTTCAATACAAAGGAAACCCAAATTAAAATTTCCTTCTTCAACTAGGAAACATAGTCGACTTTCCAAGTCATAATTGAAATTTGAGGCAATTTCCCAACATGCACCCTGACTATAGATACCAATGGCCATTTTTATTTTTATTTTTTATCATTCATCAAAATATCAATTATCTCTGAAAGGAGTACAAATCCTAGTTTTAATTAGTGTAAGAAACTCTAATACTTTATTACAAAAATAATCTTACTTCCAAATACTAAAATAGTAATAGCCTAATAAAATGAAACTAGTAGGCCTAAATCATAAAAGTAAAATTCACTTGCAAATATAAATAAAAGATGTACTACGTTCACAACATTTTTACAACAAATCATAGGTGGTTAGTTGTTATTTGTTCTAATTTAAACTTTCCACTGAAATTACTTTTCTAGCCACCAATAACAACTCATAACAACCTGCCACATAAGATTTGTTGTGAAAATGTTGTATATTGTGGACATAGCATTTTTTATATAAATAATATTAAATAATAAATCTTTATTTATATCCTAACGTCCTAATAGTAAGTGTACAAGTCACTCTTAGCTATTACACCTTCTTATTTTGCATTCCAATTTAAACTAAATAATTGGTATAACCTAAGAAATTTAACCATCTACTTATTAATTTTGTATTAAAATGCACCAAAAATAGTTGTATAGTCTTTCTAAATCATGCTTCATAATCTTATTTGCTCATGTTATAGGAAGGATTTCGGTATCACCATGCCGAACCAGATTATTTAATGCTTGTATGTTGGCTTCCTAAAACTGCGGATACTATTCCTGCAAATGCTTCACATCGAGTGGGTGTTGGTGCTTTTGTTATGAATAGTAAGAGAGAGGTATGTATTTTGGATTAATTTCTGGCTTTCCCTTACCATTACATCAAGGAAGAGGCACTGATTTGGGAATTGTGGTTTTGCTTTTGTTTTTCCAACAGTTATTTTATATATATATATATATGATTTGAAATGTCAAACAGTAATAATGATAGTTGTTATTAGAAAAGAATACAACATGGATCAAATGATTGGCTTCATTTTTCACAAGCAAAGGAAAGTGTTAGTCACTTCTATAGTATGTCTTAAAAGGACTTGACAAGTTTAAAATTGGACTACTTGTAATCAACTTAATACATGCATACATGCCCAATGTGAGACTCAACCAACCCACAATTATATTCAGTCCAATACCAGTCCAGAAAATCTGGGGTATCATATTAACTGGGTTTGAACTTCTTATAATTTATAAGATGCTTTGTTAGTACTTCATGCAGCTGTTTCTTTTATGCAAAACAACTTGCTCCAGTGTCTTTGACTTGACTATCCCAATTCTTAAACACCAAAAATTGAATATGAGCTTATTGCTGTGATGTTTCAATATATCTGATTACAAAAATTGAATTTATCTTATTATAGGTGCTTGTAGTTCAGGAGAATAGTGGATATTTCAAAGGAACAGGCGTGTGGAAGCTTCCTACTGGGGTTGTTGATGAAGTGAGTATACCTTGAGTGCCATTTTTTAGAAAATTTTTGGAAATGCTGACCTTTGATAATTTTCCAAACATAGGGTGAGGATATTTGTACAGCTGCAGTTAGGGAAGTCAAAGAAGAGACAGGAGTAAGTAATAAAAACATAATTTGTGGATTCAAATGAGTATGATATTTACATACATGTAGGTTTACACATGACAATGTAAATCTAAGACCATTGCTTTTATTTTGTTTTAGATTGACACGGAGTTTGTAGAAGTTTTAGCATTCAGGTAAGAAAATCGCCTTATTAAATTGATCGCTTTCAATATAATTTGCATGTTCCTCAATCTCCTTTTACTTTTGGTTTCATTCTTATATCTCCCTCTCACACAATATAGGCAAAGCCACAAGTCATTCTTTGGCAAATCCGATTTGCTCTTTATTTGCATGTTAAAACCGCGTACCTTCCACATTGCGAAGCAAAATTTAGAGATTGAAGCAGCACAGGTACTTTTCGAATGCAATAATACCACAAATGCTGTTATACTTTTCACAAACTTGGATTAAGGATTTAAGAATCAAATTGGATTAGTTTTTCTAAAAAACTATATTGGACAAGCTTCACTGGGGAAATAAGCAAACAATTTTCTAAATTTTGTCATTCATACTAGCTTCTTGTTTACTCTTTGAAATAAGTTTTCAAAATCATAGCCAGATGCAACACCATAATATCGAATCTAATTCATGTTCGTATTTGACAAAAGAAAATAATTTACATAAGGAAAATCAATTGTGTTGATAAGGCTTGAGTCAGTATTGGAGCATCAGAATAATGTGTTTTTTCCAGCATATGCTTAGGTTGATATAAGTCCTATTGGAAACTTCTTAAGCAAGGCAGGCGAGTTGGATTTTAGTACTTTTATGATGACTCCATTTGTGCTTAATCTTAATTCAAAAGATATTTAGTGAACTCTTTACATTTATGGCCCTGACTAGCATGAACTATTTCACATCTCCAGTTCTTGAAAAAACCTCATCTTATCCATGTATCTTTGATGCAATATGCCTTTTCAATTTAAACTTGATACGCATTTAGAGCCAATTAAAAACCATTAAAGGTGAAAATTCTTACTATTCATGTGCATTTGGTGGCAGAAGACATTAACTTGCCTCCTTTGTCTACTTTATTGCACCTTTGGTTTGGCAGGAATAAAGTGCCTTATCTCCTATTTTCCCATTTTGGTTTGACATGGCATAACTTAATATTAATCTAAATGGAAAATCTTGAAAGTTGGATTCATATTGGGTCTTCTACAATTACTGAAATATGGTAACATGGTTTTCTTCTGTTCATTTTTTTCTTTTCCAATTCTCTAGTGGATGCCAATTGAGGACTATGTGGCCCAACCTTTTAACCAAAAACAAGAGCTCTTCAATTATGTTGCCAAAATATGCTTATCAAAGTCAGAAAAGAACTATGCTGGTTTTTCTCCATTGGCTACTACTACAGACTCTGGCGAAACAAGCTACCTTTACTTCAATAGTCAAGATATGAAACACCTTGTCACTTCAAAATCAAATGTATAAAGTCATATTTGATGTGCACAATACCATGATAGAAACCCTTGAAGGGTGTCATACTGTATAGAATGCCATACTTAGTTTACAATTCTTAATTGTGTAATTCCTAAAAATGTGGAGTTCTTTACAACAGAATGAGTCAATAAAGATATAATTTGTTTTTATTTTTATCTTTTATGAATAATAAAAATGTAATTTGATATTTATTTATGCACATTGTTTTAAGAAAGATTCAATGTTTTGTTTGTTTATGAGATATATCTTGCAATGTACGTATAGAATACATTCAATTTTATGTCCCTAAAAAATACATTTTTTATTTTAATAAAAATTAAGCTGTCACAATGTTAACACGTAATAGGCTGTGGACCTTAGCCTTACCTTGTTAGAAAATCTGGTTTTGCATTTCATACAAAACACAGTGGAAGCAACAATCACGGATCTACTTCATTTATGAGAGATAACATGTAACCTTGAATTCTAAAACAAAGAATAGAAAGCATATCTTGATGCAATGAAATTCAAAACAAAAAATCAAAAGTACTTGGGAACACTTTTAATCTTCACTCCAATTCCACTAACGCCCAAGAAACATGGCCACTCAATCAGTACAAGGGAGAAAATAAGAGAGTGGTTTTTTCTCACACATACACCATTTCACAATGATTGCTCTTTATCATGTCACTTACAAAATTCTTTATGTTTCTATCTTTATATTTAACTGATTATCTAATTGGGCTAGCCTTTTAGGCCTTTCCAATTGAGTTTAAGTGAGTGACTTGGAGTGGGACCAAAATGGACCAATAAGACATTAGCTCCAATAGGCCTTGGGCTTTTCGGTCAGCTCTTGACAAGTCTAAAATTATCATTAAATATATTTAATACCACTATATAAACATAGTTGCACTTTAGGCCTTATCTATAAATTATATCCAATGACTTTATTGTACATGCAACCCTTTCATAAAATATTTGTAGTAATACAAAGTCATGAATGTAAACTGTCACTTTGAATTACTATATCTTAATTCTTGAATACCCGGTTTAATAATTTAAGTTGTTTATCATATATTTATGAAATCCAATTCTATAAATATATACTTTAGTAACTCCTTACTAAAGTGGTTGGGCCCAACTCTCTAAATAACTAAACTGTAAGGTTAAAATTTATCAACCATCTTGTTGGCTTTATTCTGTGCCAATTTGCTCGTAATTCAGTACTTAGTAACCCTGTATTTATATGGAATTCATGTAAGGGTAATGTATGAAAAGAGTGTGAAGAATTGCTCATCCTTGTGCAAAGAAACAGAGACTCGCGGCTAGGACTCGCGACTGACTCGCAGCTTGCAAGCTGCCAAATGTTGTGCATGTGAAAAGCATGCGGGAAGGTGAAGGATCACGCCAGCTATCGCACTACATAAAAAAAGTTCCAGGCTAGCCAGGTTATTACCTCGTGACTTGAACTCGTGATTTAGACAAGCCGCAAGGTCAAGCCGCCAACCAATCCTGTTTGACAAAAACTGACTTTTCTTATTCCAAACACACATCACTATAGATAGACCCTTATACCCACGAAATCAAGAGAACTTCCAAAGATAATTTTTGTGAGAGAAACCCTAAAGAAAAACAAGATTGTCTCATCCCCAATCTTCACTAAGAGACTCTACAAATTCCTCTACTCTCTTCTTCTCCATTAATACATGCTTAAGAGGTCATTGACCAAATAATTTTTTCATAACACCCACGTTTGTGAGAATGTACATTTCGTGCTAAGGGAAGCAGTTTGGAAGGGACCAATGACTATTGGTTGATACTATGATTTAGTAGCAGAATCTGGTAAGCTAAAGAAGAAATAGGTTCGACACAACCTTGTTGGAGCAAGAAGTTTAGAGGGTTTAGGTACACTGGATAGATTAGGCTTGGAGGGTCTTTTACTGTTCATGTATCCCAACTACATTCTTTAGTAGATTATTTATCGCTTGGAGGGCGACGAAGAGGTTTTACGCCGAGGGTTTCGGTTTTCTCTTCGATAACACATCGCGTGTTATCCTTGTATTTGTATCTCTCTTCCTTTATCTTTGCCTTTTATTTTCTGTTGTGGATGTGATTATAATTGGCTTAAATTGTTTATCAATTTTGTGTTTGGCTTATATTCATGTTCTACACATTAATTGTTTGATAATAAGTTTGAATTGATTTTTTGTATTTTGGGGTCTAAACCTTCAAAGGTGTTTTACACGCATTTTGAACTTTCAATTGGTATCAGAGCAGGTACACTCGCTGTGGTTTAAGTACCTGAGTGTGATCCTTGACCCTTTTGAGATGGATAGGTCTCAATCCTTAAATGTTCCACCATTTTTTTATGGTAACAATTATGCTTTTTGGAAAGTTAGAATGAGGGCATTTCTATGCTCTATTGATGACACCGTGTGGGATGCGGTTGAAATAGGTTGGACTAGGCCAGAGACTGCTAAATCTACTTGGGATAAGACAGCTCTTGCGGCAGCCAATGCTAACAGTAAAGTTTTAAATGCTATTTTCTGTGGTGTGTTTCCGAATGAATTCCACAGGATATCTCACATGACAGTTGCCAAGGAAGCTTGGGAGATTTTGAAGACAACTTATGAGGGGACTAAGAAAGTGAAGGACACAAAACTCCAAATGCTTACCACCAAATTTGAAGAGCTCAAGATGGGTGAAGATGAATCTTTTGATTCGTTCTATGGGAAGCTCAACGAAATTGTCGTTGCTAAGCTCAATCTTGGTGAGAAGATTAAAGATATTAAGGTGGTGAGAAAAATCTTGAGGTCCTTGCCTGAAAGTTTTAGAGCAAAAGTCACAGGCATAGAAAAGAGTAAAGACCTAGATGAGATCAAAATTCAAGAGCTAATTGGGTCTCTCCAAACATATAAACTAGGACTGCCTTCCCATAAGACGAGTAAATTACTTGCTCTCAAAACTATCACCGAAAGAATGGATGATCCTTTCGAAGAAGATGAAGTGAAAAAGGAAGTAGCATATCTTGCGAAAAACTTCCGCAAATTTCTAAAGATGAAGAACAGTGGGAAACCATTCAACAAAGGGAAATTTTCATCTTCAAGAGGTGATAGGAAAAAGTTTACGAGGAAATAAGGGAAAAATTTTCAATCTCCTTCAGACATTGTGTGTTATGAATGCAATGTCGGACATTGTGTGTTATGAATGCAATGACCATGGACATCTCAAGAAGGAGTATCCCAATTTCTTGAGAGGCAAAGGCAAGACGTATGCCACAACGTTGAGTGATACAAACTTTTCAAGTTCTGATTCTGAAGAGAGTTGTAACGAAGAAGGAAACTACTCCGTATTCATGACCATTGCACATATGGAGTCCTCAGATGATTTGGGTACATTTGTGAATGAGATTGGGGAGCATTCTGATTTGGAGTCTATTGGAATAGTTAAAGAGTCTAAAGATGGGGAAGCTGGAGAAGCAGTGGGATCGCAAGAGACTTACAACTCACTCCTTGAGAAGACCGGTGAATATGCTAAGGTGGCTAATGCAGCTATTAAGAAGATGAAGAGGGCTAAGGAAGATTACAAAAGTCTTCTAGCGCGATACAAGGAGACGAAGTGTGAGATTGAAACACTAAATGGTGAACTATCAGAAGCTTACACAAAAGTGAGATTTTTTGAGTAAGAGATAGTGCAAGCTCATGCTAAGATAGAGAGAGTCTCCTCCAAAAATTTAGAAGATGTTATTTCATCTTAAAAACCTTCCTCAGACAAGTCTGAGTTGAGTTACACCGAAGGGAGTAGCTCATCAACCAAGGTCGTCAAAGAAGTGAAGTTTGTAAGTTTAAAGAGACAACTATGGATAGATCCATTCCTGAGAAGATTAAGATTGCGAAGATGAAAAATATGGCTGATCAACGGGTGTTTAATAAGTCCCATAATCAATCAGAAGCCAGATTTGAAGCTAGAGGAAGATCTTTTCCGAGATCACAATAGGGTCCTAGATCGAACCATGTTTGCCACTTTTGCGGAGTGCAAGGACATACAAGATCCAACTGTCACAAGCTAAAAGCATTGAACAATACAAGTGCTCCTCGGTCACGAGGAAGAAGAAATGACAATAGGTCTTAGGGTGGTGAGCGACCAAGAAGTCAAAACCGTGATCCCGGAATGATGGACATGATGAAGATGATTGGTGCCTTCACAAATTGCTTGGAAAGTTTCACACGAAGGTTTGATAGTCCAAACTCTCGTACCTAATCCGTAAAGGATATCACCCCAAATGCACGTGACGTGTAGGTGACGAAGGGTACCCATGCATAAGCATCATAATATGTCAATATATTTTGTTGCATGCTTTATGCTTTTGTTTTGTTTCTGTTTTGGCTGCTTGTTTATTTGTTTTGTTTTAAAATGTTTTTAAATTGTCTTTGATCAATCTCTTATTACTTTTATGTCAAAAATCCAAAAAACACATAAAAAGTAGAAAATCCAAAAGTTTGATCAACTTTGATGAGTGTTGTTTCAAAGCACATTTTGTCTTATACCTTTGTACTAATGGCTTTGTGACTATTGTAAATAGATCTTCAACTTTGTCATGAATGATTAATGAATGGTTTTCTTAATCTTGAGACATGCATATACTTGTGCCTATATATCTTTCCACTTTTATTTTTCTTCGCTTAAAGAGCTCATCAAATGTAAATCTCTAAATGAAAAGAGATATTGAGCTGTAAAAGCCTGTCGCATATACTAGTATTTGACTAGGAAAAAGGGAAAGTTACCAAAATAAAATGCATGATGCCCAAAAAGCTAAACGCTAACTCATCAAATTGAAATATTAAAAATTTCAAGCATCAATCTTACAATGAGATTTGTTTATTCAAAAAGATCAAATGATATGTTGAAAATGAAGTCAAATGAAAATTTTCAAAGAAATGTACTTAAGTTTCTGTGGGAGGTCATATATGCATACTTCTATAATTGAGATGAGTCACATTATCTAGTGCTAGTTGTGTATGCCTTGATTAAATTAATCATTGAAGCTTCACTTTAGACTAAGAACTATCTCATATTTGATATCCACACACAACATATAAGTATATGTTCAATAAATGTCATATTCATTTGTATGATTGTACTTGTTTAAATGTGCTTTTACAAGCTCAATCTTTGTTGATCAAACACAAAAATATTTTTGAGTATTTTATCTTGTTTTTGGAAAGTATTTTGTTTTACAAAATGTCAAAATTTTCAAAAACAGTGTTGCCCTGTTTTGGCGACTCAGTCGCGGGTTGGTCCAGTCACATACCTCAATCGCGAGCTCAATCAGAGATTTTTTGTGGCTCTCTAGTGAGTCAAGCTTGCAGTCGCAAAAAATACTTAGAAAATTTTCAAAACTTGAGTTTTTGTGATTTTCATGACTCAATGTGGCAACTTGTTTGCGGGTGGAAGGTCAAGTCGCGAGTGTTACTCAGAGATTTTTGCGGCTCACCTCGCGACTTTATCATGCGTAGACCTTTCAATCACGAAAAACACTTAGAAGATTTTTTGAAAATCTTAGTTTCTTAGTGTTTCGTAGCTTACCCTGGCAACTTACTAGCGACTTGTTCCAGTCGCGAAAAACGCGTGTTTTGCGTTTTTAGGATAGTTTTTAAAATTGTTTTTCAGTTTTCCCTCATCATTTTGTGATTGTTCATTGTCTTCCCCTTTTCACTCATACACACACTCCGAGTATTTCTTCGAAAATCCTCCACTTCTGCATCACTTCTTCTTAAATCTTCAACAAAAAGGTATGGATTTTTCCTCTTTCTCTTCATACCTACTGATTTGTTCATTATTGTCATGATTGTTGTGTTGCTATTGTAGTTTGTGATTTATCATGATTCGAACATGGGTTTCTAATTTTATGGTTTTAGTGTGTGTTTGTGATGGTTTTTATACTGATATTCTCTATTTTGGGTACATTTTTCTTTAGCTGACTTATAACTGAAACTAATCAATCTGATGTTTGCTTCTTGTGGTATTGTATTTGGTTCTTTTCTATGTGTCGGCTTTGTTGCAGATAACTCATTGTTTATCTAGAGGCAAAGGCATTGTAACTGATGATCTGTCAACCCTAGTTGCTAAACGGACACGATTATCCTCTAAGTCATCCAGGGACTCTACCATTGAGAGATTCAAGACTCCTACTGACCTAAAGACTTACACAGACATCTTCAAAGAGTTTTCTCTCATTGTAGAACGAGTTGTCAAGTTTGATACCCTAGGGGCAACTTTTATCCCTAAGATTTTTGAAGAAAGAGATTGGGCTGACCTTTTTGGAAACTTTGAGGATCCAATTGAAGAACTGGTTAAGGAATTCTACTCCAATGCCAGATTCACAGGTGTAGAGTTGAAATGATGGGTACGAGGAACTGAGTTTTCCATCAATGTAGACTATATTGCTAAGGTACTTAGCATCACCAGACCAGAAAATGTGGATCAAACTCCATATGACGACAGAGTAATTCAGGCACAAGTCATCCTTCAAGTTTTAGGGAATGAACATGAATTGGGAAGCATAGGATCATCTATAAGTACTGCATTGTTTTCACTTGTACTGACAACTCTAAAGTTGATCATGTTCTCCAATCTCTACCCTCTGTGAAATACTACCTTCATCAATCTTGGAAGGGCTAAATTTCTGTGTGACTTCATTACTGGTGCCCCGATTGACATCTGCGCTCATATATTCCAAATCATAGGAAAAACATCGGCTCATTCAACAACACAGACAATTCTTCCATTCTGCAGTCTAGTTTTGAAGATTGTTCTTCTTGAAGGTGTTAGTCCTTCATCAGATGAGAGATTCCTGCCTCGTCCTCGACTAATATCCCAGTACTCTCTCCAAGCAAGCAAGAGTCACTCCTCCAAGAAGCCTAAGAGTGAGTCATTCACACATGCATCTCCATCTGCTCATGCTACAGCTACTCCTGTCCGATCAACTGGGACTCTTCTGTTCCCTCTAGTTTTCAAATTCCCAAGCAAAGTTACTTCATTGAAAATGTGTTTAATCAATTTGGAATGGCTTCGTCACTCCTTTCACAATCAAACTCAGATGCGACTCACAACTATCGAGACTCAGTTAGATGCTATACAACAAAAGCTTGAAGATAGCCTTTAGCTGTTCCTGACAAAAAGGGGGAGATACACATAGAAAGGGGGAGATAGACAGGGAGATAGTGTGAGAGACCGCGCCCCCGGCCTGTTTTAATGAAATGTCGGGCCAAACCCATGTGAATGGGTGGAGTCGTGTTATTACCTCTCAAAATGAAGGTTCGACTAGTTATATTTTCTCCTTTAGATTAAGGGTTTTACAATGGAGTCGCCACTTATTTAATTATTGGAAAAATAAGAAAACCATAATTAAAAAAAGTTCCTCATTGAAATTGAATTTACAATGAACATAGGAAATTACATGGCTTTGGTCCTAGATACAATCTAAGATAAAGTACATGGCTTTGTTTCCTAGTTACAATCTAGAAATTGAAAATTACAAGGATAAGCATTTGATCTACTAACCCTTGATCTAAGTTCGGAGGCTATGTTACAAGGTGGGAAGGTGTTAAGCACCCACCTTGCCCGGTGAAACCGGTCTTCTAGACTATGGTGGCCAACAATCATATCATATCATCCAATATGTCAATCAATTTACATGTTAAATTTAATGTGTGTGCATGTGGTAAACCCTAATTCAATTTATTGAACATTGCATTTGGATTGAAAAATAAAATTCTAGTGAATGTGTATGTATGATGACATCCTAGATTCAAAGATTTGAAAGAATTATTAAACAAACATGTTTTTTCATAATTTTGATGTGGATTTAAGATTAAAACTAGTGACATGCATGAACATGTGATGAACAACTAAGAACATATGAAGAACATATAAGAACAATTAAGAACATTCAAACATATTCGAGGGAATTTAAATAGTTACTATCATGCTTTAATCTTAAACTCTCATCATGGCAATACAAAAAAACAAGTTAGGGAAAGAGACTATACCTTCATGCAAGATTCATACGGTGAAGGAGGAGATTCTTGGTGGAGGTCTTAAGGGTGGAGGAAAGAAGAAGAACTAGGAGAGGGAGAGTGAGTCTCACTCAATACCTTGAGTCTCAAGAAGAACAAGATATGACAAGACTACTCTACTTCACTAGAACTCAAGAGAGGAGAAGAGAGGGGATTTTTTTAGTGTCTTGGAATGAAGGATGGGGAGGGTTTATATAGTGGTAGTGGAGAGAATATGAATGGAAGGCCATTTAATGAGGGTTGACAAGGATTATGAACCTAGACCTCATTTTAGTCTTGGGAAAAATCTAGTGCATTAAATGGAGAGATTGGTGGGAGTGGGGAGTAAGCCAAAATTCGGTTTTCCCGTAGCTGCTGTAACAGCTTGTAGAGCTAACTTCGAAAAATCATATCTGACCTAATTCTGATCGGAATTGTCTCGTTCTTGTGCTCAAATTGAAGCCCCGGATGTCTAGTTTCCGGGAAAATTAACCTCATTCACAGATTCAAAATATTCCGAGAGATATTGATGAAATAGTGAGTAGAGGTCATTTGTTAGAAAATGGTTTCAGCACAATTAATATTAATAGGTCCCAAATTAGCTCCCAATTAACATTAAATGGCTCCAATCACTCCCATTTCAGAATTAATTGGTTCCCAATTTACTCTAATTAAAAGATAATTACACAAATTACTCATTGAATAATTAATGTTTAACTATCTAATTAATTAGGTGTATGCAACCTCACCATAAAATGTAGTCCTAACCAATTAAATTATGACACATCATTGTTCTCAAATTGATTACACCATAACCAATTGAAATCAATTGTTCATAATCACATATAGTCGGACTCAATTTGTGATAGTACATCTTAGCCATTAAAACTTGATTTGATGATAACTTTCAATCTAATGGTCCAATTAGGGCTTATGACCAGTCGATTTGATCGTTACAACATCAAGATCATTTTGGTGAAATGAGTCCAATAATCTAATGGCTAGAATCAAGATTCATATTTTAAAAGTGAAAGTACCATTTTACCCTCCATGTGAGGTTAAATGCGGGTTGCAAAATGGGGTGTCAACAGAATGCCCCTCATTGGCAGAGCTTGAAAAGCGAATGTCAATGTATGAAAGAAAGACCTAACTTTGCAATCAGCATTTGACCGTGGTGAATGTATGATGCATGTAAATGGTCATGTTATGGATCAAAATGTGGACCGAATCTCAAGGGAGATTGCCTACGTACCTCTTGGTGAGAGGATCAGGTCCAAACGTAGTTCATGCATGAATTTTTTTTTTTTGAATAAGTACAAGACATGCTTACCTGAGGTCAAAAAAATGGAAGACCAAGGATCCTGACTCATGCTTTCAGAGGACCTAGGATCGCGATTTCAGAGGACGAAGGGTTTTTTTTCTTTTTTTTTTTTTTTGGGCTTTGGCTCATGTTTTCAGAGGACCAAAGGTTCTGGATCCTGGCTCATGTTTTCAGAGACCTAGGATTTTTGGATCTTGGCTCATGTTTTCAGAGGACCTAAGATTCTTTGGGCTTTGACTCATGTTTTCAGAGGACCAAAGGTTCTGGATCCTGGCTCATGTTTTCAGAGACCTAGGATTTTTGGATCTTGGCTCATGTTTTCAGAGGACCAAGGGTTTCTGGGGGCTTTGGCTCATGTTTTCAAAGGACCAAAGGTTCTGGATCCTGGCTCATGTTTTCAGAGACCTAGGATTTTTGGATCTTGGCTCATGTTTTCAGAGGACCTAAGATTCTTTGGAGGCTTTGGGATTTTTGGATCTTGGCTCACGTTTTCAGAGGACCTAAGATTCTTTAGAGGCTTTGGCTCATGTTTTCAGAGGACCGAAGGTTCTGGATCCTGGCTCATGTTTTCAGAGACCTATGATTTTTGGATCTTGGCTCATGCTTTCAGAGGACCAAGGGTTTTTGGAGGCTTTGGCTCATGTTTTCAGAGGACCAAAGGTTCTGGATCCTGGCTTATGTTTTCAGAGACCTAGGATTTTTGGATCTTGGCTCATGTTTTCAGAGGACCAAGGGTTTTTGGAGGCTTTGGCTCATGTTTTCAGAGGAGCAAAGGTTCTGGATCCTGGCTCATGTTTTCAGAGACCTAGGATTTTTGGATCTTGGCTCATGTTTTCAGAGGACCAAGGGTTTTTGGGGCTTTGGCTCATGTTTTCAGAGGACCAAAGGTTCTGGATCCTGGCTCATGTTTTCAAAGACCTAGGATTTTTGGATCTTGGCTCATGTTTTCAGAGGACCTAAGATTCTTTGGGCTTTGGCTCATGTTTTCAGAGGACCAAAGGTTCTGGATCCTGGCTCATGTTTTCAGAGACCTGGGATTTTTGGATCTTGGCTCATGTTTTCAGAGGACCAAGGGTTTTTGGGGGCTTTGGCTCATGTTTTCAAAGGACCAAAGGTTCTGGATCCTGGCTCATGTTTTCAGAGACCTAGGATTTTTGGATCTTGGCTCATGTTTTCAGAGGACCAAGGGTTTTTGGGTGCTTTGGCTCATGTTTTCAGAGGACCAAAGGTTCTGGATCCTGGCTCATGTTTTCAGAGACCTAGGATTTTTGGATCTTAGCTCATGTTTTTAGAGGACCTAAGGTTCTTTGGGCTTTGGCTCATGTTTTCAAAGGACCAAAGGTTTTGGATCCTGGCTCATGTTTTCAGAGACCTAGGATTTTTGGATCTTGGCTCATGTTTTCAGAGGACCTAAGATTCTTTGGAGGCTTTGGCTCATGTTTTCAGAGGACCAAAGGTTCTGGATCCTGTCTCATGTTTTCAGAGACCTAGGATTTTTGGATCTTGGCTTATGTTTTCAGAGGACCTAAGATTCTGGATCCTGGCTCATGTTTTCAGAGACCTAGGATTTTTGGATCTTGGCTCATGTTGATGTGCGTGGGCCTTTTACCCTAGTACCTGCAAAATAAATATTTTCAATTAGTAACAAAGTTATTCATTGAAAATACTTTGGCATACCTTGTGAATGCCCCTTGTTTAGGACATATTCCATGCTTTGATGAATGCTGAGGGTAGACAGTTGACTTGATGTTGCACCACTGGAGAATATGGAAAAGGATCATAGTTTTCTATTCTTGAAGATGAATTTAATGATGTTTTTTTTTTTTTTTTTTTTTTTTTTTTTGAAAAGATTGGAAATCCTAAATTTTTTGAAGGAATTGAAAATTTTGATAGTTAATTTTTTTTTTTTTTTGGTGGAAAATTTTGGAAATCTTGAAGTTTTTGAAGGAATTGAAAATTTTGATTAATGATTTTTTTTTTTTTTTTTTTTGGAAATATGAAGATTTGTTCATTATCAAAAAATGAAGAAGATGAAGATGAAGATAAATTCATGATGTTTTTTTTTTTTTTTTTGTTTTTGTTTTTTTTTTTTTTTAAAAAACCTATCATTTGAATGAGAGTAACTTTAGCTAGAAGTTGATGTGGATTGCTGGATAAGTCCTTACCTAATTCCTGCAAAAAGATAACTTCAATTAGCAATGGATTTGTTCATTGATATGAATTGGAAGTACTTACCCAATGCCCCTAGTTTGGGGCATATTCCGTACTTAGGCTGGACCTGAATTTATTTGATGTTGTGACCATTGGGGTACATGAAAGAAGATCATGGTCCGCCATCTTTGGTTCCTGCAAAAAGGTTTTCTTTCTCTAGCTTGTTAGAAACCAATTATTTTGAAAACTTGCACACAATATAAATAGGCCAATATTCCAAGTTTAAACATGCTTAATGCAAACAAATAGGCATAACCTAACATGCACCCAAACAATTTTGTCACATTGTTTTGATTTTGCTTCACAAGGTTGTTTGGATGATTGGGACCGAGCCTTTGAAAGGCTGCCTACGTACCTCTCTCGTAGAGGATCAGGTCAAGACGTAGTTCAAGAGAACTGGATTTTGAAAAAGAATGATTTTTTTTTTTTTCGGAACAAGATGTGATCCTTTGAGCAACCATTTTAGAAAATCATAGTGTTTAAGAACCAAACAAATCTCTTTGATTAGGAAGGATCAAGATCATTAAACTCATATAATCAAATTTACTTCATCCTTTTGAACATCGCCAGATTGAGTCTCCAAAGACAATCAAGAAATGAAATGTGATAATATTTATGAATCACATTGTTGGGTGCAAACAAGGAGAGTGCTCCAGGTTTGGAAGTTCTTTTGAGTCATTTTGAGGATTTGAGAATTTGAGAAATTTTGTCCTCAGACATATGATCCTGTGGGGTTCGAAAATCTTAAGCATTTTTCCTCTTTAATTCAAGAGAAAATAATATTAGAGTTTAAGATGTGCCTACAACTAGCAACACTTCAAGAAGGTCTTTACTCATGGGTTGTAATGTAGGCCGGGTTTGGGTTATGAAATGAAAGATATAAAAGGCTCAAAATTCCCAATGATGTTTCCCACAAGTATGCATTACTCAAAAATCAAGTATTGGAGGAGTTTTCCAATTTCTTCATTGTCATCTTCTCACTAGTCTTCATTGGTTACTTGTATCAACAATCGTTTTAATGCTCATTCCTCTTGAATCATACCTCTAGACTTTCATCTTGTAAAATTATTCTCTTTTGCATCTTCAAGTTTCCAACTTGGTAGAATCTTTCAATTTTTTTTCTATTCTTCTTCTTCATTTCTTTGGCCCTAACTTTTACCTAGACCGCCCTTTTGGGTTTTCAGCCTAGTGGGCTTTTTTTTTTTTTTTTTTTTTTTGGGCCCTAACTTTTGTCTAGACTGCACTTTTGGGTTTTCAGCCTAGCGAGCTTCCTTTTTTTTTTTTTTTTTTTTTTTTTTTTTTTTTGTCTTTTGATTGAATGAACTTTTTGGGGATCTTTTGCCACCCTTTTTTTTCTCAGCTTAAGTCATTTTGATGCACTTTCTGTACATCTTTCTTGCCTCAATACACTTGCACATTTCTATGCTTAATGAATCTTTCCTTTTTTGATGAAATCTCTTTTGGATGAATCTTGTATTCCTCTTGGCATGATGAATTTTAGGCTATTCAAACTTGATGCACACTTTTTTTTTTCTCTCACATTGATGGAATTTCATTTCTCCTTCCTTGATTGAATGAAAGCTCATTTTTCTTTGATGATCTCCTATCTTTAGCTTAATGAATTCTCTACTTGTCTTTCATGTCCTCTAGGAGAGTTTTATCAATTAGCTTCAAAGCTCAAGGTCAACTCCTCCTTAACATGAGATTTAAGCAAGCATACTTTGAATTTTCCCACCCTGGGTTTAGATTTTAGTGGGTTCATGCGAAAAAGAGGCTAAGTGTTTAAAGGCTCAAATGGGCTAACAATGGATAATGATCATTCTAGGTATTAAGGTATAATCTTGTTTTACCAAAGACGGCCTCCTATCCCTAGCGATGCTTGCTTGTAGGCACAATGACTTAAGCTCTTTTAATAAATTCCTCTTAAAAGAAAAAGTATGAATGCTCTAATGATGTGAAACAAAAGACTTTTGAAAATTGGATCAAGTGCATGGATTCTTGGGATTTTCCGATGGATGGATTCTTTTTGATTTCCTTTTAAGACCATTTCTTCTTATATTCTAAGTCAAGTAGCAAAAGTCTTTACATGAATCAAATGAAATTAATCATTCCTTGGTACAAGTTGATTGCTCAAGCCTTTAAACATCAAGATTTAGAAAAAGTTTTGTCCAAGAGATCTTCATGTGCCCTTTTGAAGAAAAGACTTTAAAGAATTTTGAAATCTTTGAAAGAAAAAAAAATGGATCTTTTTGAAAAAACCACTAGCAAGTCCAATGCCCCTAGTTCAAAGAAATTTTTTTTTTTTAAAATCACTTAAGGGCTCAATGCCCCTAGTTTAAGAATTTTTTTTTTTTTTAAATGACTTAAGGGCTCAATGCCCCTAGTCCAAGGAATTTTTTCATTTGAAAAATTTTCTCTTTTTTTGGGAAAGATTTGGAAATCTTGAAAAAAAAAATTTTTGAATTTTTTTTGTTTTTGTTTTTTTTAATATATATACATGAACAAAGCTCATTAAATGCTACATGAAAATTTTGAATTCAAAGAAACATAGAGACATGGACTAAACAAACAAATTTTAAGCTTAACCATGATGTTGCAAACCAAATGTGGAGTGAGGCAAAGTTGGGTCACTTGCTTCTTGTTGGTCCATTTAGGATGCTTGAGGCTTGGTGTGCTTGAACCTTGATTATGATGAAATGGCTTGGGCTTGTACTTGGAAGGCATGCATCTTGCGAGCTTTTGGCCTTTGATGTTGATCATGTCTATACACCTTTGATGGCCTCAAGCGTTGAGCTCAGACTCATTCAAGAAAAAATTTTGGGCTACCATACCAAGTAGAGTTCAATCATATGCTTTTGGGCTTGAGTTCATTTACATCATACAAGGTTCAAATAATCATGATGGGCTCAAGCGTTGGACTTGAGTTATCATGGTTCAAACAACGGCCAAACAAATGCATAATGAAATGCAACTTACATGGACTGACCTAAAGGTAGGTTTTATGGGTCATTATAACATGGGTAGAAGGTAGGTTAAAGGTCCCCACAAGCTAGGACGTCGTACCTCCCAACTTGTGACGCCAGGAGCGCCGCGTTGGTCCGAATGGTACATTTTGTCCCTATGAACCACCATGGCATAACCATGATGATCCTTGTCGCGGTGGGTAGTAGGTTCACCGCTGGGTATGTGAGTCTCAGGAAGACCACAATCCACGACTAATACTACCGGGCTTCCGGGCTAGCACACAAATAAAATAAATTCCATTCAAGCAAATGATGCATGACACGCAAAATAATGACATATTAAACATATTAAATACAAAAAAAGCAATAAACAAACAATGACATGGTTGGCCACCATAACCTAATTGAAGCTTAGCCCTCAATCGTCCCCAGTGGAGTCGCCACTGTGAGAGACCGCGCCCCCAGCCCGTTTTAATGAAATGTTGGGCCAAACCAATGTGAATGGGTGGAGTCGTGTTATTGCCTCTCAAAATGGAGGTTCGACTAGTTATATTTTCCTCTTTAGATTAAGGGTTTTACAATGGAGTCGCCACTTATTTAATTATTGGAAAAATAAGAAAACCATAATTTAAAAAAGTTCCTCATTGAAATTGAATTTACAATGAACATAGGAAATTACATGGCTTTGGTCCTAAATACAATCTAAGATAAAGTACATGACTTTGTTTCCTAATTACAATCTAGAAATTGAAAATTACAAGGATACGCATTTGATCTACTAACCCTTGATCTAAGTTCGAAAGCTATGTTACAAGGTGGGAAGGTGTTAAGCACCCACCTTGCCCGGTGAAACCGGTCTTCTAGACTATGGTGGCCAACAATCATATCATATCATCCAATATGTCAATCAATTTACATGTTAAATTTAATGTGTGTGTATGTGGTAAACCCTAATTCAATTTATTGAACATTGCATTTGGATTGAAAAATAAAATTCTAGTGAATGTGTGTGTATGGTGACATCCTAGATTCAAAGATTTGAAAGAATTATTAAACAAACATGTTTTTTCATAATTTTGATGTGGATTTAAGATTAAAACTAGTAATATGCATGGACATGTGATGAACAACTAAGAACATATGAAGAACATATAAGAACAATTAAGAACATTCAAACATATTCGAGGGAATTTAAATAGTTACTATCATGCTTTAATCTTAAACTCTCATCATGGCAATACAAAAAAACAAGTTAGGGAAAGAGACTATACCTTCATGCAAGATTCATACGGTGGAGGAGGAGATTCTTGGTGGAGGTCCTAAGGGTGGAGGAAAGAAGAAGAACTAGGAGAGAGAGAGTGAGTCTCACTCAATACCTTGAGTCTCAGGAAGACCAAGATATGACAAGACTACTCTACTTCACTAGAACTCAAGAGAGGAGAAAAGAGGAGATTTTTTTGGTGTCTTGGAATGAAGGATGGGGAGGGTTTATATAGTGGTAGTGGAGGGAATATGAATGGAAGGCCATTTAATGAGGGTTGACAAGGATTATGAACCTAGACCTTATTTTAGCCTTGGGGAAAATCTGGTGCATTAAATGGAGAGATTGGTGGGAGTGGGGAGCAAGCCAAAATTCGGTTTTTCCGTAGCTGCTGTAACAGCTTGTAGAGTTAATTTCGAAAAATCATATCTGACCCAATTCTGATCGGAAGTGTCTCTTTCTTATGCTCAAATTGAAGCCCCGGATGTCTAGTTTCTGGGAAAATTAGCCTCATTCACAGATTCAAAATATTCCGAGAGATATTGATGAAATAGCGAGTAGAGGTCATTTGTTAGAAAATGGTTTCAGCACAATTAATATTAATAGGTCCCAAATTAGCTCCCAATTAACATTAAATGGTGCCAATCACTCCCATTTCAGAATTAATTGGTTCCCAATTTACTCTAATTAAAAGATAATTACACAAATTACTCATTGAATAATTAACGTTTAACTATCTAATTAATTAGGTGTATGCAACCTTACCATAAAATGTTGTCCTAACCAATTAAATTATGACACATCATTGTTCTCAAATTGATTACACCCATAACCAATTGAAATCAATTGTTCATAATCACATATAGTCGGACTCAATTTGCGATAGTACATCTTAGCCATTAAAACTTGATTTGATGATAACTTTCAATCTAATGGTCCGATTAGGGCTTATGACCAGTCAATTTGATCGTTACAACATCAAGATCATTTTGGTGAAATGAGTCCAATAATCTAATGGCTAGAATCAAGATGCATATTTTAAAAGTGAAAGTACCATTTTACCCTCCATGTGAGGTTAAATGCGGGTTGCAAAATGGGGTGTCAACAGATAGAAAGTATAGTGGAAGGGGGAGTTATTAGAGTTATACTAGTTATACTCTTGTTTTGTTTGCTAGTGTTTATCTTGTGTTAACATGTTTTTAATACTTTTGGAAATCTTGTGGTTCTCTGGTATATCCTTTTAGTTCAGAAGTTATTTAGTATATAATATGATGTCTATTCAGCATTTACTTTATATTTTGTTTGTACCTGGCACCTTTGTAGGTTTTTAAGGTTTCTATTTATGTTTTGTACCCATGTTGCTTTTGTAAGCTTTTAGGGTTGTTTCTATGCACCTTGTAGGCCTTTGTGGTTTGTACCGTGCTTTATGCAGCCTGTGTACTTTGCTAAATCAGTACTTATAACTAAGTTTTATGCATTTCCTTCTAAGTACTGTCACTCTTGTGCCCTTGTAGGATTTTTCCTAGATGCATATACTTCTTGTATTGTGCATTGGTTGAGTGTTGATCATTCAAGTGATGTGCCTTGTGTTTATCAACTTAAATGTCCGGATGTTCATTTCAAGTGTGAATGAACATTGTGATCACTTGTTTATATGATTGCTTGTTTTGGTCTTGCCATGGTTTATTGCTTGATTCCATTGTGCTTGATCGCATTTTGCTTGCTCCATATGCTTTACAAATTTTCTGCATACAATGAACTTATTATGTTGTTGTGTTTCAGGAGTTCTTGTTCTTATGGTTCAAAAGCTTCACAGATTCTAAAGTTAGGTGTGAGTGAGTTTTCCAACTGTTCCCAGCTCACGCGTTAAGTCTAGAGTTTGTTTTAGGGTTTTGTCACGGAATAGCCAAAGAGGGAGATTGTAAGGTTGAAATTTATCAACCATCTTGTTGGCTTTATTCCGTGCCAATTTGCTTGTAATTCAGCACTTAGTAACCCTGTATTTAGGTGGGATACATGTAAGGGTAGTGTGTGAAGAGAGTGTGAAGAATTGCTCATCCTTGTGTAAAAAAACAAAGACTCGCGGCTAGGACTCGTGACTGACTCGCAGCTTGCAAGTCGCCAAATACTCTGCACATGAGAAGCATGTGGGAAGGTGAAGGGTTACGTCAACTGTCGCACTACATGACAAAGTCCCAGGCTGGCCAGGTCGTTACCTCGCGACTTGAACTTGCGACTTGGGCAAGCCGCGAGATCAAGCCGCCAACCAACCCTGTTTGGCAAAAACTGACTTTTCGTATTCCAAACACACATCACTATATATAGACTCTTATACCCACGAAATCAAAAGAGCTTCCAGAGAGAATTTTGGTGAGAGAAACCCTAGAGAAAAAAAAGATTGCCTCATCCCCAATCTTCACTAAGAGACTCTACAAATTCCTCAACTCACTTCCTCTCCATTGATACATCCTTGAGAGGTCATTAACCAAATACTTTTCTCATAATACCCATGTCTGTGAGAAGGTACATTTGGTGCTAAGGAAAGCAGTTTGAAAGGGACCAATGACTATTGGTTGATGCTATGGTTTAGTAGTGGAATTTGGTAAACTAAAGAAGAAATAGGTTTGGCACAACCTTGTTGGAGCAAGAAGCTTGGAGGGCTCAGGTACACTGGGTAGATTAGGCTTGGAGGGTCTTCTGCTGTTCATATATCTCAACTACATTTTTTAGTAGATTATTTACCGCTTGGAGAGCGGCGGAGAGGTTTTACGCCGAGGGCTTCGGTTTCCTCTTCGATAACACATCGCGTGTTGTCCTTATGTTTGCATCACTCTTCCTTTATCTTTGCCTTTTATTTTTTGTTGTGGATATGATTATAATTGGCTTAGATTGTTTACCAATTCTGTGTTTGGCTTATGTTTATGTTCCGCACATTAATTGTTTGATAATAAGCTTGAATTGATTTTTTGTATTTTGGGATCTAAACGTTCAAAGGTGTTTTACACGCATTTTGAACTCTCATAAACCCATTAAACTTATCTAAAGGAAATATTTTGTATCTCCGTTAAGAGACTATGAATTCTATCTTGAGAATATATATTCCATCAACACTAAATGTGGCTGCCCAACATACTGAGATTTTGATCATGTCTTATAGATCTCACTCCTAATATATCAAAGCAACCTACACCGCATGATCAAGTCCATTATTCTCTTAGGATTAAGAGTTTAGAAGTCATGAGATTTATTATTCATTTGATAGTCGTTAGGAGAATAATAAATCTCACAGCAGTTTAGTTCAATATGTCTTAACTCTTAAAACATATCAACATACCAACTAGAAGTCTCCACTTCTATTATCAAGATAAATCATCCTATTGATATGTTATAGTCTTTGTAGATGAAACACCCAATTTCATCACCGATTATGAACTACGTTTTGAGTTTCCAAGAAACTTGTAATTTATATCTTCTGTGACTAAATCACATACAATGCATCTAATGGACTATGATAATGTCCCATTAGTTCATTTATAGATAATCTCATATAATTAAACAATTTAATTATTTATGACATACCAATAAATTAAATTTTAAGGCATAAACCCCAACACACCTTGTTTACTTGTATAGCACACATACTTGCACTTCACACTTTGCCTCCTATATAAAGGCACTCATGTATATTTTATTACTTGAGAAATACACTACATTCATTCAATATTTCTAACATGGTATTAGAGCCATTGCTTTGCCTTTTTCTTAGCAGTCTTGTCTCTTTTTGGTGTTACTCCAGACTTATAATCATTTCCACCGTCACAACTGCTGCTACAACCATTCGTTGTTGAACCTCTGATGCATCTCAATATTCATCTCTGGTTCCGGACCTGCAACCACCATCGTTGAGGAGTCTCACACGACGAAGACCACTACCAAAAATTGTTGCCGCCATGAATCTTACTCTGATTGCACTTTTGCAAGTACCATTGTGATAGAGTTTTGCTGATTTACTGAATCATGGAAATCCTGTTGTCGTTGGAGCCTTCACATGCCCCCACACACCTCCAATAGATTATGCATCGTGATCACGTGCCCACGCGCCTACACTTGATCTCTATTGACATCATTAGTGCCACATCAACCTTAGCTGACGTTATCTTCTATATTCTTGCTCATGTCATCCTGACATCATCTACTTACATCATCGCCAGGCCTTGCTGATGTCAATTGCTTACATCAGCATTGACCAGTTGCTGTTGACTTGACCAAGCGTTGACTTTGCTGGCATTGAATGTTGATTTCTCTGATGGTTAACCGTTGACTTTTTGTCAGAGTTGACCTTTTGCAGTCTAGGTGCTCCTTACTTAATTTTTTGCATAGAGTCCATTTTTGCATATTTTGCTTCCAAATGAAGAATAAGAATAGGTTTTCTTCTTACTGCAACAATCGTCATTGACAATCCAACAAACTTTTTTGCAATTTTTGCAAACGTGTTGGCTATAATATTGATACTTGCTATCATCACAATAAATCGGCTATTTCCATTTCCACTGCTAACGTTGCTAACACTGAGAGTATCCAACCAATGGCTCCCATCTCCAAGAAGTCCAGGTCTTCTAGATTCACTATCTCCATTTCCATAGTCGACCTTTAAAACATCATCACTAATACCATTTGTATGGTTGGTAACGCATCTTTTTCCTCTTCTCTCGAAGTTTTATCTATTATATCTCCTTCCATTTTGCGATGGATTCTACTTGTTGCAATCACATGACACTCCACTTGTCCTTATTTTCTCAACTTGAACCTGCACCACACCCTCTTAATATTTGCACAGTAAATGGTTCCACAATGTTTGGTAATAATATAGGTTCTATCTCGACCTCCAAACTCTCGGTTCCTGAGTTCTTTAATGTTACCAAACATTCTTACAATTTATTTTCTATGGGACAATTAACTGAGTTGGGTTATTGCATTACCTTTTATTATTTTGGGTGTACTGTGCAGGATCCGAGGACAAGACAAGAGCTTGAGACTAGTCTTAGAGTTGGGCGTATGTTTCCCGTGGACATCTTCGTCTTCCATATGTTGCTCCTGCATTTGTTACTGCTGCACCTGCTGCAGTTTCTTCTATTTCTTCCCTTACACTTTGGCATGCCTGATTTGGTCACACATCTTCTTCTTGGGTACAACACTTGGCTTCTAGAGGTTTGTTAAATTCAATGTCCAAGGAAAATTTTGATTGTGTTTCATGTTAGTTAGGAAAACAACCAACTTTGCTATTTCAATACTACTAATATCATTGACTTAATTCATTCTGATGTCTAGAGGCCTTCCTCTATCTCTAATATTGGTGGATCTCGATATTTTGTTGTCTTTGTTGATGATTATTCTCACTGTAGCTGAATTTTTCATGTGAAACCTTGTTCTGAATTGTTACAAGTATATTGTAACTTTGCAAAAATGGTTGAAGCTAAATTTTCTAAACGCATCAAAATTTTTTGATCCAATAATGCTCTTGAAAACACTCAATATGCTTTCCAAGCTATTTTGCATTCCTATAGCACTATTCATCAACTAACTTGTCTAAATACCTTTCAGCAAAATGGAAGATCCGAATGAAAAATTTGTCATATTCTTGACATTATTCGTGCTCTTCTTCTCTCTACTAAAGTTCTTGCTCCTTTTTGAGACGAAGTCGCTCTTCATGTTGTTCATGCTATTAATCGTATTCCTAGTCCTGTCATCCAAAATCAAACTCCATATAAGCGCTTTTTTAGGTCACCTCCAAAATATCAACACCTTCGCTCCTTTGGTTTTGCCTGTTTCATTTTTCTTCAGTCACATGAACATGACAGATTTGAGACTCAATCTAGGCTTTGTTGTTTTCTTGGTTATGGTGAAACTAAAAAGGGGTATGGGTGTTGTGATCTTGTTTCTCACCATCTTTGTATCTCTCACAATGTTGTCTTTTGGGAACATTGCGACTTTGTGGAGGTCTCTCTACCCCCCCCCCCCAAGTCTTAAATCTTTTTCTAGATGAGCCAAGTATTCCTTCTATAATTGCTCCTAATCCTCCAATAGAATTCTTTGTCCAACTATCAGATATTTTTGATGCCTCTCCTAGATCACCTTCTAATGAACAAGTGGAAGATGAACAGGTCGAAGACAAGCTACCCAACTTTGAGCCTGGGTCCCCTACTCTTGCTCCACTTGAAGATCATGCAAATACATTCCACCACGTCACTTAACTTGGGTAAGATTTATTTTTGTACATTTACTTGACTATCATTGTTATACTACCCTTGTTATTCTTCACAAGTCTCACACCTATTATAAGGCCTCCATTGATCCTTTATGGCAGATTGTAATGAAAGAGGAACTTAATGCATTATCCAAAAACCATACTTGGGATTTGGTGAATCTTCCCCTTCAGAAGTCTGTGATTAGTTGTAAGTGGATCTACAAGACCAAGACTCAATCTAATGGCTCCACTAAGTGTTGCAAAACTTGTCCTCTTACAAAAGGTTTTACACAGGAGTATGAGATTGATTATGAAGAAACTTTTGCTCTAGTTGCTCGAATCTTATTTGTTCATGCCCTTTTAGTTGTTGCTGCTGCCAGTAAATGGGAACTTTTTTAGATGGATGTAAAAAATGCCTTCCTTAAAGGTAATTTAAGTGAAAAAGTTTATATGCAATATCCTCTTAGTCTTTCTATTGAACTGAACAATGTTTGTCACCTTCAATGTGCATTTTATGGTCTTAAACAATCTCCACGAGCTTGGGCTGCCAAGTTCATCTCTACCATCTCTCACTTGGGTTACACTGCTAGTCCTTATGATTCTGCCTTATTTCTATGTTGCACTGATAAAGGCACTATTTTGCTTCTCTTTTATGTGGATTATATGATTATAACTGGTGATGACCTTAGTGGCATTAAAGAACTCAAGAATTTTCTTAGTTAGCAGTTTAAGATGAAAGATTTTGGATATCTCAACTACTTCTTCGGTCTTGAAATCACTTATTCCATTGAAGAACTTTATATTACTCAAGCCAAGTATGCTTCTGAACTTTTTTCTCGAGCTGGACTCACTAATAGCAAGACTGTTGACACTTTAGTTGAACTTAATGCGTATTTGACTCCTTCAGCGGTTAAACCATTATCTAATCCCTCTCTTTACAGACGACTGGTTGGTAGCCTAGTTTATCTTATTGTCAGTCATCCAGACATTTCCTATGTTGTTTATCGAGTGAACCAGTTTCTGTCTGCTTCCCGATTGACTCACTATGCTACTATCTTGTGCATTCTTTGATACTTGAAGGGCATTCTCTTTCATGCCTTTTTCTACTCTACTTCGTCTCCTTTTATTCTTCGTGCATTCTTTGATGCTAATTGGGTAGAAGATCCCATTGATTAAAGGTCAACCACTAGTTGTTGCTTTCTTCTTAGTTCTTCTCTAATTTCTTGGCAAAGCAAGAAATAAACCATTGTGGCTCGCTCTAGCATTGAAGCGGAATAGCATTCCTTTGCTGATACCACATCTAAACTCCTTTGGTTTTGATGGCTTCTTAAGGATTTAGGTTTGTCTACATCCTCTGCTACTTCTCTTTATTGTGACAACCAGAGTGTCATCCATAATACTCACAATGATGTCTTCCATGAAGGGACTAAACATATGAAGATTGATTGTCATTTTATCCGTTATCATCTTGTCCATGGTACTCTCAAATTAATCTCAGTTTCTTTTGAAGATCAACTTGAAGATATCTTCACCAAGTCACATCCTAAGAGACACCTTCGTGCTTTGGTTGGCAGTCTTAAGTTAGTCTCACACCTACCTTGAGTTTGAGGGGGACTGCTAATGTGTAATAGGCCCACCTTGTTTACTTGTATAGTACATATACTTGTACTACATACTCTACCTCCTATATAAAGGCACTCATGTATATTTTATTACCTGAGACATACAATACATTCATTTAGAATTTCTAACATATTGTATTTAATATATATATATATATATATATCATATTTCTTTGCTCCCTTAGATGCATTGACAAGAAAACTAGCATATTAAACTTTAAAGGGTTGAAAGCACTCATTTGAACTCATTTGAACATCATCAACTAACTAAATATGTAAACTTTAGGGACCAAGAATTGCCTTCCCCCTTTCCTCTCTTAGCCTCCCCTTAAGCTAGATTAACTTTTACTATGTTTCCATTAGATATTGTTGTAAAAAGTAGAACTTTGATTTACAACTATTTGCAATTGAGGGTTTTTTTTTTTTTTTTTTTTTTTTTCTATAGAGCTTTAACTGAAATTTAGTTTAGTGTTTTAAGTAATTTGCAAATTATAACGAACGGTGTTTAAAAATTTTGAATTTAAAGCATGAAAAACAAATTGTAGAGTTTTTTATTTTATTTTATTTTAAATCTATATTTCAATTTCTTTTTATTAAAAATGATTTTCCCCACTTTTACCAAACACCCTTTTGTTTGATTTTCTTTATTCTTTTTTTTTTTCCCCCAAAAATTGCTTTAGATTAAAGCTCTCTTTTGCAAGCCATACCTTACACAAATAGATTTGGCAAAATGGGACTTGAACATGTTAATTTACTTGAATCTGAAGTTAAAAATGAGTATGGGTAAGGAGATTTTTGACCTGTGGAAAACAAGTCAACTTAAAATTCGAATCAAGAAATTACAAGTTAAATATGTGTTTGACCCAGTGATTTGATAGGTTGGAACACTTTTTTTTCATTTTTTTTTTTTTTTTGTAAACTTTAAAAATCAGTTGGTCAAAGTATTAGTATGTGAATATTTAGAATAATATGAGTATCACTAGAGGGGTTTTTGGCCTTCGGTAAAACGGTTAGTTGAAATCCATCTTTAGGGAAGATGAGTTAGATATGTGTTTGATCTATCGACTTGATAGGTTAAAACACAATTTTCTATAAACTTAAAAAATTATTTGGCAAAAGTATTTTCTATGAGTGATATTTGGGAAAATTTGAGTACGAGTAGAGAGGATTTTGGGTTGTGAAAAAAGGGGCCAACCTGAAATCTAACTTAGGAAAAACGAGTTAGATATATGTTTGTTCCATTAATTTTTTGTAAACTTAAAAAATCAATTGGCAAATGTATTTTGTGTGCGTTCTATAATTATTTAGGACTTTTTTTTTTTTTTTTTTTTTTTTTTTTTCTGAGAAACTATTTGTTGTTATTGTGGAAGTTATTTGACTTGAATTGTTGTATATATATTGTTTGAGAAAGAGAGATGCTACGTCTATAACAATTTTATAACATTTTTACAACAAATCACATGTGATTAGTTGTTATTGGTTCAAATTTGAAACTAACACTAAGATTACTTTTTTGCCCCAACAATAATAACCAGTAACAACCTGCTACTTAGGATTTGTTGTAAAAATGTTGTAAAAATGTTGTAGACATATCATTCCTCTTGAGAAATGTTAACGAGTGCCCTAGTTAATAATCCATTTAAAGAAAGTTTTTATGGAAAATGAAAAAAAAAAAAGTAATTAATATTTTGACAGTTTTTTTTCATTTTCTATAAAAGTGGTATCAAAACTTTCGTAAAATGGATTATTAACCAATGCCTTAAGGGCACTTATTAGCATTTCCTATATTATTTTAATCTTGTGAAAGAATAAGGATTTTTTTTTGCATGACTTTTTTTTTTCTTTTTTTATGAGAATATTGTAAACTTTATTAAGAAGAAGATAAATTTAGTAAGTCGTGAGTAATAACCAACTCAATCTGTGGTGGATTTTCTTCCATCCAAATTACAAAGTTATTAGTATTGTCTATCTCTTTGGCATATTTTGCCAAGGTATGCGCTTGTTTATTCCCTTGCCATTTCACACGAGAGAAACTGGTTGATGCAAAAAGTATGAGACTAGTTAACAGAACCAATAGAGTAAAATGAAGAGATTAGAGGAAACTTGTCAATGATAGAAAGAGCCAAGGCGTGGAACTCAATCCATTGTCCTAAGAAGTGATTTCGCCCCACTGGATGCAATTTATCCTCGGTGCAGAAATGGCTTTGGCGATCACCCCCAAGATTCAATGGCAAGCTATGGTTGCGTGCACTCACAAACCAAAGCTTTGAACTCATATTACTACCCATAAAAGTAGAAAGGAAGAGTAAGACACACGATTAGGAATTTGATTGCTATTTCATATGTATTAAGAAACATCCTTACCTCTGCTTTTATGTGTATGAAAAGGTTGACTAACAGATCTTTGTAAATCTGCCGTGATAAACGTCCCCCAAAAATTTCTCATTTTAAACTTTCCTTCAGCATCTACAAAATTAAAGGTTGATTGTTGTGTATTCAGGATTGTGTTGAAGCAAAGGAAAGAGCATGTTTTAAGATAAAAAAAGGAATAGATGAGAGAAATCGGTGGACCAAATTGGTTTGATGACATATGGGAGAGTTTAATTCTCACCTACCACCCTCAGATGAAGTCAACTTGGGTCTTAGATGACCTAGCTGTTAATCCTTCATTTATTTTTCCTAATTTTAATTTGAAACTTTTCCAACACTGGCCAGCTGAAAAACTTGGGGTTTCTTCCTTATCCCTTCCAAGATGTTTGAAATGGTAATTGGTGGAACACATCAACCCATGAGGGCATCAACTGCAATTTTCAAATCACGTTACCTCACGTAAACCAACATCTCTGGCAAAAGAAATCTCTTCCTACATAGCTTTTGCTTCAATCTCCAACAACCATAAAATAGTAACAATATATATTGAATGGAGCAAAAAGATGTGTATCGTATGGGTATCTCCTTTATCCTCATATATTGGTATATGTTGTAAGATTCGTATGATATCATGCGATTAATAATTATGTGAATTTATTTTGGGATAATGCAACTTTGTGAGATTGGCATCTTGTTGAGCCTAACAACTAAGAATATATAGCTTATTAAATTGTTTTTTTCTTTTTTTTTTTTTTAATTAGAAATATGTTTGCAACATGTGTTTACCTTTCCTATATATGCTCCTTTTGTCCGTCTTCTCTTCATGCCTTTTATTCGATTACTCTCTCTCTCTCAACCCAGTAAATACCCGATGTGAGACTCATTACACACCCACACACATCACACAGTCAATCAAATTGGGGCATCACAATCTCCCCCACTTAAATCCCTAACGTCCTCATTAGGACCCACTTTGTGGGGTAGTGTCTCCGAGCCCACGCGGGGTTACCGGGCTGGTTCTGATACCATATGTAACAACCCAAGGAAAAGCGCTAGCCACATCTGCGCTATACCTCAAAAGAACTAATCACAATTGAGTCTCTTTGTAGTTGTTAATAAAACCCAGTTCAACCCAGTAAATACCTGATGTGGGACTCATTACACACCCACACACATTACACAATCAATCAAATTGGGGCATCACAATCGATGTAACACCCCAAAATTTTAACACCTATTTAATTATTATATGTAAACTATAAAGGAGGCCTACAATTAAATGGATTAAATTGGTTTGGTCCTAAGATATTAAAAAAAATAAGATAAATACAATTGGAATATGAAGCCCAAGTGAGGTGGCATAAGTAAATATATGGGCCTTGAAAACTCTAGTCTTTTACCCCGCATATACTTATGAGGCTTTCTTTTTGCTTCAGCCGCATCACACTACTGAACTTCACTTCTCTTCACTATGGCTGTGAGTAGAGATTATAGGTATGGTTTCTATGATTATATTAATAATAAAAGGGCTCCTAGAATTGTTATTATATTAGATAAGGGATGGTCAAATATGGTTGCATGTCAAGAGCTTTGATATTGTATCTAATAGGCTTGGCCTTTATCAACTGCTTTGTCATCATGTGAAGGGGAAAATATTGCTTTGTGGGTTTATATGTATATCTGTATATGGCCATCTTGGATCTAAAAACTATGATTATTTTAATGGACAAAGGGTGCTTGTGGATTAATTTGCTTTCACACATAACCTCAATTGTTGACCGGTTAATAGGCATTCACACCAAGCCTCAATTGTTGACCGGTTAATATGCATTCACACTAGTTTAGCCGTGTACTAGATTTTGGGTCTTTGGGTTGATAATTACAATATTATAATAGGAATTATTATATAACCGTATGGTCCAGGCTTTGAAAATTGATTATGTATGAATAGTATGTATAGTCATATGGACCTCTATTGGCTCTAAGATTGATTTGGCTGAGCTATATTATTGCACTAGCTATCTTTTAGTTATATTGAAGCTTCATGAATATTCTGATTAGGCAGCAATATTTATAAGTCCAAAAATCTGATCAAGCTGAAAGTAAATTGGATAGTTAGGTGAATAAATGGAGGATTTTGGATAAATCAATATTGTCTAGGATAAAACCATTTTAAGTGTGAAAATAGATTTTTAAGTGGGAAATTGTGTATTGATGAACCTATTTTTGGTATTGCTAGGTTCTAATTCTACTGAATTGTTGTGATTCAAGGGAGGTTGATTTCCATTATTTTGCAACTAAGAGGTAAGTGGTGTTTACTAATTTTGGGGGGTTTTTCCCCAAACAACGTTGGTTATTAAACTATTATATATATAAGAAATATATTGTTATTCTATACATATAAATGGATATTTTATAATTTCTTGATGTGCACATTAATTATTCGTTTTATGAAAAACTTGTGGGACAACCTAAATTTATTTAAATTTGTATGTGTGATATATACTTATATTTTTGAGAATTATGATGGATTATTTATGTGAGCATCTTGTATATGTTTTGAAAACCTATGGCAAGCCGTGATTAAAAGCTCAGTGTTGTATTAGTCCTTAGCAAGGGACAATCACACTACAGCTAGTCCTTAGCAAGGGATGGTCCCAGAAAAGGAGACAGTGCACATTTGATTGCTCCTTAGCAAGGGAGTATACCCAAGGGTGGAGCCACATAGTGGCTTGGGGGGGCCGTGGCCCCTGCAAAAAAAAAAAAAAAATTTCCCATTAGCCTATGAAGAAAACAAAAATGGGCCCCCTCAACATTAGACACCCAGCCCCCCCTATACCCATTTCTCACCTGTTCTCCCAGCCCACTCCCAGCCAGTGGCCACGCCACATAAACACCATCAAATTAAAAAAAAAAAAAAATTATATGTTCTACTTTCAACCAAAGAAAAAACGCCCAAAAAGAATTTGAACTAAAATCTGAAAAAAAAAAAAAAAAAAATTACAACAGACCTAAGCCCACGGTGAGCACAATAAATTACAGAGGTAGCTCGCTCATGGCAAGCCCATGGATTCTCAACCAAAAAAAAAAAAAAAAAACCAATACAGAGGATCAGAAATCAAACCTACGTCACCCATCTTGTCGCTGGCAGAGAAATCAAACCCCAATACTATCTATATAGAGCAAAAGCAAAACAACTCCAGCAAACCAAATACAGAGGCGTTTATCAAAAAAAAAAAAAAAAAAAAAAAAACCCCATACACAAACCAAAATCCAAACCCCAGCAAACCAAATCCACAGTCACGTCGCCATCGTTGTTGCCGCAGCTCGCATGTCATCGTCGTCGTCGCTCGCCCGGTCGCCCCTCATCGCAGATCGTAGATTGAGATCGTAGATCACAGATTGCAGATCGCTCTGCCTCTACTCCAGTGCTCAGTGCTCGGTGCTTCTCCCAAACCCCAGCAAACCAAACCCAAGGTATTTCTCTCTTTTTCTCTCTAACTCTCTCTCAGTCTTTCTCTCTTTATCTCACTGAAATGAAAAAAGGAAATGAAATTTTCGTAGATCGTAGATACTAGATTGGAGATCGGAGATTTGGATTGCTCTGCCTCTGCTCCGGTGCTCCCTTTGGCCCTCCCTCAAGGTTTTTCTCTCTGACTCTCTCTCAGTCTCTCTCTCTTTATCTCACTGAATGAAAAAATGAAATGTGAGTTATGACCGAGTCTCTCTCTTTATTCTTTAATAGCCTATCTCAGTAAGTGTCTCTCTCTTTTGATCTGTGATTCTCTTATTAGTTGGCCCTTTTCCTTTAATAGCCTATCTCAGTAAACGTTGACCACGAGTAAAGCCTAGGAAATTGTGTATGTGATGGTATTGATATATATATATATATATATATTATGATGGCTCACAATATAAAGATATTATTTTTTTTATGTGAAATATTCAATGACAAAATATTGATGAGTTACAAGTTATGAAATTGCTGTAAGAATTATTTATTTGAAGGTTTGTTCCCACACCCCATTGTTAGTGAATTCCACTTATTGAGTTATCTCACCGCCCTTTATTTCCCATTACAGATACATTAGAGGGACTATTGGAGTTGAGATTCTTGGGAGACAGCAGTTACAAATTATTTTGTTGAATTGAGGATTTTATCATTATTTTATTGCATTGAACATTGTATTGGAGAATTATTTTGAGGATGTTTTGAATTTGGTGAATTAGAGCTCTGACAGTTATGATGACATTTTAGATTGCTGGTTTCTTTCATTTAATATTTTTATGGATTATTCAGATTAAATAGACTTTTATTGCTTATGATTTTGGGGCGTTACAATTATGGTATCAGAGCCAGGTTTTGATTCTGTAGACACTTGAAAATTTAGGTTATGATCCTGTAGACACTTGAAAACTAGGTTATGATTTTGCAAATATTTGAAACTAGGTTATGATCTTGATTTTTGTCAGAGCATTTGGTATTTAGGTTATATTTGATGAGATATTTTAAATAATCTTAGCAATGTTACTTCTTATGTTTAGTAATAATAATTATTGCACCATCTATATTTCTTGATTTCCTTGTTAACTAGGTATCATGCCACCCAAAAAGAAAAGAGTAGCTAATTCCAATAGCGAGGAACCTATTGTTAATTTGCGAAGGCCAACCAAAGCAAGGGTTGATACTAAGGCTGAAGTCACTCAAGACATGAGAAATAATGAACGTCCTAGGGTGACACACACTGATCCTTTGGATGAAGCTGTTGCCCGACTGTTGGACAGGTTAGCCCATGTTGCTAGTAGAGGCGCAGTAGAGTAGAGGCAAGGGTTGGTTGCTCTTTTGAGACTTTTATAAAGCAGAATCTCCCTTCCTTTGATGGGAAGCCAGATCCTACAGAAGCTGAGAATTGGTTCTTGCAAATGGAGAAGTTGTTAGAAGCTTTAGATTGCACTAACTCTCAAAAGGTGCAGTTTGCAACTTTCAAGTTGATTAAGGAAGCTGAGCGTTGGTGGAGATCCACTAAGGCCATTTTGGAGGGAATGGACACTGAGAAAAACCCTATCACTTGGGAGAAATTTAAAGGGATTTTCTATGATAACTACTTCCCTGAGGTGGTTCGGGAATGAAAAGAGAGGGAATTTGCTGAGTTGGTGCAAGGAAGTATGACTGTTGATCAGTATCCTGCTAAATTCATCGAGTTATCTCGCTTTTGACCCCACTTAATCCTTACTGAGGTGAAGAAAGCAAGTAGATTTCAAAAGGGGTTGAATGAGAGACTTCGACACTATTTGATTGCATCAGGGGTTGATAATTATGTCGAGTCAGTTAAGAGAGCTATGAGGCTGGAGAAAGATTTCAAGAACAATGTTAGGAAGGAGAACCCACCTAAAAGCACTGGACTGACAAGTTTTCGACAAGGCAATACAAGGTCATTGGAACAAGAATGGATCTTTTGGGAGGCTTAGGAATAATGCATCATCAAATAAGCCAGTAGATAAGAATCCACCCCAAAATGCTCAAGGTAGAAGTTCGAATGCTTGCCCTACATGTGGAAGGTTTCATGGAGATAAGCCGTGTTTCTTTGAAGGAAAGGCTTGTTATAATTGTAGGAAGACAGGACACTTAGCTAGAAGTTGTACTTCTCCTCAACAAAACTCAATGGCACAACCTGGAAAGAATGATCAGAGGAGGAAAGCACAAGGGAGAGTGTTTGCACTCACACCACAAGATGTTCAAGCTTCGGATACTGTGGTTACAGGTATCCTCCCTTTATTCTCAAACTTTGCTAAAACTCTATTTGATTCTGGATCTACACACTCTTTCATCTCCTCTCGATATGCTAAGTTATGTGATAAGAAACCTGGACTTATGGATTATGACTTGTCTGTGGCCACACTTATGGGTGATTCTTTGGTGTGTAACACTATGCTTAAGTCTTGTGTCATCCAAATTTAGGATAGGGAATTGTTAGCAGACTTGATTTTGATGGACATGTATGACTATGATGTAATTTTGGGAATGGATTGGCTGGCGGCTTATCATGCTAGTGTAGATTGTTTTAGAAAAGAAGTAGTGTTTCGGCCTCTAGGAGAACCTGAATTTCAGTTTAAGCGCTCTAGGATGCATGCTTTAGCTAGGGTGATATCAGCCCTTCGAGCTAAGCGTCTATTACTGAAAGGATGCCAAGGGTACTTAGCTCATGTGGTGGACACTAGGAAAAAGGTATTGAAGTTGGATGATATCCCTGTTGTAAGGGAGTTTTCTGATGTCTTTCCTGAAGACCTATCAGGGATACTTATAAATAGGGAGATTAAATTCTCTATCGATTTGCTCCCTAGAACTTCTTCTATTTCGAAAGCACCATATCGAATGGCACCAACTGAACTTAAGGAGCTTAAGGAACAGATACAAGAACTCCTTGATAAGGGGTTTATCAGACCAAGTGCATCTCCTTGGGGTGCACCAGTTTTATTTGTGAAGAAGAAGGATGAGACTATGAGGTTGTGTATTGACTACCGTGAGTTAAACTGGGTTTTTGTGAGAAACAAAAACCCTCTCCCTCGTATTGATGACTTGTTTGATCAATTGCAAGGGGCACAAGTCTTCTCTAAGATTGACCTTCGTTCTGGGTATCACCAGTTGAAAATCAAGAGTGAAGACATACCCAAGACAACTTTTAGGGCGAGGTATGGGCACTACGAATTCTTGGTAATGCCTTTTGGATTGACCAATGCTCCTTCTGCATTTATGGATTTGATGAACATGGTGTTTCATGAGTACTTAGATCACTTTGTTATTGTCTTTATTGATGACATCCTAATCTTCTCCAAAAGCAAGGAAGAACATGAAGCACACTTGAGAATTTTTTTTTAGATTTTGAGGGAGAAGAAGCTATATGCCAAGTTTAAGAAGTGTGAATTTTGGCTTGACCAAGTGGTGTTTCTAGGGCATGTGATATTTAAGGCAGGGATTTCTGTAGACCCTAGTAAGGTTGAAGCTGTGGTTAATTGGGCAAGACCGACGAATGTGAGTGAGATTAAAAGCTTTTTGGGCCTTGCTGGCTATTATAGGAGGTTTGTGGAGGGATTTTCTCGTATTGCAGCCCCTTTGACTTAACTAACTCATAAGAATGCCAAGTTTGTGTGGATAGAAAAATGTGAGAAGAGTTTTCAAGAACTTAAGTAAAGGTTGGTCACTGCACCAGTACTAACCATCCCTAGCAACTTGGGAGGCTTTGTCATTTATAGTAACTAGTGTTTAACCCGTGCAATGTGCGGGATCATTTTACATATTAATGAACTTTATTTAATAACGTAGTATATTTAAGCATATAGTGTCTAATACCTAAGACTATATACATTGAAGTACTTCTTCATGAGAAATAACTTGTACCGGCCATTTCAATTAAGTGTCAGCCCAAGGAATCCCTTGAGTCAATCTTGCATTGCCTCGAAACTTCTCTCACCCAAAAGTAAAAGGAAGTATATACTGTCATTCAAATAATTATTCATCAGTGACAAACAAATTGTGATAATAAGAACAATAATTGATAGTCACTTTGCTTTTTTCAAGTTTAAAATATCTCTTTTTATTGGCACATTATTTAATTGTACAGCATAGTTGCTTATGCAAGAGACTTGTTAGGTAAGCGGAATTGTCATACGTTTTTTAAGTTTGGAAATTTTTAGTTGGTTCATACGTGGAGGGGGAAGTGGGCTTACGTTGTATGTCTCATTTTTTCCTATACTTTGTCTAATAAGTAATATATTAGACACTTAATATAAATTGCAGCTTCATGGTAAAGCAATAAACCAAACATAAGGATGATCAACACATACACATACAAACCCTTTTTCCAATTCTAATAATTGCAGTTAAATATTCAATTAGAATTGCTTACTATACTAGTCACATTAGCTAATTAAACATTATATAAGCATCTCACTTTGGTCTTGGTGATGTAGAGATATAAAACCAAAAGAAGGTGAGTTAGACTCATTAGAATGCATAATCTCAAATCTCCTTATTTTCCCAATATCAATATTCACATGAAAGAAAAGGAGTTCATAAGGCATGCCAAAAAATTAGTATTTTACTGATCCAGTCAATTCTTCCACCAAAGGGAATATGGAACATAATTCACCTAGGTTTATGATTTGCAGAATATGATGCCTGTGCTACATTGAAGCATAAATGCATTGCTCATTTTTCCTGCAACCAAACCATTAAAATTAGGAGAAATTTTTTTTCAATTATCGTTTGGTCACAACTTGAATTAAAACACATAAAAACAACACCTAGCCTATTAAAATTAGAACCTTGAAACTCATCCAGCCACAAAGTCTCCATAAAATTTTGGACTAATAATGGGAATCAGACAAACTTACCCCATGCTTTGCAATATTGAAATAACACAAAACTTAATTAGTTTTGCTTATAAAAATTTAAGCTCTATCTATGGGGGGAAAAATGTTAGGAAAGTAAGATCAATGAGCCATATATGTGTTCTCTGCGATCTGTTAATATAATAAAATGGATGTCCTCCCTCAAGCTCATTACTACCCAAACACTACAATCCATTGAAATCTAGCATTATTACATTCTAATTAAAATAAGAATAAAGATTTTTAAATTCTTGGCACTAACTAACTAATAAAACATCTCCTTAATTTGCGTGTCACACATTTGGCGCGTGTAACTCCAATATAAATTGCATGTCCATCTTAAAAATATTTACAAAGGTAGAAATTTTTGGACGGAGGTAGGGGAAATTTGGTTCAAGGATTTCTTCAAATACTATTAGAGGAATTGAGAAAGAGAATAACAGCCCAGCAAACCTCACTTTGTCACTGTCAGTAAAGAGTACTTTGGACGCAACAATTGCATTGGCAGCTTCTATATAGTCAAAACAGACATTGAAACCAGTTTGACCGCATGTGACATTGGAATTGTAATTGTACTGTAGCCCTCCATAGACACAACATTAAACCATTAATGAACATGAGAAAATGAAATTTGGAAGTCAAATGTATGGCATAATTAACTTAGCTATAACATTAGTGTTTGTGTGAAGTTGACTTGAACTTTTGCAAAAGCGAGCAAGACATTTTATCAAACACATGGTTTGCTTGTTCCAAATGGGAATGAGATGAATGTTTTGTAACATGAATCCACCCAAAAATTGCACCCAAGACAAAATAAGCACAACTAATTAAAAGCATCGAGGGATTGCAACCAACTACTTGAGCAGTTGAGCCTATTTATAAAGGTATTATATAGAGCAACTAATGAGCTTGCAGATGTACCAGCGCCTGAGAATTTTTAAATGTAATGTGACATATGTTTTCATCATTGTACCCACATGATGCAAGACCAAGTTATAAATTATAGAAATGGTGTGAGTCAGTAAATATCTTAACCAATAAAGAAATCAAACCAAAACAAACAAACTACTCCGATTAGCAAAAAACCATTACCAAACAACATAAAAAAATGAATAAACAAAGCTAGTTAGTACCTCTTTAGATACAGAAGAAGGTTTTGATATTCATTGCGTGGTGGCTGTTCCTCCTTCGGTTTAGTATTTTGTACTACAACCAATAAAGTTGAAGATTTGATTTTCCCAAGCTTGTGTTTCCTTAAACATGAAAACCACAAACTTAGTGCCTGGAATAAAAAAAAAAATGAATTGAAAGAAACAGAGAGACAAAGAGAAAAACAAAAAATGAAAAAGAAAACAAACTTCCCTAATATTATTTTTTTATAAACTTCTTTTTTTATTGTTTTAGGACATAATAAAATCCATCTTAATTTGTGTTTCAGCATGAAATATATTCAAATGAAACATAATGAGGAAAATAAAAAACACCTCATCACCATTATAGGATTCTTACTGTAACTCCCCAATTTATATTGCAAAGAGGACAATTAATTCCAAAAATACAAAGTCGAACAAAAAATATATCTTGAGATAGGGGGGTAAAAAAAAAAAAAAAAAGAGATCCCTTAAAACCAATCACTATTTTGTACTTGCACTGATTGAAACTAAAAATTGGTCCCTCAAGATCAAATGTCCAAGCCTACGTAAGTGCAAAGAAAGTGGCTATGGTAGGCCTAACCAAGTCTTCTATTGTAGAATTTTCTCAATACCAATCGTTAAAAGATAAGAGCTGGTACCAATAGAAATTTGCATTGCCTTGCTCTTTCCTTGAGCTGTGTACATTTGGTTTTCAATTTCTTGATGCTTACTACCATTTTCCTTTTCCATCAACTCCTATTTCATTAGGATCTTGATAATATTTGCACTTTTATCAATTTCACTAACATTCATTTTCTTATTTGTCTCTACCTTTTTTTCAACTACTTTGGCTCTAAGTAGCAATTAAGACCTAGGAAAATTAAATATATATATATACACACACATATATTCACAAAAAATAGCATTAGCATAAAACATAAAATGATGCATTGAGTTGCACTCTATAAAACTCAAAGGATTATTATATCATAAATTATCCAATTTGTTGGTCATGGGTGCAGGTGAAAACACATGCATATCAAGAATTCGGTATAAGGTTGTAACGTTGAATGCTCATAGGACACCAAGACTAAACTAGATCAAAACGTAGTTCTAATGTTATCCATTTAATAACAGTTAATTTGTTAATAATCTGCATATCAAGAATCAAGAATATATAAAAATTGATTTAGGAGTGAGCATTGTTCTAAGAAAATAACTTAGAAACAGATGGATTGTGGATGAGTTTTTTAAAGACCATCCCAAAACAATAAAGGAAGATATCCTTCTATTTCACTCTTGCAGACAACATCCATCCCATGTAGCATCTTGTGAAAGACAACATGGCATTCCATCCAACCTTTAAAAGGAAACAAAAAGCAAGCATGTACAAAAGAAAAAACAAAAAGTTTTAGTTATGAAAAATGTGCGCTAAACAGTTGGTACCAATTATCATTGTTCAAATACATTTAAAAAACAAAAAAAATCTTCCACTCCATTGTTCATCATTGCTAGTTTCTCCCCACTTAGATTTCATCATTCAACCATTAACACAGCCAGCAAATGTCAGCATATTATAGTTTACACTTGCCGTCAAGGTGCACATATGTTGCTAATTTTGAATATGGACACTCAAAGTCATGTAATGAGTCTGCCCCCACCTAAATATGATAAAACATCTTGACCTACCTTAATTGAGTACCACACTACTTATTTAATATGAAAAACAACTTAAACATGAGGTTATATGCAATAGCAACATGAGTTTATATGCAAAATTCAGTGAAATTAAGATGAGTGCACAATGTTCCAAAACAATTCAACAGTATGAGTGATAGAAACTAACAATAAAATAGAAACAAAGATACCCAAGCATTTAGGTATTTGGGTTTCGTCACACATTCAAGCATTTATTCGAATACAAACACAATATATATATATATATATAGTTTTTTAGGATAGAGAAACCAAATAGTGATTGTCAGTCTTCCAAGGAGAGAAAAAGAGATTTGCGTTAAAAAAAATAGACATATTGGCATATTCCTCTCTCTAGAAATCATAGTAACCTGGCTCGCTTAAAAAAGGGGGATATACTATGGGTTTTTCTTTGGAAGAAATTAATTAAAGTAGCAATTGAATATAAACACAGCATGAAGTAGAAGTTTATTTGGCAAAAACGTTGCTATGTTTTGACTTTGGAGTTGTGATTGTTATGAAAAAGGGTAAGAAAGTGATATCTTTTGCTATCTCCAAGAGATCTAGTACCTGATAGCATTTGAATTGTAGGCTGAAGATATTTCATGGGTGCCTAAAACAATTCCAATAAATAATAAAACATTAACATTTGCATAGTAAAAAACACTAATATACAAAATTTAGAACTGAACAAAGAGCACGAAAAAAATTTTGGAAAAAAATAAAAATAAAAGAGATAAAGAGAGAAAGAGACTAAATTTCCTACCACATCAAGAAAAACCCTTCTGTCTTCTTTGTTAATTTCAAAGTTCAACTGAAGCCTCTCATAGCCTGCACCTTCTGTGTTTGCAATTTTTTTTCTTGCTCCTCTCTCTCTTGTTGCCTTTTAATGTCCCTTGTACAGTGAAAAGGAAATCTAATATAAACTAATCAAATCTAACCAAAAAACATATAGGAAAAATAAACCCTAACCCAAATAACTAAATGGAAACAATATAAATTCTAACCCAGGTACCTAAAAATCAAACCAATTCAAGCATAAAGCATATTTAACATTCAATTAAAAAAAAAATTACGAGTGATGGTTCCAGAAACTATAGTTGGTAGTACTGCCTCTAATCAGACTTGGATTGCTTCCAAGGATTTGCCTTTCCACCTACAAACCCAGAAAAAGAAAAATTAAAGAAAAACCCTTTAATTTTTTATTACATAGATTTGAAATTGAAATCAATCATTTACAAATGAAATCTACAATTGAATCCAAGAGAGAGTTAAATAAATCCAAAGCAACACATATACCCTACCCATAAACCAAATTAAATCCTATAACCTTGAACAAAACCAAATCTAACCCAAATTCCTAAATCGAAACACTCAAATATAAATCATAGTTATCATGTAATTTTAAAAAGAATAGAGAAAACCTTCACCGGAAATGGTTCCGATTGCATGACGGTGGTGGCTGCCCTGAAATTTATCTCTCTGTAGATCTCTGTTCTTCATTTGTTTTAACGGGTTCATTATCTCGAATGAAGGCGCTTTCGATCTCTCTTTTGTAACGTTTTCGATCAATCTCTGTTCTTCTGCAGTTTACGAAATCTCTCTGTCTCTCTCTATTCTTTTGTGTTTTTCCTCCTTCAGCAAACCGTATCTGTAACTTTAAAACCATTTTGGCATGAGAAATGGATGGCTTTTATTATGTTTGTTTTGGGCTGAACAGGTGTAACATGCGGGCCAATTAGTGGCTTTTATTATGATTGTTATGGGTTGAACAGGTGTAACTTGCGGGCTGTTGTGTCTGAAAGTGAGCCTCTCCAATGCATTGAGTGAAATTTTAAAGAGTTAAATTTACACGTGTCAACATTTTAAGGGGGTCTTTTTTGCTTACGTGTCGACACCTTGTAAAAGTTTCTGCTATTATATATAGTATTAGATGCTTCAAAAAAAGGGCTGGGTTGTGTGTTGATGCAGCATGGTAAAGTCATAGCTTATGCTTCCTGCCAATTAAAGAGTTATGAACAAAATTATCCCACCCATGATTTGGAGTTGGCTGCAGTGGTGTTTGCATTGAAGATTTGGAGACATTATTTGTATGGTGACAGGTGTGAGATTTATACAGATCATAAAAGCTTGAAATGCTTCTTTACCCCGAAAGAATTGAATATGAGATAACGAAGGTGGCTTGAGTTGATTAAAGATTATGATTGCTCAATCAATTACCATCCAGGCAAGGCTAATGTGGTAGTTGATGCACTTAGTCAGAAGTCCTCTGGTTTCTCAGCTGCCTTATTAACTACTCAAAAGGAGATTATTAATGACTTGAAGAGGATGGGAATTGAAATTGTTATGGGTGATTCCCAAGCCTTTATGGCCAGTTTGACAATACAACCTACCTTGATTGAGAAGATTAAGAGGTCACAGGTTGAAGATGCACAAATTGTAAAGATCATAGGAGAAGTACAAGAAGGGAAGAGACCAGAATTTAATGTGTCTAATGATGGTGTTTTGAGGTTTGGAAAAAGGCTTTGTGTGCCAAATGATTTTGCATTAAAGAAGGAGATTATGGAAGAAGCCCATCGTACCCCATACTCAGTGCACCCTAGTAGCACTAAAATGTATCGTGACATTCGAGAAACTTATTGGTGGAATAACATGAAGAGAGAAACAGCTCAGTTTGTGGAGCAATGCTTGACTTGTCAACAAATTAAGGCACTACACCAAAAACCTTCAGGACTGCTGCAACCACTTCCCATTCCTGAGTGGAAGTGGGAGCGCATATGTATGGATTTTGTGACTGGTTTGCGAAGATCTCCTAAGGGACATGAGGCTATTTGGGTAATTGTGGATAGGAGTACAAAAACAGCACATTTTATTCCGGTTAAGATGACTTACTCACTTGAACAATTAGCACAGATTTATATTGATGAGGTTGTGAGTCTTCACGGAGTTCTAGCATCAATTGTGTCTGATCGAGATCCAAGATTCACCTCAAAGTTTTGGGAAAGCCTACATAAAGCTTTGGGTACTAATCTTAGCTTTAGTACAACCTTCCACCCACAAATAGATGGACTATCAAAAAGGACTATTCGTACTTTGGAGGATATGTTAAGGGCTTGTGTATTGGATTTCAAAAGGAGTTAGGAAAAATACTTGTCTTTAGTGGAATTTGCCTATAATAATAGCTACCACTCTAGTATTGAGATGGCTCCCTATGAAGCTTTGTATGGTAGAAAATGCAAGTCCCCATTATGTTGGGAAGAGATTGGTGAGAGAAAATTGTTAGGACCAGAAATCATTCAGATGACATCTGAGAAGTTTGATCTGATTCGTAAAAGATTCCAAACAGCACAAAGTTGACAGAAGAGTTATTATGACAACTTGAGAAGGAAAGTTGAATTTAAGGTTGGGGATATGATATTTTTGAAGATTGCCCCAATGAAGGGTGTGATGAGATTCGGGAAGAAGGGGAAGTTGAGTCCCAAATTTGTTGGTCCTTTTGAGATCCTAAAATGCATTGGTAAGGTTGCCTATGAGTTGGCCTTACTGCCTACACTTGCAGGGGGGCATAATATGTTTCATGTTTCCATGTTGAGAAAATACATCTTGGATCCTTCACATGTTTTGCCTATGAGCCACTGAAGATCAAAGACAATTTGACTTATGAGGAAGTTCCAATCCAAATTCTTGATTGCAAGGATCACACAGTGGAGGAGGCATCTTGGGAGCGAGAAGATGAGATGAAATCAAAGTATCCAGAGTTGTTCATTTCGAGGGCAAAATTTTTTTTAAGGGGGGAAGGATGTAACACCCCAAAATTTTAACACCTATTTAATTATTATATGTAAACTATAAAGGAGGCCTACAATTAAATGGATTAAATTGGTTTGGGCCTAAGATATTTAAAAAAAAAAAAAAAAAAGATAAATACAATTGGAATATGAAGCCCAAATGAGGTGGCATAAGTAAATATATGGGCCTTGAAAACCCTAGTCTTTTACCTCGCGTATACTTATGAGACTTTCTTTTTGCTTCAGCCGCATCACACTACTGAACTTCACTTCACTTCACTGTGGCTATGAGTAGAGATTACAGGTACGGTTTCTATGATTGCACTAATAGAAAAAGGGCTCCTAGAATTGTTATTATATTAGATATAGGATGGTCAAATATGGCTGCATGTCAAGAGCTTTGATATTGTATCTAATAGGCTTGGACTTTATCAATTGCTTTGTCATCATGTGAAAGGGAAAATATTGCTTTGTGGGTTTATATGTATATCTGTATATGGCCATCTTGGATCTAAAAACTATGATTATTTTAATGGGCAAAGGGTGCTTGTGGATTAATTTGCTTTCACACATAGCCTCAATTGTTGACTGGTTAATATGCATTCACATCAAGCCTCAATTGTTGACGATTAATATGCATTCACACTAGTTCAGCCGTGTACTAGATTTTGGATCTTTGGGTTGATAGTTAAAATATTATAATAGGAATTATTATATAGCCGTATGGTCTAGGCTTTGAAAATTGATTATGTATGAATAGTACGCATAGTCATATGGACCTCTATTAGCTCTAAGATTGATTTGGCTGAGCTATATTATTGCACTAGCTATCTTTTAGCTATATTGAAGCTTCATGAATATTCTGATTAGGCAGCAATATTTATAAGTCTAGAAATCTGATCAAGCTGAAAATAAATTGGATAGTTAGGTGAATAAATGGAGGATTTTGGATAAATCAATATTGTTTAGGATAAAACCATTTTAAGTGTGAAAATAAATTTTTAAGTGGGAAATTGTGTATTGATGAACCTATTTTTGGTATTGCTAGGTTCTAATTCTACTGAATTGTTGTGATTCAAGGGAGGTAGATTTCCATTATTTTGCAAGAGGTAAGTGGTGTTTACTAATTTTGGGGGGTTTTTCCCCAAACAACGTTGGTTATTAAACTATTATATATATAAGGAATATTTTGTTATTCTATACATATAAATGGATATTTTATAATTTCTTGATGTGCACATTAATTATTCCTTTTATGAAAAACTTGTGGGACAACCTAAATTTATTTAAATTTGTATGTGCGATATATCCTTATATTTTCGAGAATTATGATGGATTATTTATGTGAGCATCTTGTATATGTTTTGAAAACCTATGGCAAGCTGTGATTAAAAGCTTAGTGTTGTATTAGTCCTTAGCAAGGGACAATCATATTGTAGATAGTCCTTAGCAAGGGACGGTCCCAGAAAAGGGGATAGTGCATATTTGATAGCTCCTTAGCAAGGGAGTATACCCAGGGGCGGAGCCACATAGTGGCTTGGGGGGACCATGGCCCCTGCAAAAAAAAAAAAAAAAAAAAAAAAAAAAAAAAAAAAATCCCATTAGCCTATGAAGAAAAAATAAATGGACCCCCTCAACATTAGACACTCTGCCCCCCTATTTCCATTTCTCACCTGTTCTCCCAGCCCACTGATAGCCAGTGGCCGTGCCACATAAACACCATCAAATTAAAAAAAAAAAAAAAATTATCTGTTCTACTTTCAACCAAAAAAAAAAAAAAAAGCCCAAAAAAAATTTGAACTAAAATCTGAAAAAAAAAAGAAAAGAAAATTGCAACAAACCCAAGCCCACGGCGAGCCCAATAGACTACAAAGGTAGCTCACTCACGGCAAGCAAACGGATTCTCAACCAAAAAAAAAAAAAAAGAAACCAATACAGAGGATCAGAAATCAAACCCATGTCACCCATCACGTTGTTGGCAGAGAAATCAATCCCCTATACTGTCTATACAAAGCAAAAGCAAAACAACTCCAACAAACCAAATACAGAGGCGTTTATCAAAAAAAAAAAAACAAAACCCAATACACAAACCAAAACCCAAACCCCAGCAAACCAAACCCATAGTCACGTCGCCGCCATCGTCGTCGCTCGGCCGATCACCCCTCATCGCAAATCGCAGATTGAGATCGTAGATCTAAGATCGCAGATCGCAGATCGCTCTGCCTCTACTCCGGTGCTCGGTGCTTCTCCCAAACCCCAGCAAACCAAACCCAAGGTATTTCTCTCTTTTTCTCTCTGACTCTCTCTTAGTCTCTCTCTTTCTCTCTTTATCTCACTGAAATGGAAAAAGGAAATGAAATTTTCCCAGATCGTAGATACTAGATTGGAGATCGAAGATTTGGATTGCTCTGCCTCGGCTCTGGTGCTCCCTCCGGCCCTCCCTCAAGGTTTTTCTCTCTGACTCTCTCTCAGTCTCTCTCTCTTTATCTCACTGAATGAAAAAAATGAAATGTGAGTTATGACTGAGTCTCTCTATTTATTCTTTAATAGCCTATCTCAGTAAGTGTCTCTCTCTTTTGATCTGTGAGTCTCTTATTGGTTGGCCCTTTTCCTTTTTTCCTGTTTTTGTCTTTTTGAATTTGGCTTTATCCGTTGGTGTTGGTTAGTGTGTTGGTGTTGGTGAGATATTGATTGTCATTTAGTATAATGTGTGTAAGTGTGTTGTGATTTGTGATTGGCATTGCGAAATTTTCTTATTGCAACTGGCTATTGTGATTGTGGCGCATGTTGTGCTTGTCTGTTGTCTGTTGAGTGGGGTGGGGAGGGGGTGGATGGGCTCATGGGCTTTTGGGGCCGGGTAAACAATAATTAAAGCAATGTAATGTGTAGCACATTACACTGCTTTAATTATTGTGTTGCACATGGAATGTATAATGTTAGGCTCTTTTAGTGTAATATGTACAAGGGGCTAAACAATATAACAAATTAATGCAGTATAATTAATTACAAATAAATTAAAGCAATATAGTTTATTGTTATGCTAAACAACAATAATTAAAGCTATATAACTAAATTAATCAATACATTATAAAACACAAATTAATTAAATTATTTTTGTTTTTATTTGAGAGGTTATTATTAATTAAAGTTGTATTAAAAATGGGTTGACTGTTTAAATTATAGTGGATTTTTTTTTTTCTTGAGTATGAATAACATTCATATAACTAAGTAAAAATTTCTAATTAAAATTTTATTTTTTAAAATTCATTTTAGGTTAGTTTTTGAGTCATATTCTTAAAACTAAAAGAATTATGAGCAAACGAAAAATAATTGATGCATTTCTTTAAGAAAAAAGATGTTAGCAATTCAGAAATTAGGACACCTGTGGAAGGAAAAGGAAGTTAGACCAACACTGACAATTGATAGCATGCATGATGTGTTGCATGTTTTCATTAACGGCAAGCCTATAGGTAATTAGGCGTTGTCTCACAATATTACTTCCTCTTATCTCAGTCTCCTTTTCTCTGTTGAATTCTTCCTCACCATTCATTTGCGCATTGGATTATATTTTTGTGCTACTTTTTTTTTAGATATCTCTGACTTAATTGAGTATTGAGAAATGATGAAATTAATATGTTTGTTGAATGTTGACAATGTCATAATTAGCTAAATGTAGAATTAGTACCTAAGCAGAAAAAAAGACTCAAATTGCTTAGGTTATATATCAAAACTACTCTCTCTCTCTCTCTCTCTCTCTCTCTCTCTCTCTCTCTCTCTCTCTCTCTCTCTCTCTCTCTCTCTCTCTCTTACTTGTCACCTATTTCTAATCTTCCACACTTTACAACTCAACTCCAACTTGGTATCAAAGACTTCCAATCCAACCCTAGAAGCCGTTAAAGAAAGCTAGGAGTCATTTGAGTCAAGGTGTGTAGTAGGAGGGAGATAGACAAGAAAATAGGGTTGGGCTTAAGTTATTGAAAAATGCGAGAATCACAAAAACTTACACAATTTTTGCCACAAGTCACCATGTGGGGAGTTGTGAGTGGTGAGGAAAAAGTGGTGAGTCCATGTATATCAACACCTCCATGCATAAGTGGTCGCCCCCCCCCCCCCCCCCCATGTACAAATTCCTGGCTACGCCCCTGAGTATAAATATATATATATATATATATTATGATGGCTCACAATATAAATATATTATTTTTTTTATGTGAAATATTCGATGACAAAATATTGATGAGTTACAAGTTATGAAATTGCTGTAAGAATTATTTATTTGAAGGTTTGTTCCCACATCCCATTGTTAGTAAATTCCACTTATTGAGTTATCTCCCCCCCCCCCCCCCGCCCTTTATTTCCCATTACAGATACTGAACGGTTTTAGACCCGTTAAACAACCAGATTACGTAGCCTAGATTAATTAGCCAAGTTGTTACTTAGTCAAATTATGCAATTCTAGGTTAAAGTAATCAAATAATCATATCAAGATATAAAGCAGCGGAAAATAAATGAACACAAGATATGATGACCCAGGAAACCACACGGTAAAAACCTGGGGAGGTTTTGACCTAGCTATCCTCAAGGTAAACCTGAATCCACTATGCGAAAGAATCGAAGTTCATACAGAAGGACTATAAGCTCCCTACTTGACTTCCTAATGCTACCCACTAGTAGAACTTACTGACACGACCACGTGCAAGCTCCGAATCCACGAACTCCTTCTCTCTTGGATTCTTCAATCAGTTACAAGCACCCACGCTTGATATTCTTTAAGCTTCAATGGTAGCAACCAAGTTGATCATCAAGATGTAGATAAGATCTTCAACTTGAAAACCCTAAGCTTTGTGTAAAGGAAAACTCCTCAAAGATCTCATAAGAGATTTACACAAAACAGCAATGTATGAGCAACAATACACTTGGAGCAACCACCAAAAACGTGGCTAGGGTTTTGTTTATATACCTAGGGTAAAAACATAAAACCCTAAACGTTTAATGAAGTAGGGCTGAGTTGGAAATTCTGTAGAAAAAACAACCTGTGCGATTTTCGATCGATCGAGTCTATTCTTCGATCGATCGAGCCAGGCCGAAAGTCCCAAGTACTTCTGCAGCCACTCGATTCCAACTTTACAATAATAAACCAACTTTGAGCAAGCCTAAACAAGACTAAATACATTGTTTTGATCATGGTTTGCCAACATTACAAATTAGAGTTCTAAATACATAAAGTCCTAAGACCTTAGAACTTAACAAACTCCCCTTTTGGCAATCCGTGACAAAACCCTAATTAAAAGCTCAAAGTTTTACAAGTAAAAAGCCCTTTACAAAGAAATGATCATAAATTTCAAATAGAAATGCTCATAAATTTCAAATTCAGCCTAATTACTATCCATCGGTTGCAAGTGTAGACAGCAGCTTAGTTGAATCAACCTGTATATTCCTGAAATACTCAACAAACGCATAAACGCATGTGTGACAGAAAAGAGTAAAACAATAGGTATAACATTCTTGTAAGATTCACACAACACAAAATAAAGACATATATAAATGATCAACTCATAAATATAAATCAATAAGCAGTGAATCACAAATCAACAAGAATCAATAAAAAAAAACATGTATATCAATCAATGTTACTTCCCCTAACATAAATATCTCCAAAAATGATATACAAAGTGAATCACCTAGATACAATCTAAAAAATCCACAAGCACCTCTCAAACAAAAAAAATCTCCCCCTAACAACAAAAGCTCTCTACAAGTCAAAACTTCACTCCCCCTTTTTGTGACGGAATGCCAAAGAGCAATCAAGAGTTGCCATCAAAAGGAGGTGGTGAGGGTGAATGAAGACGTGCTAAATCGGCTCGGAGAGCACGAATCTCATCTAGTAAGTCCACCAAAATCTGACCATGAGCCGCCTGAACAGTCACGACAGTCTTCAGAGTACGACGAACATCAAAGTCGGTCGAAGGAGGTGGAGGAACATCAGCAGCAGCAGGATCATCACCAACTGGATCAGGAACATCCTCACCAGCAATACCTGTAGAAGAAGGAGGAGGTGCGCTACTAGACGGCTTGGACCTAGGGTGTTTAGAACCAGCTCGAAGATGAGCGGCCCTTTGTCTAAGAAAAGACGCACCTATAGGAGCTATCACATGAACAGGCTCAGAGGAAGGAAAATCACAAAGATCAAGATGGAGCAAAATCCTATGAATGAAAATAGGATGAACAAGGGCATAAGAAGAAGATGAACTCCTCTAAACATCGTTCAAAGAACGAAGAAAGAGATAGGGAAAACTAATAGGAGCATCAGTAACCAGAGCGTATAAGAATACACATCTCTCAAGAGGAATGGTGTGTACATGAGAAATGGGCCAGATGGAATGACAAGCTATCCTAAAGAACAGATAGTGCAATCCGGAGAGCTCAGCAGAAGTGATCCTAGGATCAGAACCCCACTGGACAGAAGTCCCATTGATGTAAGATAAAACATCGCTCAGCTCGGGAGACTCGTCATATGGATAGACAGGATCCCTAACCAACGGTACCCCTAGAGCATCAGCCACTACCTGAGGAGTAATGGTGTACCCTACACCTCGTATCCAACTCTTTACCAAAGTGTTGGAATCATAGACGTGGATAGAGATGTTCGAATAGAACACTCTAATCAAGGCAGACGATGGAGGAGGATTAGAAATGTCTAACAAAGGTAACCAGCCCCGACACTCAAAGTTTGCCCTAATGGCAGGATCTAGCAAATCTAACAGAACAGAACGCTCAGCTCAAATCTTCCTCTTAAGGTTAAGCTTCTCAAACAGCTCTTGGTTTTTCTCACTCGGAAACCTCTCACGGTCAAAGGAAGGAGGGGATGGAGAGGAAGAGGGAATGGACCTACGGGCTCTAGTCTTCCTAGGCATGATGCTAAGGAAAGGACAGAGACACAAAAGAGAAAACCAAAAGAAAACACAAGAAAAACAAGACCAAGGGCAGACTGCAAGTTAGCAACAAAAATAATAGAATGAAAATCTATAGGATACATGAACAGATACAATGCCATGATGCATGTACTAATGCAATGAGCAATTAAGTTCAATTGAGTTTAAATTGACAAAATTGGCTTGAGCGGGAAATTTCTTAACAAAAACCCCAAAAATTGAAAATCACTTGAAAATTTTTAAAACGAATTGATGAATTGAGCATTACAAAACACAACACATAGATTATAATGCTTAATTTCATCAATACAACAAGCCAATTGCATCAAATTCTACCCAATTTAACAAAATCCCCAAATCGGATCAATTAGGAACCCTAGAATTTTAAATTTCACACCAAACTCAAAATTGATCAAATTAAACTATTAAGATCATGTCTATAGCATGTCCCCACAAAAACCCATTGATCAATTGCATTAAATATGACTTGAATCAAATGAAAATTCCAAAAATGCAAAGTGCGAAAATCGCCCCTAAATGCATGAAAATATGCGTGAAATGATGAAAATAAAATCAAAAGGAAGGGCAAAAATAACTTACCGGCTTGAGGAGAGAGAGATTTTGCAAAAACAACGGAGGAAAACGACAAAAATCTCTATGTGGAGCCTTGCCAACTCGGAGAGAGAGAAGAAAAAGTTTGAATAGTGACTTTGAAAAAGTTAGAACTGAACTTTTAAAAAGCTTTTTCACGATATTCGATCGATCGAATGAAACAGTCATTTTAGAACAATCTAGAGCACTTTTTCGATCGATCAAAAAACAGACTGGATCGATCGAAATGGGTAGAGGCTCACTAATTTTTTTTTTTTTAAATCCAGTTTTGAAAGATACAAACCTAATTTTGAAAAACAACTCCTCAAAGCATTAACCAAGAAAAGCAAAATGCATGAGTATGAGATGGAATGCTTTTTCAAAAACCCAAAATTTTTAAACCCAAATTTTGTCAAAAACAAGTTTCAATCATTCTCCCATTGAATTTTCTCAAGCAATAAAAATGTTGTGCACAAATCTCAAGATATTTTCAAACTTGATTAGTCAGACCAAAAACACACACACTAGCATGTACAGTGTTTAACAAAGAGTAACTTGTGTAGTGTGTGATACTAGCAAAAACTTGAGATACATGTGAGGTGATATGTGAATAGCAATCAAACACAAAGTCTACACAATTCATCACATAGAATTTAAAAGAGACTATCACCTAAAGAGTTACATCCTATAACTCCCACATCTCCTAGAACAAAAGATTGCAATCATGTAAGTTTCTTGCATTTTTGCCTTATAGTTATGTGAAATGGTATCAAGCCTAATAGTACACACCAATTTTAATTATGTGAGATGGCATCAAGCCTAATAGTACACACCAATTTTAAGCATTAAGCAATTAAACCGAGGCAACACCTTATGTTCTTTTTGTGAATGTGCTACACTTTCTCGAGCACAGAATCTTATGATATGCACTAAGGTGTTCATGGTTGGCTAGTGAATAGTGGTGAGATGGTTATTTATGCCTTTCTTAAAAGGATGAAGTCCGATAGTCAAATAGCATATGACTTCATGATTAAGATAAAGTGATTAAAAACCACACACATCTTTCCCACACAACATGAACTACAAAGTTTCAACTAGTCAAGTGCAATAAATAAGTTCATCAAAGTTAAACAAGGTACACAAGACATGACATGTGTAAAAAGATAGACCAACCTTGTTTTTCAAAAATCAAGAAAAATAGTGTCAAACATAATTTTTGCTTTCTACTTTTCCTTTTTTTAAAAAAAAAAAAATTATTTAAGAGAAAACAAATAAATCCTAGAATGAAATGCATGAATGTAATGCAATGCAAATCCTAGAACAAAACAAAAGAAAACATGAAAATCAAATAACAATGGTCACAGAGGAATAAGCAATGAAGCACAAGGACCATGTTAGAAAGACTCAATCAAGTCGAGTCTTTTGCATCCAAAACCTTTTAGATGCATCACGAGCATTGGAGTTCTTATTCACATTCGAGTGATTTCCAACTTCAGGATTGGAATAAAGGTTCAAAGTCTTTACCAATTCACCAATAAGTGCCATAGGATCTTGTGCTTATGACACAGATACTTTTGGTTTGTTTGCTCTCTTAGCAGCTTGAAGCTTGTAATAGTTAGGACGAATGTGTCCAGACTTACCATAAAAATGACAAACCCAAGCAGGTTTACCATGCATCTTGTCCTTAGAAAGGGTAGGTTTAGTTTCTCTCAGATCAACCCTATTCTTTTTAGGAGGTGAAACTTCTACGGGTTTGACTACCTCACTCACAGTTGGTTTGACAGTTTCACTTACAACCTCACTCACGGAAGGTTTAGAAGAAGAAGAAGGAACAAAATTCGTGGAATGCGGCGCAGAGTCAAAGATGCTTTCAACATAACCTAAACCAGATTTATCAGAAGAATACTTTTGAACATTCAGCATGTGATCAAGTTTAGAACTAGCAGATCTAGCAACAGATAAATCATGTTCCAAAGATTTAACTTTATCAAGCAAAAGCATGTTCTCAGATTTAACATTGTTCAAAAGATCATTACCATCAAACAGTTTAACAATCCGATTTTTCTTTTCAAGCTCAAGAGAATCAATTTTCTTCAGGCCAAGTTCTACATTCATAGCATCTCTAGCAGCAATTTTGCAAAGTTTATTGTAGGCCTCTTGAAGATCTGCATCCTCAGAGAGTTCCCCATCAGAAGGGTTCTCTTCAACAGATATGCTTTCATTGACTACAGGAGTAGCAGTGAAAGCAATGAAGTTTCCATCCTCATCACATCCGGACTCATCATCGGAAACCTTATTATCGCTAAGGGTTACAACCATAGCTTTACCCTTAGTCCTTAAGAATGTAGGACATTCAGATTTCACATGACCATACCCTTGACAACCAAAGTACTGAGGACCCAAAGAATTATTTGAAGACTGACCAACTTTTTCTTTTGGTTTTTCAAGGTTATTAACCTTAGTGGGATCATTATTCCTAAAATTTCTAGGTTCAGTAGTGTATGTACCTCTTGCCTTTCTATTGGTATTTCTAAGAAAGTTTTTGAAATTTTTGGCAAGATAGGCAATCTCTGTAGCAGAAAGCTCATCATCAAATCCACCACCATCAACATCATCAACTGACTTAAGAGCCATTGATTTGGATTTGTTCACTTTAGGTAGGTCAGACTCATAGGACTGAAGAGATCCTACAAGCTCATCAACAGGGATGGAGTCCACATCCTTGCTTTCAGTGATGGCAGTCACTTTAGGTCTAAAGTTTTCAGTTAAGGATCTAAATATCTTCCTAACAATTTTAGGTTGATCATAGATTTCACCCAAATTAAAAGCAGAATTGACAATATCATTTAATTTAGCATAGAATTCATCAAAAGATTCATCATCAGACATTCTAATGCTTTCAAATCTAGAGGTCAATTGTTGCAATTTATTGATCTTAACTGCCTTTGTGCCTTCATGCACAGTTTGGAGGATTTTCCAAGCAATATGAGCAACCTCAACATTAGAGATCCTCAACCTCAACCTTGTAATAGTTTCAAGGTTATTAACCTCAACAGCGTTGAAAATGACATTCATAGCTTTGCTATTGAAGCTAGCTACTTCTTTTTTAGAAGTTTGCCACTCACTCACAGGAGTAGTGGGCTTCTCCCATCCGTACTCGATGGAATTTCAGACTCTCTCATCAATGGATTTCAGGAATGCTTTTATTCTTACTTTCCAATAAGCATAGTTGTTCCCATCAAAGTGAGGAGGAACAAACAGAGAGTGCCCATGCTCCATGACAACAGGGGGTCAAGGATCAGCTCAGAGATTAAGAAATCTCCAACAAAAGAGCTACTTGCTCTGATACCACTTGAACGGTTTTAAACCCTTTAAACAACCAGATTACGTAGCCTAGATTAATTAGCCAAGTTGTTACTTAGTCAAATTATGCAATTCTAGGTTAAAGTAATCAAATAATCATATCAAGATATAAAGTAGCGGAAAATAAATGAACACAAGATATGATGACCCAGGAAACCACACGGTAAAAACCTGGGGAGGATTTGACCTAGCTATCCTCAAGGTAAACCTGAATCCACTATGCGAAAGAATCGAAGTTCATATAGAAGGACTACAAGCTCCCCACTTGACTTCCTAATGCTACCCACCAGTAGAACTTATTGACACGACCACGTCCAAGCTCCGAATCCACGAACTCATTCTCTTTTGGATTCTTCAATCAGCTACAAGCACCCACGCTTGATATTCTTTAAACTTCAATGGTAGCAACCAAGTTGATCACCAAGATGTAGATAAGATCTTCAACTTGAAAACCCTAAGCTTTGTGTAAAGGAAAACTCCTTAAAGATCTCACAAGAGATTTACACAAAACAGTAATGTATGAGCAACAATACACTTGGAGCAACCACCAAAAACGTGGTTAGGGTTTTGTTTATATACCTAGGGTAAAAACATAAAACCCTAAACATTTAATGAAGTAGGGTTGAGTTGGAAATTCTGCAGAAAAAACAACCTGTGCGATTTTCGATCGATTAAGTCTATTCTTCGATCGATTAAGCCAGGCCGAAAGTCCTAAGTACTTCTGCAGCCACTCGATTCCAACTTTACAATAATAAACCAACTTTGAGCAAGCCTAAACAAGACTAAATACATTGTTTTGATCATGGTTTGCCAACATTACAAATTAGAGTTCTAAATACATAAAGTCCTAAGACCTTAGAACCTAACAGATACATTAGAGGGACTATTGGAGTAGAGATTCTTGGGAGACAGCAGTTATGAACTATTTTGTTGAATTGAGGATTTTATCATTATTTTATTGCATTGAACATTGTATTAGAGAATTATTTTGAGGATGTTTTGTATTTGGTGAATTAGAGCTTTGATAGTTATGATGACATTTTAGATTGCTGGTTTCTTTCATTTAATATTTTTATGGATTATTCAGATTAAATAGACTTTTATTGCTTATGATTTTGGGGCATTACAGTCTGAGTCATGAGTGTTGAATATATTTCAACAATTTACTTTTGTGATAAAGCAAAAGAAACAATACACAGATCTAAGAATAAGCAATAACACAAACAGATGTCATAGGCAAAAGCAATAAACAAATATTGAATATATATAAGAAGAAATATGTAAATAATTAAAAAATCATATACCAAATGCGTGAAGAATGAATAATTCAGATCAAGTCTTGTGTTTGACACAATCTTCTTAAAGCAGATTTCGCCCCTCACACAATCACTGTGGTGCTTTGAGATTCATGAACGTCTGCCTCCCAAGATAAAATGATTTACAGCATGAAAACAAAGCACACAAGGTCGTGCTCTGCAAACTACTCAATGTCTCTTTCTCTCTCTTTGACACAAAATGAATGCACAAAAATATTCTCACTTGGAGAGTTTTCTGAAAAAGTAGTATTTCTATGAATGAGGGACTATGAAAAATTATACATTATTGAACAGGCACTCTATTTTAGTAATAACTACTATGCATAGACTGACTGACTCAAAAATTAAAATAATAAAATATTATTATTTGGACAAGTAGGCGTAGTCCGCATATGCCAAAAGTCCAACCCAATGTCCAACTTATGAGCATATAAACTCGTATATTATCTCTTTCCTTTCCTATGTGGGATTGAAGATTTTTACCACTTTTAATAACATCTTCAAGTGAACATAGAAAACATCAATTTCTTATTCACACCATGCTATTTTTCCAACAATCCCCCACATGAATAGAAATTGATAAACACAATGCAAATGATGATGCAGACGCAAAGAGAATAGAAGAAAAGTTATTGTATCAAGAGAAGTAGCTTGTGGCTTTGAACTTTCCTTTGTGAAAGACTATTAGATATACTAGCTAATTAGTGAACATGGTGTTTTTGAATTGTCAATCGTTTGTGTATACCAAGACAATAGAATTCACACAGCTCCTTTTCGAACATATTTCATTCATATAGTTGTGTTCATTTCGGCCTTGAACATATCCTGGTAAATTCATGAAGTGCTTTAGAGAATTCAGCCTTAGAAACTCTCATGGAAGCGGCTCACTTCACACTCATATAGGTGATTCTTATTAAAAGTATCTTGCTATACCCCACTTGGAATTCCAAGATATGAAAATCATTAATAGCAAAGCTTACCCTGAACATTGCTTACAGACATCACTATTTCATCATAAGAATGGGTGGGAGATGTAATCTCCATAATGATAAAAACTAGTCTCCCCAATTTTTTTTTGTCCCTTTGAAAACCAAGATCTTGGAATCTCCAATCAACTAGGTGGGGTTACCGTCATGGAAACTTTAGATCATAGGCTTTAACCCCATTCCCCTCGATGAACACATAGTTTATTTGCTCTCCACTCAAAAATTGATTATGGATCTGTTTTATAATTTGGAAATACTTCCATTTGAGAGCAACTACCTCATGGTATTATGTCTCCAACAAATATGTTGAGACCTATCATAACTCTATGCCCTATCAATATATACAAATAAGTGGCATGAGTATCCAACAATGTATGTTTGTTTAGAATTATTGACTTCCCAAAAAATCCATATGCTCTTTGCATAAAGTGTTCTCACTAGACTGTCGTCACATTTCCCATGTGATTGAGACAAGACAAGTGTATTAGATGGATTAGAAGTTTTCATTTCTTGTATCACATCTACAACACTTACACAAGCATATCCCACAACGACATAGCCTTTTGTGATATATTTCACATCACACACTAGTCGCATCAAATCTAAACTCATTTGACATCATCTTATTGTCAAATTTCTCATGTCATTGCTTTGAAACTTGCTTCAATCTATACAAAGATTCAACAAGCCTACACACTTTGTTTCCTTGTACAAGAACCATAAACCCCTTTGGTTTATTGTGTATCAAGAAAATTCATATCTTTCTTTTCTTTATAGCCTTCTACTACAAGTCTTTCCTTGTAATAATCAATAATTCCATCAATTCTCAAACTCTTAGGTGGTAGATCCACCAATTACTATGCATAGATTTCCAAGATGGATTTATTGCACTATTGACAATCTTTTTTCTAAGAAGGCACTTTAGGATTTTGCTTCTTTGAAGCTTTAAGTTCATCTTCTAATATATAAATTAGAAAATTTGGACCAAACAACTATGACTTTTTTCCTTTTACTACGCTTAGACTCAACCTCTCTTCCATAAACTCTTGATCATGAGAGATACTAAACGTAAACTCAAACTTTCTTTAAGAAAGTTTAACACTTGAAATATATTTTAATTAATTGTCATGCATATAAAAATAATAGATTCATAAATTAGAAAGCACTGTGCACTATTGTTATGACCATGACCAATGAAAACACAATCAATGGTTCTTTATCATTTAGGAAAAGGAACCACAACCTTCATCAAACACCCCTACAAGTTCTACGATAATTAAGAACTTATTACTACCATTGAGTTATGATGAAGCTGAGAAATTCACCAGTGAGTCACATGATGCCTTCGTGCTCGAACGTAAACCTACACAATACAAAGAATAAAACCTATCAAAGGGCACCGGTGTGGTGTCGGCCAAATACCCTCCGAAGGTTAAGTCAGAAAGTATTCTCACAACTCTAGAGTGCTAGAGAGGGTAAATAATGCGTACCTCTATTGGTGAGAGTATTGGGACTTTTATAGTAGTTGAAAGTTTTTCCTCTTAGACTTGGCATCCAAGTCTTTTCCTTGTAGAAATCTTCTTATTTCAGAGTCCAAAATGTGGTGGACAGATCTTCTCCTTATAGGGAAGATCTTCACCAATACATGAGAATTCTAGAGTCTAAGTTGTGCAAGGACTCTTCTTAGGGCTTTACGAGAATGGGCCAAAGTGTTCCCACTAAGAGGCCCAACAGGCCCATGGCCAACCAGCCCACCTTTATTCCCTCCATCCACATCAGGTCCGTCCACTTAAGGCCTTGTGTAAATAACGGGCTCGTCTATTTTTTAGTTTGCGGACCATAGTTAGCTTGTACATTCACTCTAGGCATCCTAGCGCATATTTTCTCCCTTTCAGTTGCCTCCTCACCCGATGGGTCTGTCATAGATAAGAGAACAGACCAATGGGGTGACGATTTTAAAACCTCGATCATGTTTTCATGACACCTAGATCCGTGAACTTACCTCTGTACATTGTCAGATCAGGAGTTAACACATTTATGAGCCGTGCTAAGTGTCATCCTGTCAATGGTCATTGTTTTGGAATGAGGTGTCGCTTCGTCTTCCGTGCATATCCTTTATAAATATTGACCCCTCTGCCCCTCATTTTTCCACTTGTTGCTGGAAAAAATTGTCAGAGCGAGTCCGTCACATTTGTCAGAGAATAGTCCGTTCACTTCCATACCCGTCGTCTGCAACATCTTGCTTACTCCGAACTTTTGGTAAGTATTCTCCTATCCGTCCTCTTTTAATTTTAATTCTTCTTTATCTCTTTTTTAGACTTTATGCCCCCGTCGTTCTTTCCAAACCCGTCAGAGTCTTAGGTTTTGTCATTACTTGTAGGCCATGTCTAGTGCGTCGAGTAACCAGTTGGTCGTCCGTGACGGGGCGGACTACGAAGAGGTATACCCGTCAGGTCCCAAAGACCATGACGCCCTAAGTGAGGAGAGTAGTCCGTCATCATCCTCCTCATCCTCAAAAAATGAGGACCTGGAGATGATCAAAATACAAGAGGGTTCAGCTGACGACGAAGAGCCGATAGTTAGATCCGTTGTGGGAGCTGATGGACTTAGGGATTTTATCATTCTTCCAGAGTGGACGGTACACGCCTTCACGTCCACTATCAAAGAACCCCACTTTAATACCCTTAGGGCCCGTTACCAAATCCCAGACCACATCCCACTCCGTCTACCCTATATGTCAGAAAAATGTTATTACGAAGGAGTTGACGGAGTAGGTGTGTACGAACAAGTGCTCAAGGTCGGCCTGAGATTTCCATTAAATTTGTTGCACTGCGAACTCTTAAAATACCTAGGTATATCCGTCAGCCAGGTGTCTTCTAATGCCTGGAGGGTTTTCATTGCGATGGAGGTTCTGTACGGAGCCATGTCGGACGGTGGGAGAAGGCTTACGATAAAGGAGTTCCTCCACTGCTACCGTCCGGATGAGATAGATAAGTCGAGGAGCATGTATAGCTTTGTCCCTAGGAGCCCCATCTTGAAAGTTATTTTTGAAACCCCAGACTCAGTTTGGGGCGTTTTAATTGGAGATAATTAGATGTGTCATCCAGGGGAGACGGACTTCATGCCCATCGACACAGTTTGGGGCGTTTTAAACCCATCTGGTATGGCCCGTCGTAAATGACTCCGTGCAGTTTAATAATTTTTATAATGTTTTTAACGTCCGTCCTCTTTGATGCAGTTCAACGGCGTCCCCAGATTACCCTCAAGGAATTCAGCTTTCTTGAAAATTTTTTTGCAAAGACAAAGCCCGAGGAGCGGACTTGGGCCAAGCTCGTCAACCTCAATACCATCCATTGGTATTGTGATAGGCCCGAACCAACCCCGGCGACACTAAAGTACAAGAAGCAGACCCGTCTACGTAAGTCCGTTGACCCTATTACCTGTTTTTACCGTCATTATTATTATTATTTCTTAATCCGTCTACCTTTTTTAGAGATGGAGAATGCAAAGAGGCGAGCAGCTATAAGACTTCAGGCTGCAAAGAACAAAGAAGCTGGAACGGACCCCATGGGGACGGGCTCCAGCAAGCAGGGTCTGAAGAGGAAACTGCTCATGAAGGGTGACCATACGCCAAAACAACCCAAGATCCCCTTGGAGCCAGTCGTCAGCTTGATGGTTGGGGGGAATAAGTCGGTCACTTCGATTAAACATGGTGTGGGTAAGGGTCTGATGACGGGTCCATCTGGCAGCCAGAAGAAGCCACCCGTCTTGCTTCGTGAGGACTCCAAGTATGCCCTCGAGAGGCTGTCATCGATTATTACTACCGACGACTACGAGGATTTGGGGAATCACTCAATGGAGGCGATGGGGGAGACGGGCCTCTTCAACATTGCTCAGGTAATTCTTCCATCGTCTTTTGGTCCATCCATTCACCACTTGCTGCCCTTAAATATTTTACTTATGCATTTTTGTTGTCCTTCAGTCTATGATCATGATGAAAGGCATGATGGGACGGTGTCTCAATCATGAGACGACCATTGGCCGGGTTCGTGAGAAAGCCAAGGCGATGGAGGAGGAGCTGCTCGATCTCAAGGCCTGGAAGGTCATCTAGGAGAAGAAGCTTAAGATGGCTGAGACAGCCCGGGACGAATGTATCCAGTTGATGGACCATCTAAAGAAAGCCTTGGTGGAGAAAGACGATGAGGTCTGTCAAGTGAAGGAGGATGTGATACGCGAGTACCGCGACTCCGACGCCCTCATTTCGGAACTGAGTTTGGTTTATAACAGCGGGTTTGATGATGCCCTCCGTCAGGTGAAGGCATTATACCCGGATATAGACTTATCCATCGACGTCGTCACTGCCCTCGAGCCATCAACTATTCAGCCCGTTCAGTCTGAAGATACTGATTTTCTTTTCAACGAGAACGTCCCTGTCCATGAAGCTCTTGTAGATCAAACCGTTGCGGACAGCCAGGCTAAGGACGTTAGGGACCGTTCAGCTGAAGAGAAAAAGGCAGCAGTAGAAGATCTGTAATAACTTAGTTTTATTAATTAATCTCCCTTTTTTTTTTTTTTTTTTTTTTTTTTTTTTCTGTATCAAGTGTAGAACAATTTTTAATGCCCGTCATGTTTATGGGGTTTGTATGAACATAGCCCGTTCAGTATGTTTACATTCTGCAAGGTCCGTTGACCTTTGTTTTATCTTTGTGAAATGCATGTGTTTTATTTTAAAGTACATTTCATGTTAAAATGAACTCCGTTCTGTTTATGCGATTCTTCTGTCCTCCCTTCTTTTTTTATTTTATTTTTAAGGTAATCCGTCTAGCCTTGCGGAATTAACTTATCCGTCCATTAACCGTTTAACCAAGGGTCGTCATCCCTTAAGATGATTTGTCCGTTCGTAGGATTTTTAGAATTACCATTCATTTTAGAATGGTCCGTTTAGTACGTGGGCTTAGCCCGGATTCTAAGTGCTATCACCCTTTAGGGATGATCCGTTCATCTTGTGGTCGTTATTTTTGGCCCGTCCATTATGTGGATTTTAAAAGAGTTACAATCTTTTTTGGGATGATCTGTCCAGCTTGTGGACGTTATTTTGGGCCCGTCCATTATGTGGACTTAGTAGTTACCATCTTTTTAGGATGATCCATCCAGCTTGCAGACGTTATTTTGGGTCCGTCCATTATCTGGACTTAGTATTTACCATCCTTTTAGGACGACCCGTCCAGCTTGTGGACATTATTACTGGTCCGTCCATTATCTGGACTTAGTAGTTACCATCCTTTTAGGATGATCCGTCCAGCTTGCGGATGTTATTTTGGGTCCATCCATTATCTGGACTTAGTACTTACTATCCTTTTAGGACGATCCGTCCAGCTTGTGGACGTTATTACTGATCCGTCCATTATTTGGACTTAGTAGTTACCATCCTTTTAGGATGATCCATCCAGCTTATGGAAGTTATTACTGGTCCGTCCATTATCTGGACTTAAGATTTTCATCCTTTTGGGATGATCCGTCCATCATGTGGACAATATTTTTAACCATCCGTCATAGGACTTAAGATTTTCATCCTCTTGGGATGAGTCGTCCATCATGTGGACCATATTTTTAACCGTCCGATATTGAATTAACTAGATTAAGTAGGAAAAATTCAGTAGAGTCTGAAAGAAATCTTTATAGGAAAAAAGGTGCCTGCCCCCTTGGGCTTAAAAAAGCACTGGTAGAGAGATTTGGTCAAAGTAAAGCAAAATAATGGAAATAGCTGTTCGAAGTAAAACTACCGAAAAATTTAGAAATAAACTGGAAAGTTGGGGGAGGGGGTTGATGTCCTTTATGTCGTCTCTATTGGTAGCATCTTTGTAGGTGCTTTGTGTTCTACGGGTGTTGCAATTTTCGCCTGTCCATGGTTTCGAGGTGGTAGGTCCCTTTCCTCTGCCAAGACAAGATCTTGCAAGGTCCTTCCCAGTTGGGGCCAAGTTTTCCTTGTGAAGGATCTTTAGCCGCTCCCATTACCTTCCGTAGCACAAGGTCCCCGATCTGAAAGTCTCTGTGTCTAATTTTGGAGTTGTAGTATTTTACCATGAGGTTCTGGTATCGGGCCAACCTTTGTTCTACTGTAGCCCGGACTTCGTCGACTAGGTCTAGCTATAGCCACAAAGCCCCTTCGTTCTTGTCGTCATTGTAGCTCTCCACTCAATAACTTGTAAGCCCTATCTCTGCTGGAATGACAGCCTCGCTCCCACATGCTAGCCTGAATGGTGTTTCTCCCGTGGGCATTCTTGCCGTTGTACGATATGCCCACAAGATACTTGGTAACTCATCGGGCCAGATGCCTTTTGCCCCCTCGAGCTGGGTTTTGATGATTTTGAGTAGGGATTGATTTGTGACTTCAACTTGCCCTTTGGCCTGCAGATATGCAGGTGATGAGTAGTGATTTCCGATGCCTAATTTCGAGCAGAAATCTTGGAATGCCTTGTTGTCAAACTATTTTCTATTATCGGAAACGAGTACCCTTGGTATCTCAAATCTGCATACAATATTTCTCCATACAAAATTCCAGATGTTTCTCTCTGTGATAGTCGCCAGAGCTTCCGCCTCCACCCAGTTAGTGAAATAGTTGATCCCTACCACCAGATATTTCAACTGTCATGCGGTCGTCGAGAGAGGGCCCAGATGTCTAGCCCCCATTGGGCGAACAGCCAAAGGGCCGTCATTGGTGTTAGCTCTTCGGTTGGTTGCCTAATTAGGTTACTGAACCTTTGACATCTGTCGCAAGTCTTGACGTAGGCTTGTGCGTCCTTCTGCATTGTAGGCCAACAGTATCCTGCTCGGATCAGTTTGTGTACTAAAGACCTTGCCTCCAAATGGTTTCCGCAGATACCCTCATGGACCTCTCTCATTACGTAGTTTGCTTCCTCGTGGCCCAAACACCTTAGGTATGGTCGTGAGAATCCTCTTTTGGATAAGACGTCATTGATTATTATGAATCGTGAGGCTCGGACTTTCAGTTTTCTTGCTGCGTCTTTGTCGTCTGGGAGCGTGCCTTCCTTCGGGTAGGCCGTTAGCGGCGTAGTCCAATTGTATACAGGATTTACTTCCTGCACTTTTGCCCTACTGTTAATGATTGAGGAATTCTGGATAAACGACAATACTTGATCGGGGGCCATCATGACCTCTGCGGAGGCGGCTTTTGCGAGCCGATCAGCACATTCGTTCTCCTCCCTTGGGATTTGGACGAATGTGACCTGGAGGGTGTCAATCCGTCTCTTGACCTCTTCCAAGTATTTCTTCATCTTTTTCCCCCCACACTCATAGGCGTCGCTAATCTAACTGACTATTACCTACAAATCGTAATGTACAACCATGGCCTCGGCGTCTGCTGCTTTCACCAGGTCTAATCTTGCCACCAATGCTTCATACTCGGCCTCATTATTGGTTGTTAGGAAGTCCAGCCAAATCATACACTTGATTTTCCCTTCGTCAGGGGTTTGAATTACTACCCCGGCGCCTCCAGCTTGCTTGTTTGATGAACCATTCATGTGGATGTTCCATTGTCTGAGGGCTTGTGGCTCCTTCTGCTCTGTTTACATGTATTTGGCGATGAAGTTTGCCACTGCTTGGCCCTTTATTGCGGTTCGCGGTCGGTAATGTATGTCAAATTCGCTCAGCTCTATCACCCACAAGGCCATTCGTCTGGCAGCTTCAGGGCTGCTCATTGCCCTTTTTAGGGGTTGATTCGTTAGGACGATGATGTTGTGGGCTTGAAAGTACGATTTGAGTTTTTGGGCTATGGTTACCAGTGCGAAGGTGAGATTTTCCATGTAGGGGTACCTCTCTTCAGCCCCCCGAAACCCCCTGCTTATGAAATAGACGGGTCGCTAAGTTCCTTCCTCTTCTCTTACTAGGGCCGCGCCCACTGCCACCTGCGAAACTACTAGGTATAAGTAGAGGTCTTCTCCTGGCTTGGACGAGCTAAGCAAGGGTGGCGAGGCGAGGTATTTCTTCAGGTCTTCAAATGCCTTCTGGCACTCATCCGTCCACTTGAATGATTTCCTTAGGACGCGGAAGAACGGTAGACACTTGTTCGTTGCTTTGGAGACGAACCTGTTCAAAGTAGCAATTTTGCCGTTTAAGCTCTGCACATCCTTTACTGTCCTTGGCGGTTCCAGCTTCATGATGGCCCGTATCTTCTCCGGGTTGACCTCTATTCCTCTTTGGGACACCATAAAACCTAAGAATTTTTTCACCGTTACTCCGAATACGCACTTGCCCAGATTCAGTTTCATGTTGTATGATCATAGGGTATCGAATGTCTCTTGGAGGTCGCTCAGGTGATCTTTTTCGTGTGGGCTCTTGGCCAGCATGTCGTCGACGTAGACCTGTACGTTCCTCCCTATCTGGTGTGCGAACATTTTGTCCATTAACCTTTGGTACGTTGCCCCAGTGTTATTAAGTCCAAATGGCATCACCTTATAGCAAAAGAGTCCTTGGTTGGTGACGAAGGACATTTTCTCCTGATTAGATTCCTCCATCTTGATCTAATTATAGCTTGAGAAGGCATCCATAAAACTTAGAAGTTGGTGTCTGGCCGTAGAGTCGACCAGCGCATCTATCCACGGGAGGGGGTAGCTGTCCTTTGGGCACGCTTTGTTAAGGTCCGTGAAGTCGACACACATTCGCCACTTCCTGCTAGCCTTCTTGACCATGACCACGTTCGCCAACCACTCCGGGTAATATACTTCCCTAATGAAACCCGCCTCGAGTAGTTTTCTGACCTCCTGCGCTATTACTTTGTCTCGTTCGTGAGCGAACACTCGCTTTTTCTGCTAGACGGGTGAGGTTGAGGGGTTCACGTTAAGCTTGTGTACTATGACAAAGGGATCGATCCCGGGCATGTCTTCGTGGTTCCATGCGAAACGTCTTGATTCCTCTTGAGGAATGTTGTGAGGGCCTGGCGCACCGGCTGGCAGGCCAATGTTCCTATTCTGGTCGTCTGCTCTGGTTTTGATTCGTCGAGCGTTATCTCCTCCAGCTCTTTGATCGGTTCTGCGACCGTTCGCTGCTCTTCTACGCACATTGTCTGATGATGATCTTCCATTTCTAGCATGGCAATGTAGCATTCTCGAGCGGTTACCTGATTCCCTCGTAATTCCCCAATCCCATAGTCCGTTGGGAACTTGATCATCAGGTGGTATGTTGATGTTGCTGCTTTCCATGAGTTAAGTGTGGGCCGTCCGAGAATACCATTGTAAGCGAATGAGCAGTCCACCACGAGGAACATTACATTCCTAGTGAGTTCTTGCGGGTAATCGCCCACTGTTACCAAGTGTGTGATGGAGCGTATTGGGAATACCCTTGTCCCTCCAAAACCAACAAGTGGAGCACTTGTCGGTATCAATCGTGTTATGTCTATCCCCATTTGCTGGAATGCTGGATAGTATAGAATGTCTGCTGAGCTATTGCTGTCGATTAATACTCGGTGGACGTTGTAGCCCCCCACATGTATGCTGACAACCAGCACGTCATCATGTGGATGATGGAGTCTCCTTGCGTCTTCTTCAGTGAATCCAATGATAGGGCTTTCCACCCGTGCAGTATTAGGCATAGAGCCTGTTAGATGGACATTTAGGACCGATCTAAAGTACGTTTTTCAAGCTTTTTTGGAAGAACCAGTAGCCGCGGTTCTTCCCACCATCATTCTTATGTCTCCAATGGGGGGTCTAGGATGCTCGTTATCCCGTTGAGGGGCCGGCACTTGGCGATTGAGATCCGCTCTCTCTTTGTTGACGAATTTCTGCAACTTCCCTTGTTTAATGAGGGCTTCAATCTGCTGCTTCAGGTCGTAGCAATTGGCTGTGTCGTGGCTGTGATCTCAGTGGAAATGAAAATATTTGTCTCGCCCCCGTTTGCTTGGGTCACTCTTTAGTTTCCCCGGGAACGTCAGCGTTTCCTTGTCTTTGATTTGCATTAAAACTTGGTCAATCGGGGCATTTAGAGGGGTGAAACTTGTGAACCTTCCTCCCGGGGGCTTAGGGTGCCTTTCGTCCCTTCTGTCTCTTGTCCTTGGTCTTTTCTACCCTTGATCCTGATGTATGTCCGCCTGCCGTTCCCTCTTCCTAGGCTTTTCCTCCCGTGCTAGTAGCGCGACTTCCGTGTTCATATACTTGGTGGCCCTGTAGAGTACCTCTGACATGGTTTTGGGGTCGTTTTTGTATAGGGAAAACAAAAACTTGCCCTTCTGCAACCCGTTCGTGAAAGCTACCACCAGTATTTTGTCGTCGGCTTCATCGATCGAGAACGCTTCCTTATTGAAGCGGGTTATGTAGGATCTTAATGTCTTGTCCTCTCTTTGCCTGATGCTCATTAAGCATGCCATGGATTTCTTGTACCTGTGTCCCCCTATAAAGTGCGAGGTGAACTGAGCGCTCAATTATTTGAAAGTGCTGATGGAGTTCGACGTCAGCTGACTGAACCAAATTCTTGCGGGACCCTTCAGTGTGGTCGGGAAGGCCCTACACATGATTTCGTCCGGTACCCCTTGTAGATGCATCAAGGTCTTGAACGTCTCTAGGTGGTTTAGGGGATCCTTGACCCCATCGTAACTCTCTATCTGTGGCATTCGGAACTTGTGTGGTAGGGGAAAGGAATTGACAGGGCTGGTGAATGGAGAGTCAGTCCGGTTCACTAGGTCGTCCAGGTCGTTGGACACTCGTCCCTTTAGGGCGTTCATCATGACCTCCATCTGTTCTTTCATCGCCTGCATCTCTGCGAACATAGGCGGAGGAGTCGCATCCATAAGGGATGAGAGGCTCGTGTTTTGTCGTTCTGGCCTGCTTGGGGTGTTGCTCCCTTCAGGCCCTTCTCGGTCTCTTTGCATGGCGCTGGTACCTTCCTGATCCTCCCTCCGATTATTGGGTGCTGTGTTTCTTTGACGCAACTGTTTTTCTAGGTCATGATTCTGTTTGGTAAGGCGCTTCACGACCGTAGTGAGAGTCCGAACCTGTCTTTCGAGTGCGGTTTTGGGTAGTTCCTCTCCTTGGATGTCGTTGGTTGTTGCCATCGAGCGAGTGAGCACCATGCAACTCTTCTGTCTCAGGGATGAAGCAACGTCTGACTACTTTCTTCTCAGGTTCCCACAAACGGCACCAACTGATGAAGCTGAGAAATTCACCAATGAGTCACATGATGCCTTCGCGCTCGAACGTAAACCTACACAATACAAAGAAGAAAACCTATCAAAGGGCATCGGTGTGATGCCGGCCAAATACCCTTCGAAGGTTAAGTCAGAAAGTATTCTCACAACTCTAAAGTGCTAGAGAGGGTAGATAATGCGTACCTCTATTGATGAGAGTATTAAGACTTTTATAGTAGTTGAAAGTTTTTCCTTTTAGACTTGGCATCCAAGTCTTTTCCTTGTAGAAATCTTCTTATTTCAGAGTCCGAAACGTGGTGGACAGATCTTCTCCTTATAGGGAAGATTTTCACCAATACATGAGAATTCTAGAGTCCAAGTTGCGCAAGGACTCTTCTTAGGGCTTTACGAGAATGGGCCAAAGTGTTTCCACTAAGGGGCCCAACAGGCCCATGGCTAACTAGCCCACCTTTAGTCCCTCCGTCCATATCAGGTCCATCCACTTAAGGCCTTGCGTAAATAACGAGCTCGTCTATTCTTTAGTTCGCGGACCATAGTTAGCCCATACATTCACTCTAGGCATCCTAGCGCGTATTTTCTCCCTTTCAAGTTATTTCTCAACTTCATTCTTATAATGAATGAATATCTCTAATGCCTCGTCCTTGCTTATTTAATAAGCACTTATAACAGACTCTTGTGCATTCCAAAACATTGGACAACTTAAGCATATCAACTAAGGCATGTAACATATACTTCAACCAAAGAAATATTACAAAACATATATTGGGATTAAACACATTAATATCCAATCAAGCTCACACATGCCCACAACACACACACACACATACACACATATACATGTAAGTAATTAAATAAGGCTATATGTGCTCAAAAACAACAATCATGTGTCCTTCATATCAATACAAACAATTGCGCCTTAAACTTTATAAATAAATAATACCTTTGGCCAAGGGGTGAATTGTACACTCTCTAACTTAGAGTGAAACCTCATAATTACAGCCCCACTAGTGTGCAATTGGTCTTATTCTTGGGCTTATATCCATACATTTGAAATTATTAATAATAACTCTCATAATACTATTTTAATTATCAAATAGAGGATCACTTGATGAATTAGCAAAGGCTAACCAAAAACTAAAAATGGCAGCCATGCCCAAAATTGAATGCATTTAAATGAATTCAAATAATTCTGCCTCCAATAAAATTCCCAATTTCCTTTATTCATCTAGCCCATATACCATTGCACATTTTTTTGATAATCACCATTGCACATAAAAAGCCGAGGACATGTTACTAGCATTAATAACATGTTTAATTGCCATTTACATCTACCCTTGATATCAAATAAATACCATATGACCATATATGTATTACTCATAGATAGATTACATGCCATGAACTAGTGCTATTACAATCTGCTCAAAAATCCAATGCTTCCTATTGCGGGCCATTGCAAACATAGTAAATAAATCTTACACAGTTGAACGAATCAAGTTTGGAATATTACAAACAACCAAAAGCAACTATAATTGTTAAATAATTATAGTTCAATTTGCTAAACTCCAAAAGAAGAACATATACCAGATTGAAACTTAAATAAATCAAATCTGGTTCTTTGAAGAAAATATGACGTTAGGCATACAATATAATGATTACATATAATGTATAATATTGCTTTCACAAAACATTAAATGCCCATAAATTAACGAAGGCATACAAATTAAAACAATCAGATTTATACGTTGCACAATAATTGTTAAATAATTATAGTTCAATTTGCTAAACTCCAAAAGAAGAACATATACCAGATTGAAACTTAAATAAATCAAATCTGGTTCTTTGAAGAAAATATGACGTTAGGCATACAATATAATGATTACATATAATGTATAATATTGCTTTCACAAAACATTAAATGCCCATAAATTAACGAAGGCATACAAATTAAAACAATCAGATTTATACGTTGCACAATACGAACACACTAGCAACAGAGTCTAAATAATACCCAGCCAAGCTAAAAAGACAAAAAGGCTTATTATTATATAATATAATCAAAACCACCAACACTGTCAAGCCTGAAATCAACTTTATCCAATGCTTATAATAAGAGTGATTCTTGTGCCACGTAAAGTGGCACCAGAATTCTTCTTATAATAATATCAAAAACACTAAACCAATGAACCTATATGTTAACGTGTATTACAGTGTTGTGAGCTTTAGGCCAAAACTAGATTATTTGTATAATACACATTCTTGTACTACATTCTTACTTGTACTGCACTCATATGCCTCCTATATAAAGGCATTCATGTACATTCTTTCAGATGAGAAATACAATACAATTATTCAGTATTTCTAACACTATACAAATATCTACAGTCAACCCACAGAAACAAAAATCTACAAACAATAACAACGGTTAAACTGACACCAAAACGTAATGGAAGACAAAGACCAATAACTTTATAGAAAAACAAAGAAGATAGATGTTCATGATAAGATAAACACAATGTCAAAAATTAAAATAATAAAATATTATTATTTGGACAAGTAGGCCTAATCCACATATGCCAAAAGGCCAACTCAATGTCCAACTCATGAGCATACAAACTCATATATTATCTCTTTCCTTTCCTATGTGGGACTCAAGATTTTTACCACTTTTAATAACATCTTCAAGTGAACATAGAAAACATCAATTTCTTATTCACACCATGCTATTTTTCCAACAATGGCCAGCGGTACGATATATTTCGAATACTAGTCAATACCGGTGTACCATTTTATCTCATTTAAAATGTTAATCTCTAGTTAAAATTTCAACTAGCTAATATTAATAATATTAGGGAATTGATGTTCCTACTTCTTTAATAATAATAATAATAATAATAATAATAATAGTAATAATATCACAGTCAATAAAGTTTGACAGTGTTAACCCAAAAAAAAAAATAAAGTTTGACAGTACAAAAACATTTTTCACTTATTAAAAGTTAAAATGCCGTTTGAAACTTCTTTGGGTTAGAAAAAAAAAATCAAATTTGAAATCTCATTGATAACAATTCACGTGGGTGTGTCATAAGGCATACTGCCATAAGTTACAAACAAAAAGGAAACCCCATTTACATTTTGCTTTTTACTATTAAAAGTTACAACAAAACAAACAATTAAAGCCTTTAGAAACAAAAACTTAAAAACTAGGAGAGACGGACGGATGGAGGGATGGGCATGAAGAAGAAGAAGAAGAAGAAGAATGGCTGGTCACTTTCGGAACAGTGCTGGCGATGGCAGTATTATGGGTTACATGGAATTTTCTTTTACCGTTAAACACTTTTTTCCTGTTTTTCATTTACCGTCCGGCATTCTTTTTCTGGCCGGTATCCGATTTTTTTCCTGGTTTTTTTGGTACAACTTGGTAAGCTCCGGTACAAAAAGCGGTACGAAATAGCCGTGTTTCTGTACCGGCCAAGGTGCTGGTACGAAAATTTCCAGCTGTACCGGCCGGAATGGTACGGTATTGACTCCACTGCTTAAGACTTAGGAAAACATAAGGAATTTTTACGTTTCACGTGTGAAAACAAAAATGCTGATAAGAATATAGACAGGAAGCGTGGCAATAAATACTTTTCAAATTATTGGTCACTTTCTTGGAACTTGAAATTCGATTTAACTGAAATTTAACTGCAATTGCCAACAAAATCCATTGAAAGTCCCAAACCAACAAAACTGCCGCCAGGAAATTGTCATCCTGATTCTAAGTTACGACTCTATATAATCAGCTATTAGTACGTCTTCCTAATTCGTGTTGCTTTGATACCTTAAAAAACCTGTGTTTATATCTATTAGCTCTTCGAAGTTCAAATTAACATCTTCATTTGCGGCAGCCCCTCCCTTCCAAAGAGGCCTCGTCTCGACTTGGTATGTCATCTCATCTTTTTGATTCTTCAAATATTAGGACTTAGGTTGGGTTCAATGCATTCAGTGTATTGAACTCGTTGAAATAATGACATGTAGCAAAAAAACAAATGTGTCATTATTGTGACAGTTCAATATAACTGTAGGATCCAAAGCTTTGCCCATTCTTATATATTTTCTTTAAGGAAAATGCTAAAGAAAGTTTTTATGTGAAATGAAAAAAAAATAATAATAATTAATATTTTGACAGTTTTTTCATTTCCCATAAAAATGATATCAAAACTTTCTTAAAATGGATTATTAAAATGGATTAAAATAATGACATGTTAGCATTAACCTTTCTTTAATCTGTTTTATTCATATGGATTTGTTTGGAATTGGTGGTGCGTTGCCGAATATAATAATTATTTTGATTGTCATATTTCTTTTTTAACGTTTCATTATCTTCTAACTACTTTGTATTAGTTTCATATTCATTTGTGAAATTTTCATCTCAGTTTTATGTTATATCTTTTATATGTTTAGTAATAACAAATTTATCCAAAAATTCTATTTGAAATTCAAGTAAATTTTCTATTCTATTTTTTATTTTATTTTAAGTTTTTATGTTTTCTAGTAGACATTTTCAATCTTAAAATATTTTCAAACAAAGAAACAATACCTATAATATATAACTATAATATGAAAAAAAAAAAAATTTAAAGCGTAAAACAATAAAATTTAACTTATCAAAGACTCTTGCAATTTCACTTAACATTAGAATTACCTAATAACCTAAACATGCAAAAGAAAAAAAAAATTCAATACGTAACTCAATTAATTAATACTAGCACATTCAAGTTTAGTTTCATAAATAGAACCAGTTGTCATGGTTTAAGAATAAAATATACAACCCCCCCCCCCCTCCCCCCCAAAAAAAACAGAATAAAATATACAAAAAAAAAAAAATATATATATATATATATATATATATTATTTCCCACTTTGATTTTGTGGGGAGGGAGAGGAATAAGGAGAGAGTGCTTAGTTTTTGATTGTGTCGAAGATTACGTTGTTAATTTAGTCACTTTTTTAGCTTACAAAAATTAAAGTCTTCAAATTTTAGAGGAAAATGAAACTTAATGATGACTATATAAAGTGGCAAGCCTTGGAATATTTTTTAGATTAATTATTAAGAAACTTAAATTATAAAAGTTAACAAAAAGAAAACTTGAATATATCAACACCACTAAAAAAAAAAAAAAAAAAAAAAAACCCTTTAATACATAAAGTTTTACAATTTCCTTTACTAATAAAATTAAAATGCCAAAGGGACTAATAAGAGAAAAAGTGAGAATGGAAATTGTCGATATGAGAGTAATAAAGTGAGAGAGAGATTGAAATGATGATAGATAAGAGAAAAATGGAGAAGGGGGGGGGGGGGGGGAGAGAGAGAGAGAGAGAGAGAGAGAGAGAGAGAATCATATAATACATGTTGCGACTATGAGTTGAGCCAAGTCGTCAAGGAGAGTAGAGCTATCGACGTCGTTTAAGAGAACTTATGACCAGATTATCTTTGTTGGTACAATTTTTTAGGAAAAAAAATGAAATTATGTTATATATATATATATATATATGTAATGGATTGAACAAATCATGAATTCGAATGATTAGGGTTTTTTTTTTTTTTTTTTTTTGAATAAGCTCTTTGTTGAATATTTTGTTCATTTGTTATTATTTTGCCTAATCTTATTGTTGTTTGGGCTATATTTGTTGTTATTTGGGCCAATTTTTATTGTTGTTATTTTGACTTTTTAATTTATTGTTTAAGGGGTTGAGGATTATAACATGTTTGGTAGGTTAAGACTATTTTGTGATTAATGCTAGAGACTCGACAATTTTACAATATTTTAAAATTAATATATCAAAAAAACTAAATTAAAATATAAAATGAAAATGAAATTAAATTAATGATTGTGGTGGGCCCATGTATTAGCTAGCATGTTAATTTAGAAATGTTGTGAAATTGTTATGACATTATGTTGTATTCAATATTCATAGCATTACTTTTATTTTTGCTAAATTCAAATTCTTGGATTTTTTAATTTGGAGTGTTCAATATTTTTTTAGGGTAGTCAAAATAAGTATAATTTTGTACATAGAATTTTTTATTCTTTTTGCAAGTATTTTTTTTTTTTTTTTTTGTTGACAAGTTAAGGTGTTGTGTGAAACATACATCCTAGCTTCAATGGCCCTTGACTTGATACATCCATAACATTGTGGTGACTCGTGACGTGGTCAACTTATTATTATTATTATTATTATTATTATTATGACAAAGTAAATAATGACCTTAAAGTACTTACATGTTAAGCGTATTTAATGTTGTGACAAAAGTTGCACCCCTGGTATTTTTTTTTCCCTAAAATTTATAAAATTAGTAAATCCATTAGCTTTTGTTTGTAGTTTTTCTTTTTTGAATTAAAGAAAAAAAAAAAGGAAAAAAAGGAAAGAAAGAAGAAGAAGAAGATAAAATATGGATTATGAAGTGACAGCTTTGAAAAAAATAAAAGGTCAACACCAACTAAGCATGTTGAGGTGCCAAAGGCTGAACATTGCTTCATTTCTCTAATAAAATAATAAGCCTATGTGACAATCGAAACAACCTAAATCTCAGTCATCAGTCTAGCATCAACAACTTTATTGAAATTGGGTTTGGCTTATTTCTCATTCCTTTTTAATTCGACATGCCTTTCTATTTTAAATATACAATGACAAGTAACAGTAAATTTTAATTTTTATATTTTTATTTAATTAGTAGGTGATGTAATTGAACAAAGTTTCCTTTATCAGCATCAGCAATATAAACTGCATTGCCTTTTTTATTTTTATAATGAGATCTATTTTTATAGTGGGACGGGTGGCTGGCAATTTTTGAATAGGGGAGAAATTCATCACCCAAAGAAAAATCAAGCACAACCCAGTTGAATAATAAAGCTAAGGAAAAAACTACCAAAAAAAAAAGTTTAATTCGATGGGTGACCTAGGTTGCGGAGGTCATTTTTAAGAACGGTTCAATTAGCAAACTTGTATTAGTTTTTATCTAGATTTGTCAATAATATCATTTTTTTTAACATCTACGACTAATAATCTGTTACGTAGTGTACAATTTTTTGTGAAATTTTGTGTTTATAAAGTTTTTTTAAAAGATAATATATAATATTAAATGGGGTCAATGGGGCTCACATATCACCTGCCCCCTTGGTAATATGAATTTTCTATAGGTAATATCTGTTGAATTTTCTATCTTTTATATATATATATATCATGGGTGGCTCTAGGAACAGTTCGGGGTGTTCAAATGAACCCCTGTACTGGCCAAAAAAAGAATAATTTATTTTTTAGCCCTCTTAAAATAAAATTTAAACCCCCTAGACCTAAATTTTTTTAAAGCCTAGTTGAAATGAACTTGATTATGATTATTTTGACAATATTTTGGTCTTTAAAAAAAAAAAAAAAAAAAGCTCAATATCAAACCAATTTTTCCTAAAATATGGGAGAAACAATAAACCTAACAACAAAAGTATTAATTTATTCTTCTTAAATTAAAAAAAAAAAAAAATCATTTAGATCTTAAAAATTTGAAATAAACTAATAAATAAAATTTTATTGTATTTAGATCTCGCTTGGAGTTTACTTAACAACAATAATTCATATGTCTATAGTATCTTAAAAAAAAAAATAATGATTTCCAAGATTTAATCTGAGCAACAATAATTAGTATCTTTATTATATTAATAAACTATTATAAAAAAAATCGTATTAATAAACAATATACATTAAACTTATATTTTATTTTATATAAGAAACGCTATATTCATAATACTTTCATAATAAATTTTAAGTAACAGATGTTACTGGTTGTTATTGATGAAAAAAAAAAAAAAATTTAGTAGTGAGTTTAAATTAAAACTAATAACAAATTATCACCTAAAATTGTTAGAAAAATGTTATGAAAATTTTGTAAATATAGTACTTTGTAATAAAAAAAATCATGTAGACTTCAAAATTCATTTTTTACCCAAAATGCATCTTTTTATTGACCCCCTAAAATTATATCCTGAAGCCACCACTGATTATATATATATATATATATGAAAGTTTTCTACTCGGTGCATAATTGCTTTCTTTTTGTTATTCGTTCAGGAGATAGATTTTCATTCTTAATCAGAAGCAGAGAAGCAAGTCATGTCTGAAAATAGAGTTGAACAGGTTGAGCTACTTTGTTCAGATAATGATTCATATGGAGGAGTTGTTGTGAAGATAGAGCAGCCCATAGATTCTAAGATCTTTCCCTCTTTGCTTAGAGCTTCGATATCGCAATGGAGGCAACAGGTGTATATATATATATATATATATATATAATATCTTTTAATCTTATCAGTTTATCTTCCTACGTCTAGTATCCACTTGATGTAGAAGTTGCCTCCTATTATGTTATAAACTTGGGCTGTAATTTGCAGGGGAAGAAAGGTGTTTGGATCAAATTGCCTATCGAACATGCAAATCTTGTTGAAGCTACGGTTAAGGTAAACACAGTTTTCCAGATTTATTATTATTATTATTATTTTACAACAAATTGGCTAATACTTAAAAGTAGGTGTTTAATTATTTATTTTATATTTATTCAGCTATTTATGTGACAGTTATTGGTTTCTGTAACTTCAACAGTTTACTGCTGGGTTATTATTTTAATATGTGTTGTTTTAGCTATGTTTCTTTTGTGTCTTTTTTTTTTTTTTTTGAAGAGATGTTTCTTTTGTATCTGTAAATGAGTTTGTGCACAGTTAGATAAGTCTTAGGTTTGGAACTCTGTAATTGAGTTTAGTAGCGAGTGACATCTTCAATATTTTAAATAAATATTAAAATGGTAATAATCAAAATAATAAAAATAAAAACATTTTAAAAAAAATTTCAACTTATATATCCAATAGATAGAGTTTTGTTTTGACACGTACACCTGGTAGTTATAACTGCGCTTTTATTTCATAACAAGCTAACTTATTTCATCCTATGAAGCATTGGTATGGGTACACAATTAATGATACAACAATTTCGAAAATAGTAAGTTACAATAAGAGGGAACATGCATGTTCTAATCTCACAAACATGTTATTTTTTGTTTTCATGGTGTAGAATGTAAGGAAAGACTCAATGAGACTCATAAGATTCAATTGGCACCCTAATATTAATTCAATACTAAGTTATTGAGTGGTGTAACATTGCTTATAGTTACACTAAGTGCAACTTGAACTCAACTATATATATATATATGTTTCTATGTATGTGTACATTTTGTATGTGAAATAGGCTAAAATAGTTTTCTTTTAATAGATTATATATATATATATAAGTAAATCGGACAACTTACATTAAACTCTTAGGATTTCTAAAATCAATTCTCAGGACTTACTAATCACTAAAATATCATTTCTCAAGAATTCAAACACCCAATAATTTATACTCATAATAATCTTAAATTCTCAGTAATCAAAAATCATGTTAACCGAGCACTACCCACTTTATAGTTGCTAGTTATAATTACGAGAAATTCTAAAGTAAAAATGAAGCTAATTAGATTGAGACATGAAATTCACTCTCTCTTTGAGAAAATTTAAGCACTTTGCGGTTGGAAAATCCCATAAACTGGTTATAGCATACCCTCTCGTCAGAATTGTAAACCTTGGGCTTTTCCTAAAGATGGCTTCTCTAATAAAAATAATAAATTCATTGTGCTAAGTTAGATCATTAATTCTCATTCTTACCCACCACAGTACCAATAAGAAATTTAACCATCTATTTATTGGTTTCATATTAGAATGCACCAACAATTGATGTATAGTCTTTCTAAATTGTGATTTATAATCTTATTTGTTGATTTTACAGGAAGGATTTCGGTATCACCATGCTGAACCAGATTACTTAATGCTTGTATGTTGGCTTCCTGAAACTGCTGATACTATTCCTCTAAATGCTTCACATCGAGTAGGTGTTGGTTCTTTTGTCATGAACAATAAGGGAGAGGTATGTGTTTTGGATTAATTTCTGGCTTTCTCTTACCATGATTGGGGTCGGCCTTTAGGCTAGGCTATTTGGGCCAATGCCTAAGGCCCTATTATAACAAGACCTCTTATTATTATTTGTACTAAAAATAATTGTTAAAAAATTTCCATAAATAGGTTGTTTATTCTTTTCTCCACCCCAATATGACCACGATATTGATGACAAAAGGAAAATCTAACCCAACTGAAAATCTAAAACGTTTAGAAAGATATGTCGTAAATATGATGATGATGATGATGGTGGTGGTGGTGGTGGTGTCATTTTCCTGTAACAAATTCAAGTTTGAACTTCTGTTAAAAAAAAAAAAAAAATGCTTTAAAATGGAATTTATCTTATGGCAGGTGCTTGTAGTTCAGGAGATTAGTGGCAAATTCAAAGGAACAGGGGTGTGGAAGTTTCCTACTGGGGTTGTTAATGAAGTGAGTATGCCCCAAGTGCAATTGTTTACCAAATTCTTTAGAAAATTTTAGAAAGTGTTCACCCTGGATTGAAATTTTTCATACGTAGGGTGAGGACTTTTGTACAGCCGCGATTAGGGAAGTCAAAGAAGAGACAGGAGTAAGTGATAAAAATGCAATTTCTGGATTCAGATGAGTATGATATTTACCTACATGTGGGTTTGCACATTTCAATGTAAATCTAAGACCATTACTTTTATTTTGTTTCAGATTGACACAGAGTTTGTGGAAGTTTTAGCATTCAGGTAAGAAAATTGCTTAATACTATCTATTTCACATGCATTTGTAGATATTATTGTTTTAGATGTATGAATAAACAATAAATAGTCTTCCCTGTAAAAGCAAGTTTACTAATGTTGCATTATGAAAAATTTATAGCAACTTGTTACACTAAAACTAATATTATTGTATTAATTGTTTTCAATATAGTTTACATGTTTCTCAATCTCCTTTTGGTGTTTCATTCTAATCTCTCTCTCTCTCTCTCTCTCTCTCTCTGTCACAATATACAGGCAAAGCCACAAGTCATTCTTTAGCAAATCAGATTTGCTCTTCATTTGCATGTTAAAACCCCGAAACTTTGACATTGAGAAGCAGAATTTAGAGATTGAAGCAGCGAAGGTAATTTTTTTTTTTTTTTTAATAGCAATACTACTACAAAGACTGTTTTTCTTTGCATCAACTTGTTTTAGGGCTTTAAGAATAAAATTGCATTAGAGCAACCCTCAATGTGCAAATAGGCATATATTATTCAAACTTCTATCAATCATACTAGCTGCTTAAATTCTTCCAATTAACTTTTCGAAATCATACTAGCTGAATGCAAGACCATAAGCCAATCTAATTCATATGTTGTAGACAGGTTCTAGTAAATAAGTCCTATTGGGAACTTTTTAAGCAGGTCCTATGGATTGTTCTTTAGTAATTGTATGATGACTAGCGTGAATTGTTTTGCATCTCCCATTCTTGAAATCCTCCTCTAATTCATGTATCTTTAAGGCAATGTGCCTTTTCAATTTGAACTTGAAACGTATTCTGAGGAAAGAAAATGCATTTAGAGGCAATGTAAAACCATAAAAAGGCGAAAAATATCTACCTTTCAAGACCATTTGGTGGTAGAAGACATTAACTTATTATGTCCTATTTTCCCATTTTGGCTTGGCATGGCATAATTTAATATTAAAGCAATGTAAAATTCAAGAATTTTGACTAATATTGGACCTTCTATAATTACTGAACTATGGCAACATGGTTATCTTATGTTCATTTTTTCTTTTCCAATTCTTTAGTGGATGCCAATTGAGGACTATTCAGCGCAACCTTTTAACCAAAAACAAGAGCTCTTCAATTATGTTGCCAAAATATGCTTATCAAAGTCACAAAAGAATTATACTGGTTTTTCTCCACTGGCAACAACTACAGGCTCTGGCAAAGTAAGCTACCTCTACTTCAACAATCAGGATAATAACCACCTTGTAACTTCTGATAATCAGCCATTGAAAGTCTGATGTGATGTTTAAAAAACACTATACTATTTGCATGAGTTGTGACAATAAGAACTCTATGATAGAAACGCTTGAAGGGTTGGCCGTACCGTATAGATGTACATTTCTTTACGGTGATATAATTCAAAATGTGGATTTCTTCTCAGTAGAGTGAGTCAATAAAGTTGTAATTTGCTTATTTTTTTGGGTGGAGGGGGGTTGGAGGCTAATAATAAAGATGTAATTTGATATTTATTTAATACAAAGTGTGATAATAAAGATTCAATTTCTTTTCGTTTACCATATATCTTGCTTGCAATGAACAAGGGTACAAAATACACTCAATTTTATGCCCTTATAAAAAAAATAAAAATAAAAACATTATGTGTAATGTATTATCAAGAATCTTATGGTTTAGTAACATTATCCAAATCTTCTTATGAGAATCACTTGTAAGGGAAAAAAGAAAAAAGTGCAGTGTACAAACAAATAAGTTGCATTACTTTAGAATTAATGAAGGTCCTTAATACTGTTGATAAATTCTGTTTCACAAACCAAAACATGTCGTTTTCTTATATTGAGATATTGATAAATGCTTATTCATTATTGTATACTAGTCATTAACTCATGCGATGCACGGGAAAATTCCAAAAATGAAATATTTATGGAACATCCTAAACAGTTTTTTTTTTTTTTTCAAAAAATTCCAAATAGATGTAACTCCTACACTTATAGTTACTTATTACACAATCTAGAAACTGTCCTATAGGATATATGTCCTACCTATTTCACAAAAAGCATGAATTTGTTCTAACACATCCAAAATCTCCTTCAAGCATGGTCCCTACAACCCAATTGATGCTAGCAACTGTGAGTTGGCAAACTCCGCAATCAAATCCCTAATCCATTGTTTGTGACAGGAGTGTAACACTCAATAGAGCATGGCAGCCATCCACAATGGGTTTCCTTGGCAATGAATTAATTATGAACTATAATAGGAGAACCATGACTATCTCTAAAAATAATGCTCAAACCTGCATAATAGATGGCTTTGAAAAAAGGCTAGTGCCATGTCCAGTTTTGAGATGAGGAGAGTTGGGCTCACTTAATATTTTACCTTATGTTTTTTAGGACAGTAGAGTTTAAAGATATTTTGGGCTGGTAAACAATTAAAGTTATTTTGGTAATTAGTGGGATAAGAATAAGTTGTCATCGGGGAAAAAAAAAGTATTAGTATTGTATTTATCCTTACTTGTGAGTATTAAATATTTATCCTTATCAATTCCTTTTGAATGGTTCAACAATCTTCCCTTACTCAAGGCCATATTTGGTCTTTCCTTGACTGGCTCCTCATTCACCTCCTTAAAGAGAAGTTCTAATTTCATACAACACTGGAAATTTCATGTAGAAAATAGCAAGCATATCTTTGGAAGTCTATATTCAATATCTAAAAAGGCTAGTGTTCATTGAACTTAAAATAGAATTACAAAACCTTATATGAAAAACATAATAGTCCAACAATAAATGACAATGCACACTTCGATGCAAAGTACATTCCTTGTATGGCCAAAATAAAATAAACAAACTGCTACTCAAAAACAAAGCAGGATTGCAATAGCATATTTGCTAAACTTTTTTTTTTTTTTGCACAAACCCATAATTGAGATGTTTTTTTGTTTGGATAAAATTGCCCACCTATAATTTAAATACATACAAAATCATAGGCCCTTTGTTTGTTCTTTGTATAGTTCTTTAATTATTAAAAGAAATACATAATTTTTCATTGGGATAAGTTAAAAATTAAATCTATAGAATTTAGGACCTTATCTCCTACAATTGGTGAATATGTACAATACCTACAACATAACAACTATCCTAGTAACAAAGTGTGAAATATATATATATATATTTTTTTAACATACACACACAAGCTCTAACTGAACACTAACTTATCAAACCCTAAAAACATTCATTCAAGCATTTATTGTCAACAACCAAACTACTCCAACACTCAATGATCATGACCAACCATAGCCTACCAAATTTGGAAAAAAGAAACCATTTTCCCATATACTTTTTTCATGAGAAGAAAAGAAAAGAAAAGTTGTGATCTCTCTCTCTCTCTCTCTCTCTCTCTCTCTATAATTTGCTCTCTGATTTGTTATACCAATGACATATATTCAAGTGAAAATAGTGTATTGAGGGACCAAATAGGATCTAGATTTGTGACACCAAGTGGGTGGAGATTGTTTATAACATTGTCATTTACAGATATTGTTTTGAAATCTAGACCATTCAAAGAACTGTAGAAGGGAGATATTTAAGGTTTTTAAAGTCGAATTGAGGTCAAACCATGATGACATCATTTTTAATTTAATCATTATTTAAAAAAAAAATAGATTAAATTAGTAAAATATACAAATTGACTAAAATAATTTAAATAAGTATAAATATCTATATTTCAATTTTTTTTTTTTATATATGTATATATATCATAACTTTCATAAGACAAATAAGTAATATTAAATCAAAAGCAAACATAAATAAATAATGAGTATCTCAATCAATGGATATAAATATATATATATATATATATATGAAATTAATATACTTAAACTTTTTGTTAGAGTTTAATATTCTACTACTTTTTATGCAAGTCTTTATTTAAATTATCTTAAATCATGTCTAGCCCATTTGATTAACCAATATTTTTTAGGCGAAAAGCACCTTTTAGTCTCTACATTTTTAAGCGATTCCCATTTTAGTCCCTACATTTTATTTTTTTATCGCTTTTAGTCTTTATTCTGAAAAACGCTTCCCGTTTTGGTCCCTGCCATTACTCATTTAACAAGATTATCCTACATGGCAAACGGTCCAACAGTAAATGCTGACATGTTCATTAAATTAATATTAAAAAAAATTATTTACATTTTTAAAAATGCCACATCAGCAATTTAATTTTTAAAAAAAAGCCACGTCAGATAAAAATAATATAAAAATTTCTAACATAATTATTTTTTTTAAAAAAAGAAAGAAATTAGTTAAATTATTTTTTTTTCTTTTTTTGGAAAAACATGAAGAACTCAGAACTATGTGTTCTTCATTTTCTTTGTGTTCTTTGTGTTCTTCCCCAAAAGGTTGACTCATATTCTTAGCAAATTAATCCTTATTTTTTTTTTTTCCTTTTCTTTGTCTTCCTTTTTTTTTTTTTCTTTTTCTTTTTTTTTTTTTCATGTATTTTCTTGGCATCCAAACCCAAAAAAATTTCACACTCAAAAGAAAACCTTTGAACTAGTTCCCCTCCCTTCTAAATCTTAAACTTTCTCTCTCTAAATTGATGGCTGAAACCAGTGGTAGCTTTCTCTTAAAACCCATAGGCTAACTAAATCGACGGCTTCAGATCTGGGGTTAAAGGTGTGTGTTTTTTGGGTTTGATTTTTTTGTTTTTTGTGTTTGGTTTCAAAGCATAAGAAAATCTTGTTAACTGTTTGTGTTTTGTAAATTTTTATGGGCATATCTTTTTATTTTGTAAAACTGAGTGATTTTATAGGTTTGGTTGCTAAGTGTAGGGACTCAGTTTGGATTGGACCCAGAGTATGAACGGGTTTTCAGTCCAACAAGCCCAAACAATAAATTTGTAGAGAATGGGTTGAAGGTTTAGGCAATGGCCGTCGTCCACTAAGCATGAACCTTTTTCCTTTATATAAAAAGAATACTTATAACTGTTTACAATCGGGGGATGCTCCTTGGCCCATGGCCGAGGAGCCCTTTTTCTTCTGCCCTTTTTTTCCCCCCTTGCTTTACTTTACTCGCTTTTCTTATATAGTTTTCATCGTCCTATCTCGTTCTTCCATCTGTTGATCATCTATTCACCTTTCTTCTGATTGCCCATCCCATCAGAGGTCTTATCAGCACTCAAGTGGTTCACATTGATCAACGTCGCCCTGCTAAGGGGTTTTATCACCATTAATGCGGCCAAAAGGGTTAGGTGAATGCATTAAGTGTAAAGGTGACAGCTTGCCCTGGGCTTGTCCCTTCCAAAAATCATCCTTGGCATGTCGAGGACAAAGAGGTCCTCAGCCTGGATCCGAAAAAGAGGCTTTCCCCAATTTAGCCTAGGATGGTCAGCCTTCCTCGGCGAGGGCCTTGGGCCTACTACACGATGGGTTGAGGCTATCAGGCCCATGGACCCCACAATAGCCCCTCAAAATCCTGCTGCACATTCCCTCGGACGGGGAGGAGGGTTTTGATATCTACGGGCCTTTTAGACGCATCGCCCCACTTCGGTCCACGATAATGCTAGCGACCTTTCAACTGCCCGATGTGCGTTTTTGGCATTTCAAGACTTAACGTGTGCCCACATTAAATTTTGGCAGCACCATGTCTCCCACTTTCAACGGTGTGATGGTAATCGTTCGGTGGAGATCTTCTGCTTTTATGGGCAGGCGGTTACATTTGGGGGAACCTAAGGGGGAGTATAAGTACCTGTTTGAACCGCCTGATTTTCTCATTTTCGCGCTTACGACCATTGATGCGTATGATTTGAATCTGGTTCAACTTGCACACTACCTGAAGAGAATCGTCATATCTCTGTAAGTCTTCTTCTTCCGGGGACTCCAAATTTTTCTTGATTCTATTCCTTCTTTTCTTCTTTTAGAATCTTTAGTCGTCCTTGGGGAATGGGTAAGTTTAGGAAGCTAGTTGAGTCCGACAAGATGATGAACAAGTTCATTGTTAACTATGGAATACCCAATAATGTGAGCTTGAAGTACTGTGAAGAAGGGGAGTGGTACCTTAAGAGGAGAGAGGGTGAAGTCGTGATCCCGATAGTCGTTTTCGTAGAGGGAGGGATGAGAATCCCTATGAGGTCAGTGACTCTCAATTACCTTAGGCATTTCTGCTTGGCTCCTACCCAATATGCCGTGAATGTATTTAGGATATTAAGGTGTGTAGATACCTTGAATGAGAAAATGGGGCTGAGACTGACTCACCATGATGTGAACTGGTGTTACAACCTTCATCATCTTAGGGGTAAGAAGTACTATATGAAGACGAGGGACGATAGGGTCTGACTCATCCAATGTCTTCCTGATTCTACTAAGGGGTTGACTCAAGATTTCCTTATAGTGTCGGGAGAGTGGCACAACGGCTTTCATTGCCCAACAGTAGAGGGGGAGCCAGGTAGGGTATTTGAAGTAGGGGTTTCAGTATTTTTATTTTTTATAACTGTATATCCGTTTTGCTTGATTAACCATAGGAGTTTCACTTTTCTTTTTGCAGATCCGCACGCTTTCGCACGTCATTTCCACCTGGTCAAAAAAGCGGATTTGGAAACCATTCTTAGGTCAGAACTTTTCTTGAACGAAACTGATAACCAGGTTAGAGCTGCTCATAAAATCCTCGGATGCGACCCAGCTCAGAAATCATTCCCAGTCCCGAAGCACGTAATTAGAGCTCGTGACCCTCGGCTTACGCAGATTACCATGGTGGAGGACGGTTTTACATTTTCCGAGGGGTCTCACATACCTGAAGGCATTCCACTAGCAGGTCCCTCCACATCCCAACAAGTAACGATGGCCGAGGAAGGACAATCTAAGAAGGTAGGGGAGGTAATTGAACTGAGCTCTTCAGAGGACGAATATAGTGTGTTCAACCTAGCTGATCAGTTTGAAGATCCCTCTGGTGATTTAGGAGACCTTCATCTCTCCGAAGCCGACCTCCGGTCCCTAAGAGTTGGTACCCACTATATTCGTAAGAGACTGACTCAAGATTTTCGGTCCCTAAGAGAGTTGGTACCCACTATATTCTGGTCCCTAAGAGACTGACTCACCATGATGTGAACTGGTGTTACAACCTTCATCATCTTAGGGGTAAGACGTACTATATGAAGACGAGGGACGATAGGGTCTGACTCATCCAATGTCTTCCTGATTCTAATAAGGGGTTGACTCAAGATTTCCTTATAGTGTCGGGAGAGTGGCTCAACGGCTTTCATTGCCCAACAGTAGAGGGGGAGCCAGGTAGAGTATCTGAAGTAGGGGTTTCAGTATTTTTATTTTTCATAACTGTATATCCGTTTTGGTTGATTAACCACAGGAGTTTCACCTTTCTTTTCACAGATCCGCACGCTTTCGTACGTCCTTTCCACCTGGTCAAAAAAGCGGATTTAGAAACCGTTTTTAGGTCAGAACTTTTCTTGAACGAAACTGATAACCAGGTTAGAGCTGCTTACAAAATCCTCGGATGCGACCCAGCTCAGAAATCATTCCCAGTCCCGAAGCACGTAATTAGAGCTCGTGACCCTCGGCTTACGCAGATTACCGTGGTGAAGGATGGTTTTACATTTTCCGCGGGGTCTCACATACCTAAAGGCATTCCGCTAGCAGGTCCCTCCACATCCCAACAAGTAACGGTGGCCGAGGAAGGACAATCTAAGAAGGTGGGGGAGGTAGTTGAACTGAGCTCTTCTGAGGACGAATATAGTGTGTTCAACCTAGCTGATCAGTTCGAAGATCCCTCTGGTGATTTAGGAGACCTTCATCTCTCCGGAGCCGACCTCCGGTCCCTAAGAGTTGGTACCCACTATATTCGTAAGAGACTGACTTAAGATTTCCAGTCCCTAAAAGAGTTGGTACCCACTATATTCCAGTCCCGAAGAGACTGACTCACCATGATGTGAACTGGTGTTACAACCTTCATCATCTTAGGGGTAAGACGTACTATATGAAGACGAGGGACGATAGGGTCTGACTCATCCAATGTCTTCCTGATTCTAATAAGGGGTTGACTCAAGATTTCCTTATAGTGTCGGGAGAGTGGCACAACGGCTTTCATTGCCCAACAGTAGAGGGGGAGCCAGGTAGGGTATTTGAAGTAGGGGTTTCAGTATTTTTATTTTTTATAACTGTATATCCGTTTTGGTTGATTAACCACAGGAGTTTCACTTTTCTTTTCGCAGATCCGCACGCTTTCGCACGTCATTTCCACCTGGTCAAAAAAGCGGATTTGGAAACCGTTCTTAGGTCAGAACTTTTCTTGAACGAAACTGATAACCAGGTTAGAGCTGCTCACAAAATCCTCGGATGCGACCCAGCTCAGAAATCATTCGCAGTCCCGAAGCACGTAATTATAGCCTGTGGCCCTCGGCTTACGTAGATTACCATGGTGGAGGACGGTTTTACATTTTTCGAGGGGTCTCACATACCTGAAGGCATTTCGCTAGCAGGTCCCTCCACATCCCAACAAGTAACGGTGGCCGAGGAAAGACAATCTAAGAAGGTGGGGGAGGTAGTTGAACTAAGCTCTTCTGATGACGAATATAGTGTGTTTAACCTAGCTGATCAGTTCGAAGATCCCTCTGGTGATTTAAGAGACCTTCATCTGTCCGAAGCCGACCTCCGATCCCTAAGAGTTGGTACCCACTATATTCCGGTCCCTAAGAGACTGACTCACCATGATGTGAACTGGTGTTACAACCTTCATCATCTTAGGGGTAAGACGTACTATATGAAGACGAGGGACGATAGGGTCTGACTCATCCAATGTCTTCCTGATTCTAATAAGGGGTTGACTCAAGATTTCCTTATAGTGTCGAGAGAGTGGCATAACGGCTTTCATCGCCCAACAGTAGAGGGGGAGCCAGGTAGGGTATCTGAAGCAGGGGTTTCAGTATTTTTATTTTTTATAACTGTATATCCGTTTTGGTTGATTAACCACAGGAGTTTCACTTTTCTTTTCGCAGATCCGCATGCTTTCGCACGTCATTTCCACATGGTCAAAAAAGCGGATTTGGAAACCGTTCTTAGGTCAGAACTTTTCTTGAACGAAACTGATAACCAGGTTAGAGCTGCTTACAAAATCCTCGGATGCGACCCAGCTCAGAAATCATTCCCAGTCCCGAAGCACGTAATTAGAGCTCGTGACCCTCGGCTTACGCAGATTACCGTGGTGGAGGATGGCTTTACATTTTCCGCGGGGTCTCACATACCTAAAGGCATTCCGCTAGCAGGTCCCTCCACATCCCAACAAGTAACGGTGGCCGAGGAAGGACAATCTAAGAAGGTGGGGGAGGTAGTTGAACTGAGCTCTTCTGAGGACGAATATAGTGTGTTCAACCTAGCTGATCAATTCGAAGATCCCTCTGGTGATTTAGGAGACCTTCATCTCTCCGGAGCCGACCTCCGGTCCCTAAGAGTTGGTACCCACTATATTCGTAAGAGACTGACTCAAGATTTCCAGTCCCTAAAAGAGTTGGTACCCACTATATTCCAGTCCCGAAGAGACTGACTCACCATGATGTGAACTGGTGTTACAAACTTCATCATCTTAGGGGTAAGACGTACTATATGAAGACGAGGGACGATAGGGTCTGACTCATCCAATGTCTTCCTGATTCTAATAAGGGGTTGACTCAAGATTTCCTTATAGTGTCGGGAGAGTGGCACAACGGCTTTCATTGCCCAACAGTAGAGGGGGAGCCAGGTAGGGTATTTGAAGTAGGGGTTTCAGTATTTTTATTTTTTATAACTGTATATCCGTTTTGGTTGATTAACCACAGGAGTTTCACTTTTCTTTTCGCAGATCCGCACGCTTTCGCACGTCATTTCCACCTGGTCAAAAAAGCGGATTTGGAAACCGTTCTTAGGTCAGAACTTTTCTTGAACGAAACTGATAACCAGGTTAGAGCTGCTCACAAAATCCTCGGATTCGACCCAGCTCAGAAATCATTCCCAGTCCCGAAGCACGTAATTATAGCCCGTGGCCCTCGGCTTACGTAGATTACCATGGTGGAGGACGGTTTTACATTTTTCGAGGGGTCTCACATACCTGAAGGCATTTCGCTAGCAGGTCCCTCCACATCCCAACAAGTAACGGTGGCCGAGGAAAGACAATCTAAGAAGGTGGGGGAGGTAGTTGAACTAAGCTCTTCTGATGACGAATATAGTGTGTTTAACCTAGCTGATCAGTTCGAAGATCCCTCTGGTGATTTAAGAGACCTTCATCTGTCCGAAGCCGACCTCCGATCCCTAAGAGTTGGTACCCACTATATTCCGGTCCCTAAGAGACTGACTCACCATGATGTGAACTGGTGTTACAACCTTCATCATCTTAGGGGTAAGACGTACTATATGAAGACGAGGGACGATAGGGTCTGACTCATCCAATGTCTTCCTGATTCTAATAAGGGGTTGACTCAAGATTTCCTTATAGTGTCGAGAGAGTGGCATAACGGCTTTCATCGCCCAACAGTAGAGGGGGAGCCAGGTAGGGTATCTGAAGCAGGGGTTTCAGTATTTTTATTTTTTATAACTGTATATCCGTTTTGGTTGATTAACCACAGGAGTTTCACTTTTCTTTTCGCAGATCCGCATGCTTTCGCACGTCATTTCCACATGGTCAAAAAAGCGGATTTGGAAACCGTTCTTAGGTCAGAACTTTTCTTGAACGAAACTGATAACCAGGTTAGAGCTGCTTACAAAATCCTCGGATGCGACCCAGCTCAGAAATCATTCCCAGTCCCGAAGCACGTAATTAGAGCTCGTGACCCTCGGCTTACGCAGATTACCGTGGTGGAGGATGGTTTTACATTTTCCGCGGGGTCTCACATACCTAAAGGCATTCCGCTAGCAGGTCCCTCCACATCCCAACAAGTAACGGTGGCCGAGGAAGGACAATCTAAGAAGGTGGGGGAGGTAGTTGAACTGAGCTCTTCTGAGGACGAATATAATGTGTTCAACCTAGCTGATCAGTTCGAAGATCCCTCTGGTGATTTAGGAGACCTTCATCTCTCCGGAGCCGACCTCCGGTCCCTAAGAGTTGGTACCCACTATATTCGTAAGAGACTGACTCAAGATTTCCAGTCCCTAAAAGAGTTGGTACCCACTATATTCCAGTCCCTAAGAGACTGACTCACCATGATGTGAACTGGTGTTACAACCTTCATCATCTTAGGGGTAAGATGTACTATATGAAGACGAGGGACGATAGGGTCTGACTCATCCAATGTCTTCCTGATTCTAATAAGGGGTTGACTCAAGATTTCCTTATAGTGTCGGGAGAGTGGCACAACGGCTTTCATTGCCCAACAGTAGAGGGGGAGCGAGGTAGGGTATCTGAAGTAGGGGTTTCAGTATTTTTATTTTTTATAACTGTATATCCGTTTTGGTTGATTAACCACAGGAGTTTCACTTTTCTTTTCGCAGATCCGCACGCTTTCGCACGTCATTTCCACCTGGTCAAAAAAGCGGATTTGGAAACCGTTCTTAGGTCGGAACTTTTCTTGAACGAAACTGATAACTAGGTTAGAGCTGCTCACAAAATCCTCGGATGCGACCCAGCTCAGAAATCATTCCCAGTCCCGAAGCAAGTAATTAGAGCTCGTGACCCTCGGCTTACGCAAATTACCGTGGTGGAGGATGGTTTTACATTTTCCAAGGGGTCTCACATACCTGAAGGCATTCCGCTAGCAGGTCCCTCCACATCCCAACAAGTAACGGTGGCCGAGGAAGGACAATCTAAGAAGGTGGGGGAGGTAGTTGAACTGAGCTCTTCTGAGGATGAATATAGTGTGTTCAACCTAACTGATCAGTTCGAAGATCCCTCTGGTGATTTAGGAGACCTTCATCTGTCCGAAGCCGACCTCCGGTCCCTAAGGGTTGGTACCCAGGCTAAGATGGGTTTAAAAAGACAGCCCCAAACTAATCTTCTTGACCTACTTGAAGGCGGTTCCAAGAAGGGTGCACCGGAAAAGTCACAACCTAAGTCCCCAACACCTCCGCCCCAGATTTTAACTGTGCAAACCAGGTCATCCTCTGTCCCCACAGTATTGGGCCCTCAGACCAAGTCTTATGACCCTAAAAGGAAGAGACTTTCCAAGGGTAAGGAGCCAATGGATGGTAGCAAATCCTACTCCACGCCCGAAGAGGGTAAATCTCGCAGGCCTCCAAAACAACTGAAGCTCGGTAGTCAACGGAAAGGTAAGAAGATCGTCCAACAGTCTGAGGCCCAAGCCTGGCTGCCCGCTACCATGCTTCATGATCAGCCCCTGATGGATGACGCATCGATACGGGAACCTCAAGAGGCTGAGGGGGCTCTCATAGCCGATGCCCTAGAGAAGTCTCTCCTCCTTCCCACTAACATGGCCAAGTTAGAAAATATGAGTGGGTCAGAGGTTGTCCTTGACCTTAAGAAGTATCTGGGCATGGTGGGTCCTTTGGTACCTATTTACTTTATTCGAGCTTTTTTGCTTAGCACCCTCTCTTTTCTTTACAGAGTTACTTGTTTTTATCTGCAGGCTATCCAGGCTCTTTTCAGGTTGGATGAGGAGGTCGACGGCCAAAGCAGTGCCTTAGCACAAGAGCGTGACAAATTCTTGAAAGCTGCCAATACCCTCAAGAAATCTGAGGTCGACTTGAAAAAGGCGACCGAGGATCTGGAGGAGATGACAAGAGCCAGGGACACTGCTGCCTCCGACCTGGCCGTGGCTAGGAAGCAAGCTGAGGACCAAGCTAATCGCTTGCAAGATGTTGAGGGCCAGCTACAGACTGTCAAGGAAGACAATGTCTACTTGAAGAAAAAGTTGACCAAGGCAATCTGTGAGAAAGGTATTGCCGAGTATGCCAGGGACAAGGTTGTAAGAGCCAAAGACGAGGCGGTATTTGCAAAAATAGATGTTGAGCGCTCTGTAGAACAGGTGGAGGAGGAAGCCTTCGCAGATGGGGTGGCTAAGACTGAAGCCACCCTTCGGGCACAAGTTCCTGCAATGTGCAGGCATTACTGTTCTCAGACCTGGCATGAAGCCCTCAACCAAGCAGGGGTTGATGCCTCATCTGACCTTAGGAGGGAGGACAGGGTATATTACCCTATTGCGATTCGTGAAACTGCCTCTGATGCTCCCGAGGAGGGGTCCTCATTACCAGCAACTGAGAGTCGTAATAAGACCGCCAAAGATATACCTGCCGCTAACCAACCCCCCGAGGAAGTTGAACCCCCGAGAACGTTGAGGGGACTTAGAACTGAGGGTCAGGAAATACCACAAGACGTGACGAGGCCTCCTACGGATCCTTCGAGACAAGGTCCTTAGGCACTGGTTAAAGCCTTTTGATCTGTTTGTCGAATTAATTTGCCTACTGAGTTGAGGAGACTAGTGTATGATATAGGATAGTTTTGTTTACTTTCTTTTTCATTTCATTATATTTCTTGCCTTATTGGCGTTGTAAGGAGACTGTATATTTTATGTTTGAACTAAATGCTCGATACCTTATTTCCAATTTATGGATATTTTCTTTTATTTGCTTTTCTCTATTATTCTGCTCAATACTTGTATTCTGTTCTGGAGTTAGTCTCATTAGACCACCTGCTATCCTTCAAATATAAATCTAAGGATTGTATTATAGCTTGAATCTAGGTAACACTCTGGTTTTTCTACAGATAGTTATTTTCTCCAAAGGCTCAAGTCCCTGGACCATGCAAAACCTTGGTTTCCTTTAGTACCTAGGTTTAATGGTGTGAATAGTTTCACTATAGGCTTGGGTCCGAGGACCATGCAATACCTTGGTTCTGTCTACCACTTCTATTTTTCTGTAAGTATCTAGTTTCCCCATAGATTTGAGTCCGAGGACCATGCAATACCTTGGTTCTGTCTAGTACCCAAGTATAATGGTGTGAATAGTTTCACCATAGGCTTAGGTCTGAGGACCATGCAATGCCTTGGTTCTGTCTACCACTTCTATTTTTCTGTAAGTATCTAGTTTTCCCATAGGTTTGAGTCCGAAGACCATGCAATACCTTGGTTCTATCTAGTACCCAAGTATAATGGTGTGAATAGTTTCACCATAGGCTTGGGTCCAAGGACCATGCAATGCCTTGGCTCTGTCTACCACTTCTATTTTTCTGTAAGTATCTAATTTCCCCATAGGTTTGAGTCTGAGGACCATGCAATACCTTGGTTCTATCTAGTACCCAAATATAATGGTGTGAATAGTTTCACCATAGGCTTGGATCCGAGGACCATGCAATGCCTTGGTTCTGTCTACCACTTCTATTTTTCTGTAAGTATCTAGTTTCTCCATAGGTTTGAGTCCGAGGACCATGCAATACCTTGGTTCTGTCTAGTACCCAGGTATAATGGTGTGAATAGTTTCACCATAGGCTTGGGTTCGAGGACCATGCAATGCCTTAGTTCTGTCTACCACTTCTATTTTTCTGTAAGGAGGGGTTTGTCTTCAGACTGCTTCACTGGAGACGAATCCTTTTCGGGTTAGGTCATGACCTTACACGTGGCGTTTTGTCCCGCCTCCAGTTCGAGTCCCACCTTTTTCATTTACGAGGCGTCCTTTGGTGGTTCGTTTTCCGCGCTTGACATTTCGGTGCGCGAGACGCGCCTTCATTAATGTCCTCGTGAATTAGCACACATCCAGCGGTCCACAGCCCCTCGGAATTTGATGGCTCCGTGATTTGCACTGTTAACAATTCTCCTTTCGGATTCTGCGCGAATTAATTCCCACCAACATTTATTCCCTATATAAGACTCTTTTGGGGGGAAGGTTTCTTCACATTCCATGAATTCTCAAACGTAAACAGAGAAAATACACACCTTTAGCTCCCCAAGCCCCTTGAATAACCTTGCCGAAGTTAATAGTTATGGGGCGGCTTTGGGCGGGTGTAAGGACATCCGTGCCAAGAGCCGTCGTGGCCGCAACCCCCACTGGGTTTCCGGCACGACAGAGTTTAGGCGTAACCCCGATGGTGCCATGTATGGTGGCCTAGAGGGAGGTCGTTGAAGTACCTAATGTCCCTCCTCGGAGCGCACCCCCGACGGAGGAGATGTGTGAATTCACGTCATGGCCGGTGCCCGAGTATTGCCGTCTCCTACGGCCAATGCTCGTGAGGGTTGGAGAGAATCAAGGGAACATCATGAGGAAGGGTGGCCGATGCGCCTACATTTGCTCCTCACTTTGTTCAAGCTTTGGTGCACCTGGCCCTCCCCGTCCCCTGCTTTTATTGTCAAGCTCTCCCATTCTCTTGATGCCAATAAAAGCATGGGTTGACACTTCCCTCCGGCTGGTTTTAGGGCGGGTCCACCTGGGCCTCTGATTGTAGACTTAGCTGGTAGGGATAGTTGTAAAGCAAGCCTGCCTGAGCCTCTGATTGTAATCTGTAACTTTTCTTTTTATGAAATACCTCTGATTGTAATTTCTAACTTTTTTTCTTTTATGAAATAATATCAATCGTTCTCTTTTCGCTGTCAAATCTTCTTCTTTTTTTTTTTCTTTTTTTTTTGTAGGGACTCAGTTTGGATTGGACCCAGAGTATAAACGGGTTTTCAGTCCAACAAGCCTAAACAATAAATTTGTAGAGAATGGGTTAAAGGTTTAGGCAATGGCCGTCGTCGACCAAGCATGAACCTTTTTCCTTTATATAAAAAGAATACTTATAACTGTTTACAATCGGGGGATGCCTTTTTCTTCTGCCCTTTTTCCCCCCTTGCTTTACTTTACTCACTTTTCTTATATAGTATTCATCGTCCTATCTCGTTCTTCCATCTGTTGATCATCTATTCACCTTTCTTTTGATTGTCCATCCCATCAGAGGTCTTATCAGCACTCAAGTGGTTCACTCTGATCAACGTTGCCCTGCTAAGGGGTTGTATCACCATTAATGCGGCCAGAAAGGTTAGGTGAATGCATTAAGTGTGAAGGTGACAGCTTGCCTTGGGCTTGTCCCTTCTAAAAATCATCCTTGGTATGCCGAGGACAAAGAGGTCCTCGGCCTGGATCCGAAAAGAAGGCTTTCCCCAATTTAGCCTAGGATGGTCAGTCTTCCTCGGCGAGGGCCTTGGGCCTACTACACGATGGGCTGAGGCTATCAGGCCCATGGACCCCACACTAAGAAAATGCAAGAAAAGAGAAGTAAATTTTTAATTTTTTGGGCAAGCTTAGTTGGGGAAGAAAATGAAGAACACATAGTTCTGAGTTCTTCATGTTCTTCCAAAAAAGGAAAAAAAATAATTTAACTAATTTCTTTTCCTTTTTTAAAAAATAATTAGGTTAGAAATTTTATATTATTTTTATCTAATGTGGCTTTTTTTTCTTTAAATTAAATTGCTGATGTGGCATTTTTAAAAATGTAAATAATTTTTTTAATATTATTTTAATGAACACGTTAGCATTTAGTGTTGGATCATTTGCCACGTAGGATAATTCTGTTAAATGAGTAATGGCAAGGACAAAACAAGAACTGTTTTTCAGAATAGGGACTAAAAGCGGTAAAAATAAAATGTAGAAACTAAAATGGGAATCGCCTAAAAATGTAAGGACTAAAAGGTGATTTTTGCCTATTTTTTATTATGTGCAACCCCATTGGTCACTTATGAAATTATATAAAAAAAGAAATGCAAAAACTAAAGAGGGTTTATTCGCCTATTAAAAAATTGATTAAGTAAAAACACAAGCCCAAGGCAATTTATGAAAGAAATAAGTGGTTGGTTTGGAGGTTGAATTGTTTTGATTCTAAAAGCTTTTGGTTTTATTTTTTTTTTGTTTGTTTTGTTTTTGTTTTGGTCTATTTGTTTGCTAAGAACCCCATGACAAATATCCATGGCTTTAAATATGATAATTTTGTGGGGGCTTATTAGTGGTAAGGATTGGATTTTGCATTGGTATAGGTTAGACTGATAGGCTCTTTATCTATGGAGGAAGCGAAATTGCATATATATATATATATAGAAAAATAATACAGTGGGTGTTTTATTTCCAACAAGCAGCAATTTAACGTTTAGAAAATCCTCTTGATTAGGAATAGGAAGAATCACCATTAATCAAGAGACAGATTTGAAGAAGGTTTGAATTAATGCTCAATTAGTTGAAAGATTAGCAAAATGTTAATTACAAAAGGAAGAGATAATGTGTACCTAGTAAGGATTCTGATTTTTTTAGCAAAGTGGCAATTGAATAGGTATGAAGAAGTGATTCAGAGGAGATGAAGAGACCAAGGAGGGAAGAGAGAGAGTTTGGCGTTAGAAAGGTGAAATTCTATAGGCTTGAAAGCATAAAAGACAAGAAGAGCAAAAGGAGAAGAAGGGGAGACACAGAGGGGTTAGCATTAAAGACAACATTAACAATATTAACGTAAGATTGAGCTTTATGGTGTAGATAGGGTTGGAAATCATTTCTTTTTAATAGTATTTTAAAATCATGAGAAATATTTTAGAAAAAGTATTTTAAAATTATGGAAAAATTTAGAAAAAAAAAGAGTAATGACATGACTGCTAATGTAGTTCAATGGGAGCATAGCAACATTTAATGTTATGCTTTAACTTTTAGTAATATACAGATAAGATCCAGGCAAACAAGCTAAACTAATGGTATTGGACCAGGTGCTACTGTACAACCCCCCAACCCACAAGATATTATCAACTTTTAGTGAATGCTTGTGTGTGCAGAATGGCATGCACCACTTCTAAGCAAAAAGGAAAATAATTATTCACATTTCTTTTTGGTTAGGTTCTCTTCCTTCAGGTTTTCAATCTGCACCCGCTGCCTAAATCCTATCTCACCCTTTTATCAGCTTAAAATAAAAAGGTAATTATAGTTTTATATTGTACTAACAATGTAAGTCTTGCATTGTAAATTAAAAAAAAAAAATGTTGAATTAGTGGTGGAGCTAGAAAATTTCTTCAAGGGGGGCCAAGCTAAATATATATATGAAAAATTTAATCGAAAAAATAACATCTATATATATATACACAGATAATATATGTTTATAACATGATTTAATATATGTTATTTTCTTACATTTAATAAATATATATATATATATATATATATATAATACTAGTATTAATAAAAATTAAATGATTTTGAATTCCTAACCATGAAATCCACATTTATGGTTCTTTTAAAAGGAAAAAAATAATGTCTGGATCTCTAATTTTTTAAAAAAAAATTTAAAAAAATAAATAAGATTTTTATTAAAGATATTTACTTACATATTTATAGGATGTTTTCTAGAAATTATTTGGTTCAATGAATAATTAGAGGGAAAATAAAGTGCACTAATAATTTATAAACCTTTCTATTTAAATGAAATACAATAAATTTTCTTTAAATTAATGAGTCATGTATGGTATAAGAGTAATTTTAGGAAACAAAAATAATACATTAGTCAAATATAGGGGGCCATTATATTTACACATAAATTTTTATATTGTTACCAAACATAGAAGAAGGAAGAACAAAATTGTTATTCATTTACAAAAGAGTAATGTTACAGACACAAATTATTTTACAACATTTTTATAAAATATTGATGTGGCCAATCTCTTATTGGTTTCTATCTAAACCCATCGTTAATATCACATTTTCATTTACCAATAATTTCTCATCACATCAACAGTTTGTAAAATTTTTTGTAAAATAATTTGTATCTCTAGCATTATTCATTTACAAAAGAGTAATGTTACAAGCACAAACTATTTTACTGTTGATGTGGCCAACCTCTTATTGATTTTCATCTAGCCCCATCATTAATATCAAATTTTTATTTACCAATAATTTCTCACCACATCAACAACTTGTAAATTTTTTTATAAAATAGTTTGTATTTCTAGCATTATTCTTTACAAAAAGTGTACAATATTATAAATTGTACATTGCAATTACAATGTAAAGTAATAATTTTCTTAAATAAAATGATCATATGTCACTCTATTACGCGAGTAAAATCATGAATGATGCCAACAGTGTGCGCCCATGGATATTACATACTAGTCTCTGGTTTTGGCGGCTATAATGAATTGTTTTGGACTAAATTAAAATTTATTTATGTGTGTGACATTATCAATATCCGAAAATGAGATAAAGTATTACCCCCGCAAAAAAAAAAAAAAAAAAAAAAATGGATGAACTAAAAAAAGCATATCTTGTTAGATAAAGACGAAATCCACAGATGCACCAGCACAATTGTTTTTATTTAAGAACATAAATTTCTGGGGTAGGTAATACCGAGCAAAGATTGAGTTTGATATTATAAAAATCTTAATTTCATTTTCATATTACAAGTACCTTTTTTTTTTTTTGTTTTTTGCTGAATATATTACAAGTACCTTTGGTACTGAAGTCCAACTAGACTTGATATCAGCAAAGGAAAATCTAATACCACTTGTTGGGTTAAAATAAGTTGACCCCGGTTAATTAATTCAATTACCTAAATTGATTAATTAGGTCAAATTATAAGTTGAGGAATCTTACCACTACTCTGGCCTAAACTAAAATACCAACTTATTGTTGAACTTTTACTCTAATACCCAATTGGACTTGATCTTGTAGTAGCTTGCCTCCTTTGACGCACAAATCTCTAATCTGTGACTAACTCTTTTGCGTGGATCCTAGTACGTGACTAATTCTAGTAACTTAAATGATTATTGTTGGCTGCAAAGTTCTTCACTTATTGAACGATGAAGATTAGGAAGCACTTAATTAAAAAAAACCCTAAGGTGTACAAATGCAGTAACTTCTCAAAGAAAAAATTAAGCTCTTGGTCTCTGTATCCATATATGACGGCTTTTAAAATAACCCTTATTTATGTCTAGGGTTGTGAGAAAAGAAACTCTAAACAAATACATCAACATGGGCTGAATTTCAAATCTAGAAGTCTGAAATCATAGTTCTCGATAAATCGAGCTATGTGTTGAGCTTCCCATTAATTCTTGATAGCAACTATTTGTCGAGTTATCTGTCGAGCTTTAGTAAACAACTTTTTTTCACTTATTTCTTGGATTAATCTTCATGTCTTTAATACTACCACTTGATATGTATCAAATCCAACTTAGATTTACCTAATTTACAAGTGAAGTGTGTTTTGTCGAAAGATTAGCCACTTACATAGAAAATATGACCTAAATGATGCAAGAGGCAATTCGAAGACAAAGTTATTATATCTTATTTAATTTTAAGTATCAAGAGAAATTTTGTAATTTCATAATACTTGGAATTGGCTATGCCAACAGTCCATTAGAACTTCTTTTGGGTTTTATTTAAGTTTGGTTATTTAGTTGGGCTTAGTAGTAAAAGCCTAAGGAGTCCAAGTCCAAGTCTTACTAGGGTTTTAAGAAATTCTAGTTCAATTAGGATTAAGTATTAGTCTTCTATTTAAAGAGTTGCAGTACTTTCTATTAGGTTGACTATTAATGAATGTTTTTAGAATTTAAGAGATATGAAGCTTTCTTTTATGGTTTGTGTGATGCAACTTTCTTTGAGGTGTGATGCCAAGGAACCCTAGGTGTGATGATTAGGAAGTCTAGGAGTGATTCCTAGAATTTATCTATTTTATTTAATTTTACTATTCACGTTTACTGTTCACATCACTGTTCACAGCAATCCAAATCTTAATTTTTCACCTTTATTTTCATTCCCAAACCCTATTAATCCTTGTCCTCTTTGAAAACCCTATAATACCTATTATTTTCTAGCTTATTCCCCACCAAAACCTAAAGCTAATTCTTCAAAACCCAACCTAAACTAGGTTTGCCCTAGTGTTCTAAATCAAATTTTGTTGTTCCCCGTTGTCCTACGTCAATATGCTTAGACAAGTTCTAATTGATATAAGTCCTATTGGAAACTTCTTAAGCAAGGCAGGCGAGTTGGATTTTAGTACTTTTATGATGACTCCATTTGTGCTTAATCTTAATTCAAAAGATATTTAGTGAACTCTTTATATTTATATCCCTAACTAGCATGAACTACTTTACATCTCCAGTTCTTGAAAAAACCTCCTCTTATTAGTGTATCTTTGGTGCAATATGCCTTTTCAATTTTAACTTGAAACACATTTAGAGCCAGTGAAAAACCATTAATTAAAGGTGAAATTCTTACTCTTCATGAGCATTTGGTGGCAGAAGACATTAACTTGTCCCCTCTGTCTACTTTATTGCCCTGTTGGTTTAGTAGGAATAAAGTGGCTTTTCTCCTATTTCCCATTTTGGTTTGACATGGCATAACTTAATATTGATGTAATCGAAAATCATGAAAGTTGGATTCATATTGGTCCTATGATAATTATTGAAATATGGTAACATGGTTTTCTTATGTTCCCTTTTTTTTTTCTTTTTTTTTTTTTCAATTCTTTAGTGGATGCCTATTGAGGACTGTGCGGCCCAACCTTTTAACCAAAAACAAGAGCTCTTCAGTTATGTTTCCAAAATATGCTTATTAAAGTCATAAAAAAACTATGCTGGTTTTTCTCCACTGGCTACAACTACAGGCTCTGGCAAAACAAGCTACCTCTACTTCAATAATCAAGTTATGAAACACCTTGTCACTTCATAATCAAATGTAGAAAGTTAGATTTTATGTGCACAACACTATGATAGAAACCCTTGAAGGGTTGGTTATACTGTATAGAATGTCATACTTAGTGTACATTTATTTATTGTGTTATACCTCATTTTCTTTTCCTTACCTTATTTTCTTAACTCTCTAGTTGGTCATCATTTATTTAGAGACTTGTCGAATAGGTTCTTGGAATACCTTCATTGCTTGTAGGTGAATAGATGTTAGGTGATAGAGAAGCGATGAGTGAATAATCATCGTCAGTCTATAAGGGTGTGGGCTACAACGATGTCTATCTATCAAGACGCAAGCTTGTGGAGAATTTAACCTGGTCTCTAGAAAGGGTACTCTTTGCTCATTTCCTTGCCAAGGAGCAAAGGAGGAGTATGAAGAGGATGAGGAAGAAAGAGAAGAAGAGAGTGACAAGGGGGAGGAGGAAAATGAAGAAGGGGATGGTGATGATGAAGAAGGAGAAGGAGGAGGTGGCAAGGAAGGTCAAGTGGAGGGTGATGGGGAAGTAGGCTAGGTAGATGGTAGCGGCCACAAGCCCTTCATCCTTCCTCTAATATGGACGGTAAACGAATTTTACTTGACCATGTCCCAGAAGGTCTTCGACACACTTCATGACCGTCACTAAATCCCTGAGAACATTCCTTTTTGATTGTTAAGGAAGTTTGAGAGGTGCTACTTAGGAAAGATGATAGACAGATGTCAGCATGTATAATGCCATGTTAATCGCAAGACTAAGATTGCCATTGATGGAGTTGCACCATCAGCTTGCCAATTATTTGGGCTTGTTCGTTAGCCAACTTGCCCCCAAAGCGTGGAGAATCTTCATCGGTGCTGAGGTGATATGAGGTCAGTTGAATAGTGGAAATTGTTGGCTTACCCTCGACGAGTTTTATTATTATTATAAGCCTCAGCACATTTCCTTGTTCAAGGGTATTTACCACTTTCTATCTGGGAAATCGTCGATTAGATTGGTGTCTAATATGCTTGACTCCAATAGGAATTGGAAGAGCAAGTACTTTTTGTTAAAGGGGATGGACTAGGCGTGCAGATCTTTGGAGTGCGATAGCATGCCCAATGGGTTTAACAATACTTGGGGTATTGTTAGGAAGTCTGGTGAGTTGTTAGTATTTATCATTCATTACCTCGTCAATTTTAATTATGTATCTAACTTTTTGGTTTTTGCTTTTTCAACTCAAGTCCTTCCATAGATAATTGACGAGTAGGAGAGCTTCCTCTGATGGGTTTGGGCGATCCCTGAGGAGCAGAGGTAGTGGAAGGACCTTATGGCTCTTGATACCCTCCAAACTTTCTATGAAGGTCCAATGCTGACACTCAAAGCCCAACAACTAGACGTTTTTTCACGCCAACATAAGTTTCCCTTTCTGTCCATTTTTTTTTTTTTTTGGTCAATTACCCTTATTTTGCTCCTCTTTATCTAATTCAATTGTCACCTTTTGCAGAGATGGATGGTGGCTGACAAAGGACGACGATGAGGGAGTCGACCATTACGTGCAAGCAGTAAGGGGAGACGTCGGTGTTGGCCCCCAATGTGGCCTCCTCGAAAATGGCCCCTAAAAGAAAAAGCAATGTGAATGATGACCGTCTGTCCAAGAAGGCTAGAGGCTCATCTATTTGAGCTGATTATGGGGATTAGCAGTAGAAATCTCCTTTGCCTTCTCGACATAAAGCTGGAAAAGGTCTGATGACAGGGAAGGGCCCCGTCATCCCCAACTCTATCCAGAGGCTAGTCACCCACAAGGACTACGTCGTTGAGATGGCCAACTCGATTATCAAGGAGACGGACATGAATACGTGTGGTGAGCACACAATAGAGAATCTGGGGGCTTTTGGCCTTTATGACTTGTCGAGGGTATGTATCCATCGATCTTACTATTCCATATTTCCTCTCTTCATTTTAACTATCACTCTTTCATTTCAGGCGATGGTGCGAATGACGGCCATTAAAGATAGGTGTGTGGCCAACAAAGGGGTGAATAGTCAGTTTCATAAGTAGTGGGAGATTGAAAACAAGGAGCGGGACTGGTACAAGGAGGTCAACTGTACTTTCAATATAGAGCTAATGGCCAAACTTGCCCTGCTGTAGAAGGAGACTCGTCATCGCGAGGAGTTAGAGAAAACAAACACCAACCTGATGACAAAGCTGGCCCCCTTTTGCAAGTAGATGGAAAAGGGTAAGGTTGAGCTATGGCGGTGTTTCAAACCTCGTAACCATATTTTGACGAGTGCGGTGGCTACTATGGCGACGAGTTTAATGATTGCTTGAAACAAGTGACAGTTGTCTACCCAGACTTGGACTTGTCCTAGGTGGTCAAAGATGACATAGTCCTGCTAACCCTTAGAGGTCCCAACGCTACTAGTGGTGAAATCGATGACTCCATCCACACTATTAAGGAGGAGGTGAGGTACCCTGACACTGAGGTCATTGTCTAATTTGTCCCTAAAGTTCTGGCCACCCTTAAGAGTCTATTTGCTATTGATGGCCCGTCTACTGTGGATTAGCCCCTCCCCAATGCTCCTTCATCCTAATTTTATCTTTCTTTTTAAGTTTTCTTAACGTATTTCTTTTTTTAAGTTTAATCTTACGACAATGGTAGATCGTAGACACCTCTTCTTTTAGGCCTTATGTAAAAACGCTTACCCCTATTGGGTTTACTTACATCTACTGCTTTCTTATCCATTGCTTTTACTCATCATTTATAATTGTGGATATGCCCTCTAGCCATCGATATTTTATTGCATTTGTCTACCTTGCAATAGTATCTATGTGTGCCTAGTGAGTTTTCATGACTAGGTACTCGTTAGGGTCCTCAGTCATCTATTTGCCCTGTAAGTAAGGCTTAGTAGAATTTTTGTAACTTGGTAATTGTTGGTATCCATGGTCATCTGTCCACCCTAAAGGTAGGACTTAGTAAAATGTTTTGTGACTAGGTACCTGTCGGAATTCTTGGTCATCCGTCCACCCCGAAGGTAGGATTTAGTAAAATTTTTTGTGACCAAGTACCCGTCAGTATCCTTCGTCGGACGTCCCTCTACCCATAGGTAGGACTTAGTAAATTTTGTGTCCAAGTACCCGTCGATATCTTTGGTTATCTATCCACCCTGTAGGCAGGACTTTGTAAAATTGTGGACAGTTTACTGAAGGGTAGAGTAGAAAAATGTATTTGACAAACCTTCCAAGTCTTATTAATAATAAAAAAAGCTTAAAAAACTTAGTATCCTTAAAACTTCAACATCTTCAGTATCCAGCTTTAGCATAAATCTATATAATAATTTATAGTCAAAATGTTTGACTTTTTATTGATCATATTTCATTGCGCCATGTGGCTACATAAATGACCGACACATTTACATCTAAAAACACCAAAACAATATGTCTTTTCGTTTAGGCAGTAGTTATAAGACATTGTTACCGACACGAAAAAAACATATTGTTTTGGGCAGTAGTTAGGATTAGACATTGTTATAGAGAGGCGAATAAATATGCTGACACCCTTGCTAGATGAGGCCCTCCTTAGTCAAGATTTTATCATTTTTCTTGCCCCCCCATCTGATGTAACTCTCTCGCTCAGCCTTGATTCGGCTGGAATGTTGTACAATCTTTGTACCCTCTGTTTTTGAGGCCGGTTAGTTTTGTTAATGAAGCTTCCTTTTAACCCCAAAAAAAAAAAAAAAAAAAAAAAAAAAAAAAAAACTCTTTTAAAATAGCAGCAAATTAGCAAATTAGCCTTTTTAAAAATAAATTATATAAAAAGGGAAATTGTAACAAATTATTTTTAAAAGCCCCACACCGTTTCAGTGGGTAACCACTTTATGTGTGTCCATATATATTTTCAACTTCTCTTCAATTTTTTCCTTCTCAGTAATGCCCCTTTTTGCCCCACGAGAAGATACTTGACAAGAGAACAGAGTCTGCCGCTACCGTCGACCAGCAAACCCACTGTGGGTGAAGGTGACTTCTTTTGCTTTCCCTTTCAATTGTAGTGATCTACTTTTTTTTTTTTTAATCTCTTCTTTTCTGTTTTTTATTGTTGTGTTTGGTTTTGGAGACACAACTTCAAACCATAAAAGCCCTAGAGCCATCCGTAAACCAAATACAATTTGTTTTTTTATTTTCATTTTACTTTCCAATTTGTTTTATGTTTTCTATATTCCAGATATTTCTTTCTGTTTTGGTTTTCAAGAAACAGAGGCATACAAATTTTTTTTTTTTTTTTTTTTTTTTTTTTGTTTTAGGTTCAAGGCCACCGTCAACTTTAATGGTGAGGAATTGTTAGATGCCGAGCCGTTGATATCTACAAGATTTGTATATCAAGTTGAGGCATACTTCAATTTTATTTTCTATGTATATTTAAAAATTTCGGGGTTAATTCTTCTGTGTTTTTCCGTTTGGCTATTGAGTTTGAGTTTATGGTCTGCAATTTTTTGCATTTTTAGTTGTTGCCGTTGGCTGTAGAGAAAAGCTCAGAAATTAGGCTCACTCTGTGATTTCTTTTTACCACAGCTAGAGACTAGTTTTTTTTCAGACACTATTATTAGTAAGTTTTCTAATTTTGTTTTATAAGTTTTCCTATTAAATATGATTTAGGGTTTTGTTTGGGAGTGTTTTCTCTTTTAGATTGATGGGTTTGGAGCCTGTAGTGGGTTTTGTTAAATTCAATCAAAACTTGGTCTTAATGTGAAGATAGTTTTAAATTTACGATTCAGATTAGTTTTTACTGTTGTGTAGTTTTTTTTTTCCCCCTTCCTTCATGCTGTATAGTTTCTTCTCCTGCTTTTGTGCCGTTCCTTCCCTGCTACAACAAAGGTTCCATTCTTACATTGTTTATGCCTTAATACTTCTATATTGTTCATTGTTGTTAAGATTCGATCTTCCTAATTAATTTCTAATTTCTTATTTCCATTCTTTTTCGTCTTTTTCTCCAGTTGCAGTATACCGTGTTTTTGTACCAGACATTGGGTCTTATGCCAAAAAAAAAAAAAAAATTGAATCAGGTTTAATGGTACCTTGATTTCTCATTTTATTTTTCCAATTTCTGGGGATCTGTTTTGTCAATTATTGTTTTTTGGTTAGAATATTTTTCCCTATTTGGTATACTTTTGTGAGATTTTAAAATTTTCTTTATTTAGGTTATGGTTTTTGTTAGAGGATTTGTTTCAATTTCTTTATGCCATCTTTTTCATTCAATTTTAAGTTTTGTCATAGAATGTTTTGAGCATCCTAAGACTCTTATATCAACATGAGTTGCAAGTGCTGTAATATATGTGATTCCCATTTTTAATCCAACTATAATTCTTTCCTAATGTTGGTTGCGAAATTTCAGTTATAGAGATAGGGTTTTTTAGGTAGATTCTTGCTTACATCTGTCTTTGTTGACGTCATTTTTTTCCATCTTTTCATTTCCTATGTCTTTGTCCAATTGAATAAAATTGAAGTGCAGATTGCAATTCATTTGCCTCTTTGTTAGATTTTTGCTTTGTTCAATGTAGCCTTATTTTGGGAATACAAGATTGATTGAAAATTGAAACTGCTGTGAGTATTCATTTTGATAGGTGCATTAAAAATCTTCTAATTATAACTTATAAGTTAATGAATCTGAGTCCTAATTTTAAGTAATGAGTGTGATTGTTGTATTATATACAAAAAATAAAAATAAAATAAAGGTCATGAACAAGGAAAATATTTGGAGTTGAGAAATTTAAAATGCAAACCTTTGCAGGATACTGCCAACTTTTAAAAAACTAAATATTAGGAAAGATATTAATTTGTTGTGGTTAGTCTCTCACTTCTTTCGTTTTTAAAAGTCCATGTTGTTCAGGTATTAGGAAAGTTGTTAATTTGTTTAATAAATAAAAAAGAATAGCATAATATGAACGTATATACTCCATTCTAATTTGATCAATCTATGATCAAATCAGTTGTTGTTTGTTTGCAATGCATCTATGATTTTGTAAATTTTATAGACCCAAAAAGGGAGGAGACTAAACCTGCATTTAGAATTTATCTCTATCTAAATTGCACTATGATTATTACACAATCATTAATTTAACTCTCTCCTTTTTTGTTTTTGTGTAGGTGATTTTGTAGATTTCCATGCACCAATGTATATCTTACATGCCCACATTGCTTAACACAAACCAAGAACTTGTGCTACAAATAATAAAATAATGTTATGAACAATGTTAATGTTGTAGCTTCATTGATGGTATGTACTTAAAATGATTTTAAGCAGCTTCATTGATGGCATGTACTTAAATGATTTCAAGCAATTGCTTCAAATATTTTTTTTTTCTTGCTCATAGAAATAGCTATTAATACATTATTTTATTGTCTCTATTTAAAAGAACCTTACTGTATTTTAAATTTTTTTCATAGAGTGTGGCTTGGCTGAGCCTAATAGCACTGCTTTGAATAATTGTGTATTACTTTCAACCCAACATTTGGCGCTTTTGAAATTGATTGTATGTCTGTCTTAAGATGTATCCAAAGAGTTTATGAAATTTGGTTTTAATTGTTTATAGAGATAATTGAAACTGAAATATATAGACATTTCATTGATTCCTTTCAAATAGACACTCTTTTAAACTACTATTATTTGCATGTACTTAAAGATGTATCTAAAGGAAATTAGATGCATTTGACACAAATATATGTTGTTGCAAATGATCTCCTCAACAATTTCCAAGAAGTCAGCATAATCAAAATTGGGGGCCATCAAGAGTAGATAAGCAAAGATACTTAGACTATCTGTAAGCTGTTTCTTTCCAAAGTTTTGAATACTGTGTTTATGAGTTGCTTCTTATAAGAGATAGTGGCATAGTGGCCCAAGTGTTTATGTGGCATATTATTCCTTGGCAGCAAATGCATGGTCTTGCTAATGTTGTCATGAGACTATTAACACATTTAAAAATTCATTTTATCAATACATTTTTTTTTATATTATTTATATTGGTGGTAGGCTATAAATTGATTTGCAATTGAGCATTATGTGAATTCATATTATGCCCAAATTTGTGTATGAGCTAATGGAATGTTTTCAATAATTTTTTCATCGACATAGAGAAACCAAGGTGTGATCTTTATGTGTTATGTGAAATACCCTACATTTATAATCAAAGAACATATTTTGCGGGCTTTGTATGATTATTTGTAATTCTTATTTAACCATCCTGTGCATCGTATGGGTTAGTGACTAGTTTATATCTATATATTACTAAAAGCTGAAGCGTAGCATTTAATGTTGCTATGCTCCTGTTGAGCCACATCAGCGACCATGTCATCATTTTTTTTCTTTTCAATTTTTCATATAATTTTTTAACATTTAAAGTGAATTAATAACTCCATTATATTAAAATCAAAATATCATATTAATCTTATTTTTAATTATTCTTATTTATTATTATACTTTCTTCAACTTTTGTCATTCCATTTTAACTTTTCATATTCCCACTACTCTCGAACTTATATCACTATTCCCCTACCCCTTTATCTTCTTTTATTTTTGACTCTTCTTATTCTTAACCTCTTGCTATAAATTTGTTGTTCTCTCAATCATTTCATGCATAATTTTCTGTTTTTCCACACACAAAAAGTTCTCTCTCAATCTCTCTCTCTCTCTCTCTCTCTCTCTCTCTCTGTTTTTGGTGTATTTTTAATTTTGAACTTTTGTATTCTTTACAATTCTACTTTGAATTGATATGATTTAGTTTTGTGTTTTCTGACGTTATCTTTTTAATTCTTTTTTGATTGTAAAATATTATCTTATTGTAATACAAAAAATAGTGTATAATCATCATTTCAAGGAAGACATGCATTTTCGATTATTGGTTTAAAACATGATAGGTAATTCTTTTCATCATTGTCATAAATCAGGTTGACCTCAAACTTCTTCACTTGGAGCCACTGCTTATTATGTATTATTGAATACTCCATTTCATCTCCAGCTTCCAATAGAGTGCAACCACAGATATTCCTAACATGGTATTACACGACAATTCTTTTGTCGATATTGCCATGTGATTTTCTTGGTATAATTTTTTAATTCATAGATTATAGTGAATCCATTCATATCATGAAAGCTTCTTGCAAATACCGCACATAAAGACCATCCTCGAATCTTTTGCTTTACTAGCATGGGCACAACAAAATATAAAATTGATCCCTTACTCTTGTATTCAAGCCAGTTTGGAAGCTCACCCAAAGGAAGGAAAACACTAAAACTATCGGTTGCAATCAATTCCTAATAAATTAAATCATGAGCAACAAATTATTATCCAAATTGAAAGTTTAAAACCCACAGTCAAATTAGGAGAGAGAAATAGTGGAGATAGAGAGTCATTATCTCTTTCATTTTATTTTATTTAACATTTAAATTCAGCAACATCCTTCATAATCAATATCATTAAATTATTTATATTTTGTCTCTTTTTAAAAAAAAAAAATTAAACATAAAATATTTTACTTAAATTTAAATAAATAAAAATTGTTCTTATAAACTCTTCCCATGAAATCTTACAATGGAAAAATGAAATGCAAAACAAATACCAATTTAGAAACATTAAATTAAATAATAATAATAATAGAATATCAAACCAAACATAATTGAAAAAACTAATAGTGATGGCTATACTAATTTAATGGCAGCAAAATGGAATGAAAAAAATAATAATAAACATTACAATGCATATTTAGTGCATTAGAATTATTATCAAATTTGGGAAAACAATAGGATGCCAACGAATAAACAAAGAGAGAGATTTATAGGTAATAAAGTGTAGAGAGAGAAAGAATAATAAAAGAAATTAAACATCAATTTGTAACTGTTATTTAGAAAATCGATGAGTATGTGATGGGAGGAGTTAAAAAAAAAATAGAGATGACCTTACGGTGGACATTAAAAACTTTATAGTGTAATAAAATCAATTGTAGCATTTATTTTATGTTATTATCCTTTTTCTTTCCAAATTTTCCTATAATTTTTTTAATGTTTAAAGTGAATTAAAAAATCTATTATATTACAATCAAAATATCATATTTTTTATTCTCAAAAAAAAAAAAAAATCATATTTTTCTTTTTTTAAATTATTCTTCTTATTATTAAATTCTCAACTTATTTTTACCCTTTCTCATTCCTTTTACTTTTTCATCTCTCCTTTACTTTCTACCTTAATATCACTATTCATCTTGCCATTTATCTACATTTATTTTTCCTTTTTTATTGCCTCTCCCATTCTATGCATAATTCCTTTTATTTGTGTTTCAAGTTGTTATCTTTTTTTGTATTCTTTAGAATAATTTGGTGTTTATTGATATACATTTCATTTTTACTATTTTTTCTGTTCATCTTATTTTATTCAAAATTTAAATTCAGCCATATCCCTCATATTATTAAATTATTTATATTTTCTATCATTTTTTTATTTTAAAAAATTAAACATAAAATATTTTACTTAAATTCAAATAAATAAAAATTGCTCTCATAAAGTCTTCCCATGAAATGCTACAATGCATCAATAGAAGAATGGAATACAAAACACATGCTATTTTAGAAACACTAAATTTATAATAATAATAATAATAATAACAACAACAATAGAATATCATACCAAACATATCATAAACAAACCAACAGTTATGGATACACTAAGTTAATGGCAGTAAATTGGAATGAAAAAAATAAAATAAAAATAAACGTTACAATACATATTTAGTAACCGTTACTTGGAAAACAAAGAGCTTGATAGAAGGAGTAAAAAATTAATTAAAGATGATCATACGAATGTCAATAAAATCAATTGTAACATTCACTTAATTAAATCATATAATTAAATACAATCATACAAAATTTAAATTTAAAACTAATCAAACTCTAATATGGAAAACCATATTTCTTATCAAAACTAAAAAGAAGATATTCTTCAATAATAATAGAAATATATAAAAAATAAAGATAGAAATTTTCAAAATCCCATTTTTGACATTTCATTTAACATTATTTAGGCAACATTAAGACAAGATATAAGAATTTTAGTTTTTAACTTCCATAGAATCAAATGTTTCGCACATTATTTTAGCCTTATGGAAAATAGGGTTTACATGTAGCATGCAAAATGTGTATAATTGACTTAGAGATGTACAAATTAGTCAACCAACTATGGTAGAATTAAGGTTTCAAAATTTAAATAAAACAATTCTTCAATAAGAAAAAAATATTTTGCGATGAACATGATTATGAAATGCATTTCTCTTCATTAAGTTAGTTCAAATTACAAAATAATGATAACAATGAGACCTCCCTTAAAAAAATAATCACGCGCAATGCGTGGGTCCACGTCTAGTAATAACTAATAGCTGAAACATTTGACTTTTGTTGACTACTTTTTATTGTGCCACATGGTTGCATAAATTACTGCCACATTTACATTTTAAAAACATGAAAAGAAGTGACATTTTGTATGATGGTTTCTGCGAATCGTTTTGATATTCTTAGTAACTTTGGTGTTTAGTAGCCTATATTAATTTAAAGACTTTGTACTTTATTTCTTGCAAGAACTTTGTGACAATTTCTCCATACAAGTTTTTACTTATAGCGACGTTTTAAGGGCCTATAGTAGCGTTTTGGAACTCGAGCTCTATGAACTTGAATTCCTTACAAGTCATGGAGTTTGGTTCAAAACGCCACTATAGGTCGTTGAAATGTCGCTACAGGACTCCTTAAAACGCCAATATAGGGCTAACTCAATTTTAAGAAAATCGAGTTTTAAAACATGGGCATTTCCCTAATTAGTTTGGAAAAGGAGGCCAAATGCTAGATTTTTTTTTTTTTGAAAGGGCAAAAGCCCATTTTCTTTGAGCTCAAACATAATAATGTTCTCATGAGCTTGTTCTGCCACAAACTTGTTTAATCTAGTCTCATAGTGTCATAGTTGTGACTTACTGTCTATATAATATTAAACATTATATTTTTTACTTTTATACATATAAATATATAAAATCTCTAAGTTGGGTAATGAATTTGATAAAAATAGGAGGGATTAAATTAGCTTCCTCTGCCACTGTCTATATATATTAATATAAATACCTCGCCAAATCCTGAAGATGCTCCCGAAATCAGTATGACTTTGTCAGCCGCGTTTTCAAAGCATATGGATCTTTTTTAGGACCAATGAAACTTGAGAAAAAGAAATGGAGGCGTGAAGAGAAATAACACAGTGAGAGTTAAAGGAAGGAGTGTAGTACAATGTTCAATAAATTATGAAGCAAATCCATAGCTTTGCTACAATGAACAGAGAGAAAGAGATATATATATATATATATATATATATTAAAACTCCAAGGACTTGGCTACCTAACAAAAGAAAGAGGATTCAATTAACTTACTTTGGTACATGTGATGTGAGAATGATGTTGTATATGTGAAAATGTGGCTTGAATTAATTAGCCATTATTATTTATTATTTATTATTTATATTTTTTGAGAAACAATTAATTAGCCATTCAGTTAGCTTCAACCTATTATTTATTTCATTGGTGGGCAATATTAAACTGCCGTTTTGGAATTCAATGATGAAATAAAATTTGCGGCCTACTTAGTCAAATCTAGCACCTATATATATATATATATATTGGCTAGATTCCTGAGTAAATGGTGAGTATTGGGCCTAATTTAGGCCCCTAGATTTCTTTTTTAGGTTAAAATAGAATTTAAGTCACTAAGTACTATTACATCACTTAAAAAATGTCACTTAAAAAATGTCACTTCATTATTTCATTAATCACGTAAGCAAAAATACTAATGAAAGTTAAAATAATAACCAATAGTACTTATTTTTTAAACTTTAGAGACCAATAACACTTATTTGAAATTTTAGGGACCCTAAAAGCTTATTACATAAACCTCAAGGACTAACAATGTATTTTCACCTTTATTTTAAAGCGGAATTAATCAACTTTAACAAAATATTTTTTATGAATTTAGATTGATTTCAAGATTAATTACCATATAGTATAACATACACAATATGGAGTACAATGAACAACTAAATAAATAACACAACTTATGCTGACATAGAAAAATTGAGGGAAAAATTACTGTGTGGGCTTAGTTACCAACCTCCCAGACCATGAATTCTTCTACAAGTGATGTTAGAATTATGTGGTTAAATGATTAAATCCATCATTTTCTAAAAATTAATTAAACATGAATTTTGTTCAACAATATTTTTGATTGGTTGAGAATTGGTCTCAATGGATTAAGTTTAATGAATCTTGATCAGTCAAGCTGCTTGGTGTCCAACATGCATCAAGATCACATAACTAGCAGTTCTCCTTGAGTTGAATCTTGGTCTTGTCTTGGAATTGAAAAAGACTTCAAGCACACTTCAAGACGCACTAAGACTTTTCAATATGGATACATTTGTTCATGGTTTGCCAACCTAATACCATGGACTCAACTTCTGTGATTAACTTATTTCATTTCCATATATAATAAAAACTAGTACACTGCAACTAAAATTTATTACCTGTTCACAAACGTATGCTATAATAATAATAAATAAATAAAAGTTATTGCATAAATTATATTATTTTAGTTAATAAGTTAGAATAATTTCTGTTTATGAACTTATAAATTATATGTAATTTTACTACAAATCAAACTATTTAGATTATCATTAAGTTACAAATAATGATTTAATCTCTTATAACTTTAATTACAAACGTACATTAAATAAATAAAAAAATTACAAACCTACATAATCTAATATCAAGTTTATATAAGCATATTTTTATACATCTACACTTATAAACATATAATGCCATATACTTAACTCGAACTTTGATAATCATAAACTTGTTCAAGAATACTTTATTTTATTTGAGCTTGGCTTATTCATAGTTGAGGGTAAAATAAGCTTGAGCTTAGCTTATTTGTTAAATAAATGAACATATTTAAGTTTTTTTCTCACGTCAATCTGAAACTGTCTATTCATTTACAGCACTAGTCCTTCTTTGAAGTCCAAGGCCAAATGACAAAAAGTGAGTGTAAACACCATTCAAATACTTCAGGACACAAGGTTTTGACCCAAAATCCCGCCTTCATCCAAGATGGCTCAGTCAAATACATGTCTCCACTGCAAGTGCTGTCCAAAATTGCCTTGGCACACCCTTCTGTTGTCTCAGTTGGGATCCAGTTAGCTTGAGCCTAACCAGAAATCACATTAAGAAAATGAAAAAGATACCTCTTTTTTTTGAGAGAATAAGAATTGAATTGTAGATAATGGCTAAGTTGGCAATAGAAATCACACATAGTAGAGGCCATTACCAATTGTTTTGCTGAACAGGGTACAAAATGGTTAGCACAGTTATTGTTAGGCCTAAGGTACTCATGTTGTCAGATAACCATCTGGTCGGACTTCAAACAACTATCAAGTCTTAAGTTCAAAAATTTGAGGTTGACTATAGATTCTCAACAGATCAATTATGGTCAGAATTGAACAGTGTAATTTGTGTTTTGAAATAGGTATATTCGCAAAACAAAATCAAGTTCACCAACAATCCCTTGATGAATTGGCATATGTTAATGATATAAGCACAAGAGTTTCTTGCACATCCACATGGGGGCTGGAAATATTTAAAAAATATATATTAATACAAGCTTTGGTTCAATTGATACTGATAGGCTATAAAGAAGAGCTCATTTTTGTCAAACACAGGTGAAAAATAGAAATTAGGCATCATTATGTTTTGATGTTCTTCCAAAACCTTCCCCCTCTCCTCCATGAACTCTAGCCATATACCAATAGCTGATGCTTTTTCGAAAGAACAAATTTTCAAAGATATAAGAAACCTCTTGGTATGGGTTAAACACCTCAATGCCTATAATATAAATGCAACAAAAAATGGTAGGGTAAACAATTAGCTAAGTTAGATAATTAACAATATACTTTTTCTAAAGCCTACCTCTGAAAAAATTTCGCCTTGTGTCATTTCTTTTTTTTTCTTTTCTTGATAAAACCCTTGTATCATTTCTGACTCTATTATTCCAGGAGTAACAATTGTAATTCCAATATCCTGTCCAATTTCAGTTCTCAATGTCTCAAAAAAGGATATCAGGGCTGCCTTGCTTGCCTGAAGCCATCACAGATTTCACAAGCAATTAGTGAGAAGGAAAATATGGGAGTAACACAAATTACAAGGTTTCTTACATTGTAGAAGCTCAATCCTGGAGTACCTAACCATGCTGCAGTTGAAGCAATTACAACAATCTTCCCTTTGCTTTTTCTTAAGTGTGGAACTGCATAATGGGTGCTATACACTGAACCCCAGAAATTTATGTCCTTAACAGCATGAGTTTAGAGTCAGTTAAGGCGAGTATGCAACCTAAAACTTAGACAAAATATAGTTTAAAAATTTGAATTCTAAGGTTTGCAATTTTGTTGCAAAGTTTTTGTGTATTTGGGTGTGACTAGCCTGAAGGATTTGAATTGAACCACAATGCCTATTTCACTTTGAAAAATATGTAAATATTGGAATATGATTCTCTGAATTTTGCTTAAAATATGGAGAAAGTTTATTTCACTATTTTGTGTTGGCTTTAATTTCGTGCCAAATTTGATTGTAATTTTGTTCAATCTTATGTACCCTGTATTTTATGTGGGATTCTAGTGTATGGGTTATGTGTGAGAGAGTGTGAAGACTCAAGACAACATTAAAAATCAAAGAAGTTTTCATGGGTAGCTCACAAGAATACTTCCCGTGAAGTGAAGCCATGTGCACAACACGTGACTGGAATGTGAAGAGTCATGACAGTTGGTTTTCGCGAGTATTTTGCGGGTAAGGCCTTCCCGCGAGATACCTCTAAAACTTTCTGTTTTGCTATTTTGACATATCTACTCCACTATGTCTTCACCCACACTATATATACCATTATTACCCACATATTGAGAGGGTTTCTTTTCAGAGAGAAAACCCTAGCAATAACTCTTGAGAGTTAGAGATTGTCATACCCACAATCCTCTACATAATCTATTGTGGTTTCCCTCAACTCATGCCTCTCCATATTCAAATCCTTGAGAGATTGATAGCCCAAACACTTACTACATCCATTCTGAGTGTAAAGTGAGGTTTTGGTGTTGTTGGGAAGTATTGGAAGAAGCCATTTGTTTGGTGGATGCAATCGGATTGAATTGTGTGATTCAAAGAGCTAGAGCAGACAAGGCTTCATCAAGTCAGTTGGTAACAGGAGCTTGGAGGGCTCAAGTACATGGGGTAGACTAAGCTTGGTGGGTCTTTTGTTATTCGTGTACTCCAACTTATTCTCCAGTGGATCGATTTACCGCTTAGAGGGCGGTGGAGAGGTTTTTCGCTGATTACTTTGGTTTCCTCTTCGATAACACATTTCGATGTTATCTGTGTTTGCATCCTTATTCCTTACTCTTTTAGCTTTCATTTTATTGTTGATATTTGATGAATATGGCTTAGAGTAGTTTATTGTTTGTTCGCTCACATTTACTCTATTCCGTACTTAGTTTGAGTTAGAGTAAAATTAACCGAGTCGTAATTTTTTATTTGGGGGTCTAAACAGCTCTTGTGTTTTCACACAAATTCGAACTTTCATTTAGATCTAAAGGTTAATTGCAAAGATTCCTAATACAGTTAACTATAAGCCTAGACATGCGTTAATTTTCAATATTTTGGTGTTTACATATGGTAAACAATTGACATTATCTAAAACACAATAGCTATCACTATTCATTCTTAAATTCTAATAACAATCACTGTTAAGAAAGTAGGATAGAGGTTCAATCATGCATGCTGGTTTTATTACCATAACTGAAGCAATATCAGAGAATTGGGTGAACACTTCAAACAAGCGTATTTGTGCTACCCCAGCATTGTTCACCAAATGATCCACTGTTCCAAAAACCACACCAACCATAACACATGAGTTACAATTTTTATTACTTTTTCACAAAAAGCTATAGAAAATGAAAACACATCGCACAATATTATTTATTGATAAGTTAATTATATACACATGCACTCAATAGGTCTTGAATTCACGATATAATCCTTTACCATACTTTTACAAGGGAAGAATGTGTCGTTTGAGTTAAGACATTGTGAAAACAAAAAATAAGACACTTACATCGTCCAAAATAGTTCACTATCTCATCAACAAACTGCTTACATTCTTCAACCTTGGAAACATCTGCACAAACCACAACAACCTCTGGTGACCCTAGCTTACGGGCTCTATCTGCCACTGCTTGAAGACGATCTTCTCTTCTAGCTACAAGGGCTAAACGAGCTCCTTTCTTTGCGTACTCATAAGCAACATACTTCAAACCCACAAAATTAATGTCACATTACTATCATTGATCAATCTATATATTAACAAAGGCACAACTAGAAAATTTTCACTAGGGTCAAGTCTATGTAGTGGTATGAGAAATGTTTGTATTAATTATTTGTAAAACCATTCATAGTCAAGTGACAAGACACTAGAAATGTGTTAAATTAATAAATTGATGATTTTTTTTTTTAAACAAGAATATCTAAACCTCTTTAAGTATCTGACTATTTTCTCGGCTGTATGCAGTCTCCTCACCCCACACACACTAGTTTATTATAGGGAGGAATCCCTTAAGGGTGGTGCCAAGACGTTGACAAGAGGTTTCTAACCAAAAATCTCATGAGCTCTTAGAAACCACTAATTAGAATGAAATACAATGTTTATTAGAACTTTAATTTTTTTGTTCTACATAGTTGAGAGGATGACATAGACAAGCAGATGTGGATTATTACTGTTAAAAGGTAAAATATAGTAAAAGAGTTTGAAAAGTTAAAAATAATAATAATAATAATAATAATAATAAGCTTAAAATTTTCACATGATATTGTGATTGAAGTAACTTCACTCTTACATGATTACACCATTGAGTCATTGACATCGCTTTATTTTGTTAGTACTAATCAATGTTAAATTAAGTACCGATTCTCCCAAAAGCTAAAGTTATTGAGATATAATAAATTAAATCATTTAACCACAAATTCCATCACTTTCCCTCACTTGTGGGCTGAAACTACCTTTTGAATAGATGAGGTCTAATGAGTGGGATTTTAAAAGGGAGGTAGAGCAAAGGAGACATGTGCCGCTCTGATATCATGTTAAATCTCCAATTGTCCCAAAAGTTTAAGATATTGGGAATTTGGAACATGGTAAATTTAATAATTTAACTACACAATTCTAACAATCACAACATGTCATTTTGTGACAAATTTTATTGAAAACTACTATTATGTATGTGCGATGTACGACTTAATTGAAAATTATATATAAATAAATTAAAATTATATTAATAATTAGTGAATCATATAATAATAAAACATATTAATTTTGTGAAGTATAGTTGATAAATTTATTGAGCTACATCCAAGCAAGGTATGTAATGTGTAAATTTTATAATATCAAAATGTAAAATTATGATATATAATCAAAGTAATTAAACTAAATATTAATTTATTTTAAATTGCTAGAAAATTTTTATTTGAACAAGAATTTAGAAAATTATTGGTATGACTAAATATACAGATAAAAAAATTACCTCACCAATTCCTGAAGAAGCTCCAGTGATGAGTATGACTTTAGCAGCCACATTTTCTCTATATATGGATCTTTTTAAGGACCAAATAAACTTGAGAAAAAGAAATGGCGGCATGAAGAGCAGTAATACGGTGAGAGTTATAGGAAGGAGTACAATGTTCAAGAATTTGTGAAGCAAATCCATAGCTTTGCGTCAATGAACAGAGAGAAAGAGAGAGATATTAAAAACTCCAAGGATTGGGTACCTAACAAAAGAAAGAGGTTTCAACTGGAAAAGATTTTGGTATTTCTAGCTTTTACAACTTCAAAATGATCACCGATTTGTCAATTTAGCGAAGAGGTGGCTTTACGTTCCTTTGGGATCTCACATGTAGGACTTGAGAATTCAGACCGGTTCTCACGGTTCCTACTTCCCTTTGAATCTAAACCTTCAAAACCAAAAAAAAAAAAAAAAAAAAGGAACAAAACAAAAGAAAAAGAAACACAATTGCTGGGAAATATTTCAGATTTCGGCAGAAAAGAGTAATTCTACCTAAGGATATTTTTCACCATTACATGCAAAAACGTTTTGAGTTCCTCAGATTCTATTCTACATCACAGCATCCAAAACAACCCAAAAATCCACAACAATGAAGTGATGAACAGAGAGAGAGAGAGAGGTAAGAACCCGAAGGTGAGCTTCGATCATTCTTTGAGCCTAAGGTAGATTACTCATGAAACTTCAACCTCCACATATTTGCAATTTTGCAGCACAAAGAGAGTGGCAGAAAAAGTCTTGCGGCAAAGAGAGTGCTGAGTTAAAATTGAAAAACCCAAACTCAAAGTAAAGAGTCTGAACACCAGGACTTGGGTAAAGGAGCTGGGGTTGGGTGGCGTAGGTGGAATCTTCTAAATGGGTAACCAAGCACATGATACCACGTTTTTTTCTTTTCTACCAATTAGTGCCACATATTGAGTCATTGACATGTGCTGACAATTAAAAATTGTACTCCTACCACACTACTAGTTTATATGCGTGCCACTAGTACTTGTTTGACAATTAAAAAAACTACACTACTAGTACTTTTTTATATTATTATTATTATACTTCAATTTTTGTTAAAAATATGACTTCAAAAAAAAAAAATTTTTGTTGAAAATATCTAAGTGCGTTTATTGTTTTGTTTTTGTTAATAAAATGACATGTTAAATAAATTATGAAGTTTTTATGAAAAATAAATTTAATTTGATTATTTTATTTAATTTTATTTTTCTATTTGTACCAAATTAATATATTTAATATTTAAAATAATTATTAAATTAATTATGACGTCATCACGGTTCGATCCCGGTTCAATTTCGATTCGACCTTAAAAATTTTGAACATTTTTTCTTTACGGTTCAATGAACGGTCTGGTTCTAAAAACCGTGCTTGAGATAAGGTACATGTTTTTTTTTTTTTTTTTTTTTTTTTTTTTTTTTTTTTTTTTTTTTTAAGAAAAGATAAGGTACATGTAAATGTGATGTGAGAGTGATGTTGTATATGTGAAGATGTGGCTTCAATTAAACCATTAACTCGGTTAGCTTGAGCCTAATATTTGTTTTTGGCTGGAAATATTCATGTAGGGACAAAGTTTGTTTTTAAATTGATTTGGACTTTGGAGGAAATTTTTTTTAACAAGTCCATATATATTATTTAAATAAATTACATGATTAATTAAAAAAAAATCATGTAACTAAAAGCAATGCCGATCCAATTACTAGTCGAGTTAAGTGATCGCCTAAGAATCCAGGTGGAATTAGACCCCCAAATATTAAACAATAAGCATATCTCTTTATATGTGAGTATTAATAAAGACTCAAATATTAGCCGACAAGTAAAAAATATTATCAAAGAAAAAGAATAGAGATGTTAGAGAAATTACAAATTTTGATATGTCACCATTTGCAAAAAAGTAATTTTGACATTCATTTATTATATGATTGAAATGTTACCAATCATATTTGTGACATTAGTTTTGTAAGCATTTTGTAATAAAAATTGTAGTAAATTAACATTTTCAAAAAAAAAAAAAAAGGATAAAAAATATTTTCGTTGGATGTGCTACTATCCGTTTGTTTTCTCCATGGAGTTTTAGAGTGTAAAAGTTCATAATCTCCCAGAAGCTAAAATATACACACACTACTCTCAACAAAAAAATATTGAAAAAAAAAAAAAAAAAGTCAATCTCAAACCTTAATTTTTAAATTTTTTTTGGTGCAAATTGCTGAAAATTTCGTCACTCTCCACACAAAGCATATAATAGAGTTTTTTTTTTTTTTTTTTTTTTTTTTTAATAAATAAATAAATTTGTTTTAAAACTTCTCTATAGCTGCTGCACTTCCAAACTTCTTCTCCGTTAAGCATGAGTTCTGTTAAGTCCTTGTTTGTGTTGGCTTATTTGCATGCCAAATTTATTTGCATTTTCTTCTAAATTTTCATGTATTTTGGGTTAATTTGTAATTGGGTAGAAGTAGTTGAGCCCTGACCGCTATTGCTTTGAAGAGAAGGTTGCACTAATGAGATAGAGTGCAGCCCGTGAGATGGACACATGGTAGAAAAAGGAACAACCTTTTTCAGTGTAGTTAATGAGCAACTCACGACCAAGTCAAGCCTGTGAGTTGCTTGAGAATAGAGTCTAACCTTGTGTTGAGAAATTTAGACCCCGGTTAATAGAATTAATAAGTTTTAAAAAAATTGTTAATTAGATTTATTATGAATAAACTTTGTTAAAACAAACAAATATTAATATCATGCGCAATAAAAAAGTAAATAAGATAAGATATGATGACCCAAGAAAACCAATGAAACAAACTAGTTTTACAAAAAAAAAAAAAAAACCTGGGGGGAAACCTTCCCGAAAAGCAATCCACTATATTACAGATCTAGTACAAAACCTTTGTCCCTAGATTTTACAATACCCGTAAATGCACTTATAGTAGAAACATTCTACCACTTTAGAACCTCTAAACTTTTCAATGTATGAACGCCACCATTTTGCATGGATCTCAGTACGTGACTAACTAATGATATACGACTCCCATTACATGACCAACTCCATCAACTTGAAGATGTTGTTGGCTACAAAGATTTTCATTTCATCAATAATGAAGATTAAGAAGCATTTGGTTACAAAACCCTAAGGCGCAAAGACGCAGTAGTTCCTTTCAGAGAGAATAAGGCACTCGGTCACTTTCTGTATGTGTTTTCTATGTATTCTCCTATGTGATAACCTTTAAAATAAGCTTTATATATGTCTAGGGTTGTGAGAAAAGAAACCCTACACATACATGTCAGCATGGGCCGAAAATTATATCTGAAAATTCTGATTTTGTAAATCTCGATAGATTTTCTGTCAAGCTTCTGTCGAGCTTCATTTGTTAATTCTTGATCTCAAGCTTTTGTCAAGATTCTATCCAGCTTTAATGAATAACTTTTCTTAACTTGTTTCTTGGTTCAATCTTCATGGTTTTAACACTTGACTTGAACAACATGTTTCTTGAAGTCTTAAACCATCCTAAATCTACCCAATTACAAATAAAGTGCATTTTGTCAAAGGATTAGCCAATTTACATAACTACGTTCTAACAAGTTCCACATATGTCCTAACATCTTGCATTCTTATCCTTTAGCTAGTTCAATTCCAATGAACTCTACCCCCTTCCAATTAGCAAGAGCTGGTGAGAAAATCCATAGAGATCTTTGAGAGTTTATTAGAGCATTATTGAGTTCATCCATTTGAGAGAGAGAACCTATGTTCCCTCAATGAATCTTTACCATTCTTTATTCTCTTTCTCACTTACCATTTCCAAGCCATGAGAGGAGTTTTTCCAAACACTCCATATTACCTTTCAGGGATCTTTGGTTGAGTGGTTAGTGTTGGGAATCATTGGAGAGTAATACCACAATTCCAAGAGAACTTGGTGGCTTGCTTCCTGCAACTCCGCATGCGTACTCCAAAGACAAGGTGAAGAAACAACTCAGCAAAGTCAATTGCAAATAAGAGCATGGAGGACTCAATTTCTAGGCTAGCTTTAGGCCTGAAAGATCTATTGCAAATATGTATTGCAGCTATTCACTAGTAGAGGTTTGACAGTGGTGCCACAGAGAGATTTTGACCCCAAGGGCTTCAATTTTTATTTTCAAAAAACATTCGATGTTTTCTTGTGGTTTGCATTTCTATACCTCTACTTTATTAATTTAGTTGTGTAAACACCCCATTTTGGAACTTATATTTAACCTCATTTCTTCACAACAATATCATTTCACATCTTAGGGGTAAAACTAATATTTTGACTGTTTGATTTCTAATTGTTTTGCATAAAATAAATCTTGAAGTCATAATGATTAAAATCAAACGCATGAGCCTTAATCAGACAATTTGATTGAAAGATATCATTAAATCAAGTTTTAACGGTTAATGCGCACTTGCATGAATTAAGTCCTGACCACACATGATTATGAACCCTTAATTTTCTTTTAATACAAGATAGAAATTCTACTTTAGTCTAATCTAAGTGTACATGTGTGTGAAACACTCTTTTGGAGATTTGAACCCCGACCCTCGCCCCCACACCCCACAAGCACTTATATTTGTGGAGTGACCATCGCACTAAGGGTGTGTGGTGATGAACCCTTAATTTTAGTTGTTCTAATTTCAGTCCAAATTAAATATAATAATGTCTTGTAACACTATTGATCGAGGATATAATTTATCATGGAATTGCATACATATAATTCAATCCCAAGACAAAGTATTAATTAATTACTAAACTTTGGATTTAATTAATATTAATATTACTTTATTCAGTCCAATTTGATTAATTTGATTAGGATTTTTTCAAAAAAAAAAAACTTTATTAAATTTATTTATTTATAGTATATTTATATTTATAATAATATATATGTATTCAGCATGTAACTTCGGAATGGTGCATTGGCCCACATCGATACCAGAATATTCTGTTTCCACGATCAACCTAAAATGACATCTAGAGTGGAATTCAAAACTTTGATAGACACTTCTTTGTTTTCCCAATGAAGGCATTTAAGATTTAAATTCCCCTACACCCAACTATCAATGTATCAAAAAATTATTTAAAATTTTATTTTATTTTATTTTCTTCACTTGAAACTCACCAACACATTTATACTCAATAATTTAAATTGAGTAATGTCTATTATACCCACTACTTTTGCATAGAAATCATGACTTCTTAGTTCAATAACCATGGGCGGCTCCACATTAAGCTCAGGGTGTTCAAATGAACCCCCTGAACTAGCCCAAAAAAAAAAATTATAATGTAAATTTTTTTTTGACCCCTTAAATAAAAATTTGAACACCCTAATTTTAAAATTTTGTTAAACACAATTGAAATAAGTTTGAATCTGATGCTCTTAACAATATCTTTCCTTTTTAAACACACAAAAAAAGTCAAATAACAAACTAATTAGATCTATTTTTTTTAAAAAAAAGCCCAACAACAAAAGTATAAATTTGTTAATCTTAATTCTTAAACCTTATAAAAAGCTCATTTAGATCTTAAAAAATTTGAAATCAATCAATCAAATGGGAGATCAGTGGATGAATAATTGTTTGGCTATGTACAATGAAAAAAAATGTAACTGATAGAATTGATAATAAAGATATCATGTAATGATTTCAAAATATGAAACCTCAAAGAAGGTAATCGCAAAACTTCTTGCATTTGGATTTTTTTATTTTTTATTTTTTTAAGCCAATATATTCAACTTCATTTTTGGTTTAGATTTTATATAATTTATGTTTCTCATTGCACCCCATAGAAAATAATCCTAGAGCCATCACTATCAATAACGTGTGCGTATGTATTGCGTGTGTTAACATATATATATATATGTGTGTGTGTGTGTGTGTGTGTGTAAAAGACATTTCCCATTTATATTTTTCCAAGCCCACGAGTCTACCTTGAAACCTTTGAGCACTAATATCAATGCATTTATAATAGAAAAATATGTCAAATTTATATATTTAAGTTCAAAAACTATCCATATCAATCAGTTTATAAACGTGTATATTTACATTGCTGTCACAATAGTTATGTATATTTACATGGCCATTACTATTCACTTGTAAATCTATTATTTAGTAGTACAATGAAATGTAGTATAAACTAAATAATTTGATATGAGTGTTTTTGAAAAATTGTTGTGTAAAGTAAATAAAATAGGTTCTTACATTAAAATAGATATAAATTTTGCACTAGCAAATGTTAATGCTCTTATAAACTTCCAAGCATTTATTCAGTCAGAAAGTCTTCTTGGACTTGTGGAACCATCCAAATGAGCCGTAATTTGATTAAGAGTTCCAACTAACCAGTAACTTGACTGCTCTTAAGAATTGGCCACAAAAGCCTCACCGTGAATAATGTAAATTGTAGAAACAAATAGCGTATTCTGCTTTAAATTTTGATAAAGAGTTCCAACTAACCAGTGACTTGACTGCTTTTAAGAATAGGCCACAAAAGCCTCACTGCTCTTGGAAACGAATAGCGTATTCTGCTTTAAATTTTGATAAAGAGTTCCAACTGACCAGTGACTTGACTGCTCTTAAGAATTGGCCACAAAAGCCTCACTGTGAATAATGTAAATTGTAGAAACAAATAGCGCATTCTGCTTTAAATTTTGATAAAGAGTTCCAACTAACCAGTGACTTGACTGCTTTTAAGAATTGGCCACAAAAGCCTCACTGCTCTTGGAGACAAATAGCGTATTCTGCTTTAAATTTTGATAAAGAGTTCCAACTGACCAGTGACTTGACTTCTCTCAAGAATTGGCCACAAAAGCCTCACCGTGAATAATGTAAATTGTAGAAACAAATAGCGTATTCTGCTTTAAATTTTGATGAAGAGTTCCAACGAATCCAATGACTTGACTGCTCTTAAGATTTATTACCCCAAAAAGATCTGGCAATACAAAACGTTTCAGTCCATTTTCGCAGCAGGTCCGTGATAAACTTTTCTTTCTAATGCTCAAAGCGTGTACACTGGGATACAAGGGATATCGTAGTTTTGTATATGACCTACCAACTACAATGCCCTTGGGTCAAACTTTCAATTCATTTTAGGCCGGATGTATCGGGGTTATACAATTCATATTGACATGAAACATACCTAGGTATAATTCTTTGTGTTATGACTTAGGTTTCTGGATTAAATTCAAGCATAGAGCTTATTGGTAAATATATGGTTTATTGGCATATTGGCCAATGCATTTTCTTGTGAGTATTTATAGCTTCTAAGATCACATGATTGAATTTAAGCAAAGAACTTAATCATGGTTTTTAGACTCGAATCGTTTTTTTGTTTTTTTTCTTTTTTTTTTTTTTTTTTTTTTTTTTTTTTTTTTTTGAGAAAGAAGTCCATTTATTCAAACATCAACAGAAACTTCTGTCAAGCAATACAAGACTGGAAGCATCACTATGGAACTTGAATCGTTCAAAAAACTGATAAAAGGGTTCAAGGTTTTTAAGGTTGGACTGAGATTCGACTGAGGATGAACAGTGATGATGTCATAATTAATTTAGAATTAATTAAAATAAAATAAATGTATTAAATTTGTAAATATTTGACAATTTGCCTAAAAGTATCTTTAAAAATTGAAACAAACTTTTTAATAAATTTTCATGATATTATAAGTTTATCGTAAAATAGTAAATTATAAGGTTAATAGAAAATAGTACTGTAGGGTCTTGTTTTTGTAGCCCAAGCCCAAAAGGTATGGGTTAAAGGCCCAACGAACCTAGGACAATGAATTTGTAGAGAGTGGGCGAAAAAGCTGGGCTGGTTATGAATCAAACAATGGTTGACTAGGATACTTGAAGTGATGATAACATGAAATAGTGCTTGAACAACTCCATGAATGAATGTCCGAAGAGATGTTTTATTGAGTGAACAGTAATTACAACATTCAGAGATACAGTAAAGTTTTTCTTCCTTCTCACTCGTCTCCTTTTTCTTCTTCTTTTATCAGTGACCTTTCTTCTTTATATAGCACCCTTTCCTATTATCTCCATCGTCCACCTGTTCTTCATCTGCGTATCTACTTAAGTACATGTTACGTCGTGTGTCTACTTTAGTTCTTTGTGAGTGTCGGTAGTTGAAGTTACATTGTTTAGGGGTCTTCTCCACATAAATGCAGCCAGAAAAGCTATTACAGTGCATTAAATACGGTGGTGACAACTTTCCTTTAGATATTTCTTTGTTCTGATCATCTCCAGACCTACCTAGAACTTAGCATTATCATTGGGATTGCTAGGAAGATCATTCGGATCTTCCATACGTTCGATTGGTCAAGGCTATTTGTGTCCGAGGAGTAAGACATCTGCGGGCCAATAGTAACCTCTTCGGACGGTGCTCCCCCTCTACTTCTAGGTTTCCTGCTTTTAGATGGGCTGTCCTAACCAACTATTGCTCCTCGGAAATATAATATTCCTCAACATGGTGCCCTAGGCCCATTAAGTAGCTCTGGGCTTTTACCCCCCATAATAGCCCCTCAAAATCTTAATTTTTCCTTCGCATCCGAAGAGAAAAAATGGGATTTTAACTTGTCACGGAGTAAAAGCTTGAAAACAAACAAAAATTTGACTTGGCATGTGTGTAGGTATAGATGCGCATGTTCCATCATTATTGCCGTTGTTTTCCGTATTCCCAAAGCGCTACATTTATTACTTCAGGTGGTGTCTTGTCCTTTGCATCCAACGGTGGGCTATTGATCCAATGGATGGGGTTCTTCCTCAGGATTTGAGCGAAATAACTTCTGCCCCTTCGTTTGACCTCGTATAAAATCTCAGAGGTAGATATTTCTTCCTTACTTTGCAACTCTCAGACCATCCCACAAGAACAAGCACACAAATGCTCCGAGCTCTTCCAATCGCCAATTTCAGTCCTACCCAGAGTTTTCAAGAATCCTTCTATGAGTTCAGAGATCGGTCTCTAGTTCAGTTCCTGTAAGTTTTCATCATCTCAATCCTTCAGTTTCCTCTTCGGCTGTCCTTTTTTCCCTTTGAGCGACCATTTCTTCACTGCCACATCGTACTTCCATTTTTCCATTATGAAGTGATGGGTGAACTCCAGTATTTGGTAGACAGTCCTGCCCACTTAGAGAAGTTTAGGGCTACATATCGCATACCTCCAAACGTGGGTGTGAGGTATTACCTTCCAGAGAAAATACTAACTGATCGAAAAATAGGAGAAGTCGTGATTCCTATCATTGCCTTCCTAGAAGGGGGAATGACCATTCCTATGGGCCCTATCACCACTAGCTACCTTCGAAACCATAGGATTACCCCTTAGCAGTGCACGCCTAATATGTTTAGGATCTTAGGAGCAATTGAGGACCTTAACCGTCACTTAGGATTGAGGCTCACTTGGCTCGACATGGTGCACATGTACGAGTTCCACAGCTAGCAAGGGGCGGGATATTATTTAAAATACCGGTCTGACATTGTTAGGCTCATTTCCTGCCTCCCTAAATCCAATAAAGGGATGAAGGATGACTATTGATCATCTCGGGCGCGTGGCATGACGGCCCTCACTATCCGACCAAGCCAAGAAAGCTAGGTGGGACACATTTAGACTTAGGCACACTAACCATAGGCTCAGGATCTTCGTCTTTTAACAGTTTTTTATTCTTCTTGTGTTGCTATTTTTGAGTTTCTAACAAAGCTCGGCTGTGACTTGTAACAGATAAAAGAAACATTTCTCCTCGACTCAGCCTCACCAACGTTGCCGTGCTTAACTTTTTATTGCGGTCAGAGATCTTTGTAAGTGAGGACGGACAACTCTGATCGGCTCCCCTCATCCTAGGGTACATAGCGAAGCCAAAAGACTTCCAATCGGTCTGCAACGCGATAATTCAGGGAGATCGTCGCCTCAACCATATTGACGTCGCGTGGAAGGGTTTTTTGGCACCGTATGAGCTTCCACCCGTACCACACCTAAACCCTCAGGGTATACCCCCTCTCGTTAAAACCACTCCAGCAAGTTCCCCTCGAACTAGAAGTTAAGGGTGAAAAGGTTGGTTCCTCCACCTCCTCGCTAGAGGAGCAAATAGATAAGTTCCACTTTGAGGGGGAAGCTTTAGGGGCAAACCAAGTAGTAGAGGTCTCGGACGTTAAGGAAGAGGGTGACAGGCAGTTCAGTGTCCACCCAATTTTGATAACTGCCCTTCTCGAAGATCCCTCGGACGACGACATGGTGGATTTAAAGAGCCTAATGTAGAGGAGGGGAACTAAGGTAGAGACGAAGGGGACTGGAACGTCTTAACCAACCGCGAACCTCCCATCGCCACCCCCTCAAATTCCTCTGGATCTTAGCGCCAAGCAAGTGCCAGATCCGAAAAAGAAATGACCAATAGTTGATGCTGAGGAGAGGGAGGTGTCCCCTCCAAGAGGTGCTAAGCAGAAAAAGGTGAAAAAAGGTCATCGTGACAAGAGGGCCTTCTCCACCGAGAGTAGAGAGGACATACACGCGGCCGAGGTGCGCCCCCCCGTTTGGTGCCCCAGGTTGGAGTTAGACGGAGCTCCTATCCCCTGGGATACCTCCTTCAGAAGCTACGTCGGGGGGAAGGCAGGCCTTGTTGCCGAGGCTTTAGAGCAGCCTTTTCTTCTCCCGAGGGATATGGATTCGTATCGGCGCTTCAACCAGTACGAGCTCTTCTAGTCTCTTAAGAGGGATATTGCCATGGTGAGTGGACTGACCACCTTAGTTTATGTACCCCCCTCCCTTTTTTATTCTGCTCCTGCTTTTACTCTACGTTGATAACTCTTGTCGTGCAGGTTACCCAGCAGATATACGTGGCCGAGGAGTGGAACAAGAAAGCCCACCTTGAGGCCCAAGTTGCACCCCAATCCCAATTAGAGGCTGAAAGGTCTCTGGATAGCTTCAAGGAAAATTACACTCTGCTCTCTGAGCAGCTAAAGGACATGACCAACCAGAGGAACAGCCTTGACGCTGGTCTGAAGAACGCTGAGTCTCAGGCCGAAGACCAGTGCAAAAGGCTGAACCTGGCTGAGATCAACCTAGCAACTGAGAGGGAGATGGTGAGGGTCTCAGGGCCGAGCTTCAAAAGGCCAGGGAGAACGCCCGAGTAGCCGAGGAGAAAGCTAGGCTGGCAAATGAGGCAGTTGAGGCTGATAGGAAGGTAGCTTACCAGCTGGGGGTGGAAGAAGTCGGGAACCAGCTTACAAAGCAATTTGCCACAGTCGCCCGAGATTACTATAATGTAACTTGGCAAAAGGCACTGGACGTTGCTGGAGTCCCCCTTGATTCCGACCTGAGACTACATAGGAGCGTTTATTATGACCCTGAAATCCAAGTGCTCCCAGGGTCTAATCCTCCCCCTTCCACACAGCTTCCTAAGGCTTTGGAGCAACCAATAACCGGCCAACTCCCCCCAGCTAGCCTCGAGGTTGCAAAGGAATCTGGTCGGTTCGACAAGCTTGTTGAAGCTCTTCAGGACAAGGGCAAAGCTTTGACGGAGAAGAAAACCCTACCAGAGCCCAAAGACCAAGCTGCTGATCCTTCGGTCTCTCAGAAGGAAGCCTAGGGACTTAGGGTTTTCTTATTTTGTATTTACTATATTTTCTTCTGTTAGGTGAGGATTTTGTAAACTTTTCTTCTTTTTAATTAATGAAAACTCTTTCGCTTTTATTTCTTGTGTTGTGTGTGATACCACTTACTATTGTTATTAAGTCCTGTACTTTAACTTTATGGGGATGTGGGTGATCGCGATCCTAATATCATGTTAACAACACGCATGACTAAGATTGGTATTGAAAAGGGGCTGAATGTATGAGAACTATTACTAAACAACAAAAACTATAGGGGTTAATTTAAACACATTTAGGAATTTCAATCATGGCTCATCAGAGAGTGATACTTCAATAATAACCATTATATTGGATTCAAACTTAAACATTCAGAGAGCTGTGATAGAGTATTAACTAACTCAAGTCATCTGGTCCGAGGACCACGGGCATGAGTGGATTTAAGTTTAAACACTTAAAGAAATCATAACAGAGTGCTAACTAACCCATATCATCTAGTCCGAGGACTATAGGTATGAATGGATTTAAGTTTAAACACTTAAAGAAATCGTAACAGAGTGCTAACTAACCCATATCATTTGGTCTGAGGACTACAGGCATGAATAGATTTAAGTTTAAACACTTAAAGAAATCGTAACAGAGTGCTAACTAACCCATATCATCTGGTCCGAAGACTACAGGCATGAATGGATTTAAGTTTAAACACTTAAAGAAATCGTAACAGAGTGCTAACTAACCCATATCATTTGGTCCGAGGACTACATGCATGAATGGATTTAAATTTAAACACTTAAAGAAATTGTAACAGAGTGCTAACTAACTTATATCATTTGGTCCGAGGACTACAGGCATGAATGGATTTAAGTTTAAACACTTAAAGAAATCGTAATAGAGTGTTAACTAACCCATATCATTTGGTCCGATGACTACAGGCATGAATGAATTTAAGTTTAAACACTTAAAGAAATCGTAACAAGTTGATATGCTGATTAAAAGAAAAACTTGATTAATAATTATACCTTTTGAGGTTATTTACATTCCATGGACGTGGTATCACATGACTATCTAGGTCTTCAAGGAAATACGCCCCAATGCCAGCTCCCGAAGTAATACAATATAGCCCTTCCCATTTAGGCCCTAATTTTCCCCAAGCTGGGTTCTTTGCAGTGCTAACCACCTTTCTTAATACCAGATCCCCAGGTTCCAGAGGTCTACGCCTTACGTTGGCGTCATAGCCCTGTCTAAGCTTTTGTTGGTAATGTGCTAACCGAATCATTGCATTTTCCCTCCTTTCGTCAATTAGGTCCAAACTTTTCTCTAGCTACTCATTGTTACCTGTCGGACTAAACGAGCTAGTTCTCAACGTCAGGAATCCAGTTTCCAAAGGTATGACAGCTTCAACCCCGTAGGTCATTGAGAAGGGAGTATCTCCAGTAAACCTGCGTGGAGTAGTTCTGTAAGCCCAAAGCACATGTGGCAACTCTTCTACCCATTTGCCCTTCGCATCATCTAATCTTCTTTTCAAGCCATTCACAATGATCTTGCTGATAGCTTCTGCTTGGCCATTGCCTTAGGGATAAGCTGGGGTAGAGTATTTATTCATGATCCCCAGTTCGCTACAATAACTCCTAAATGCTTTGCTATCAAACTGCAGGCCATTGTCCAAGATGAGAATACATGGGACTCCAAATCGAGTAACTATACTTTTCCACACAAACCTTTGCACATCTACATCTCGGATGTTGGCAAGAGGTTCTGCTTCGACCCACTTGGTGAAGTAGTCAGTGCCGACCAGTAGATATTTCTTGTTTCTTGCAGCCTTAGGGAATGGTCCCACGATATCCAAGCCCCATTGGGCGAAAGGCTATGGGTTGATGAATGTGTGGGGCAAATCTCTGACACTGATCACATTTTTTAACATAATCCAGGGCTTCTTTTTACATGTTTAGCTACCAATAACCTTGAGTGATGGCTCGGTGAGCTAAGGATCTACCTCCAGTGTGGCTTCCACAGATTCCTTCATGCAGTTCCTCTAGTAACAACTCAGCCGTTTCGGGATGCACACACAACAAGTATGGTCCTGAATAGGAACGTTTGTACAGTTTCTGATCTTCAGATAACCAGAACCTGGCTGCTTTCCTCCGAATTTTATTGGCTTCTGCCTTCTCTTTAGGCAAAATATCCTCTTTTAGAAACTTAACTAAAGGGTCCATCCAACTGAGTCCAGCCCTAACTTGATGTACTTGAATCACTTCTTTTCTTGCTTCGGTAGGCTTATGCAAGTCCTCGATGAGGATAACTCTATCCCTGCATCCTTTCATCCTTTGCCTCAAACTTCCCCTGTACTTGACCCACGATCAACCTTGAATCCGAGAATAACTTTACTGCCTTTCCCCCCATCTTTTGGACCATACTCATTCCCATCAATAAGGCTTCGTATTCCGCCACATTATTTGTTGTCGAGAAGCCTAGCCTTAACGCTTTTTCAATAATGATTCCCTCGGGGGATATCAGCACTAGCCCCACTCCAGAGCCTTTTTGGTTTACAGCACCATCCACGTATGCCTCCCAATGGGAAGGGCCTTGTTGAGAAATCATACCAACCGATTTTTCATCCATGTCTGATGTCAGCTTTACTTCTTCTAATTGGGGTTTCGTGAACTCGACTACCAAATCAGTAAGCACCTGGCCCTTGACTAAGGTGCATGGCATGTACTTAATATCAAAAGCCCCTAGGATCATCCCCCATTTTGCAATTCTTCCGGTGTAGTCTGCACTTCGGAGTATAGCTCTGAGCGGAAGCTAGGTAAGAACAATGACCGTATTGGCCTGGAAATAGTGTGGGAGCTTTCGTGTACCGAGCACCACTGCTAGAATAGCCTTTTTCAATGGTAAATAACGGATCTCAGCTTCATGCAGCAACTTGCTTACACAGTAAACGGGCCTCTGCACACCGCCATCTGCTTGGATCAGCACCAAGCTTACAGCGTGGGGAGCTATAGCGATGTGTGCAAACAAGACCTCGTCGAGCTTAGGGCTGGACATGATTGGTGGTCGAGCTAGATAATCTTTTAATTGCTGGAAGGCCACATCACACTCTTCTATCCACTCGAACCGTTTCCACTTGTCAATCAAGGAAAAGAAAGGCTGACACCTATCTGCTAACCGAGAGATAAATTGATTTAGGGCTGCCGTCATCTCTGTCAGTTTCTGAACCTCCTTGGGATTCCGAGGGGCTTACAACTCATTGATGGCTTTTACTTGATCAGGGTTGACCTCAATTCCTCTGTGAGTCACCATATATCCTAGAAACTTGCCTGATCCCACACCAAACGAGCACTTAGAAGCGTTCAAGCGTAGCTTGTATTTCTTGAGAACTTCAAAGGTACTTTCTAGGTCCTTCACATGCTCGGCCATCACTTTTCTCTTCACCACCATGTTATCTATGTAAATCTCAATATTTCTTCCCAGCTGTGGTTCAAACATCCTCGTTATTATCCTTTGGTAAGTGGAACCTGCATTTTTCAAGCCGAATGACATCACCTTATAGTGGTAGTTACCCATGGGAGTTATAAAGGCAGTCTTCTCCTGGTCATCCAGGGCTAAGGGTATCTGATGATAGCCTTGGAATGCGTCCAAGAAACTCATTCGAGGGTGTCCGACAGTGGCATCTACTAGCTGATCGATTTTTTGCATAGGAAATGGATATTTAGGGCATGCCTTATTTAAGTCGGTGAAGTCCACACATACTTACTATTTCCCACTCTTCTTCTTCACCACCACAGTATTTGCCAACCACTCGGGGTAGAAAACCTCTTTAATAGCTTTAGCTTGTTTGAGCTTTACTACTTCTTCTCTGACTGCTTCAGTGTGTTCCTTAGATAGACGCCGATGAGGCTGCTTCTTAGGGGTGATCATGGGGTTTACTTTCAAATGGTGGCATATAAATTCCAGATCCACCCTAGAGGCTTCATAAGCGTTCCAGGCGAATACGTCAAGGTTTTCCTTAAGAAGTTGCACTAACTCCTCTTTTTCCTGCAAAGGTAACTGGGATCCGACTTGAAAGAATTTTTCGGGATTATCCCCAATGATGACTTTTGTCAAATCTTTGCACCCTGTGCCCTTGTCCGGATCTTCAGTGGGCAATAACCGATGCTTTGGTTGCTATAAGCCCCTTTCGGCTCTGGTTGATGACTCGACTCCTGGCTCATGTTGAATGGCAGCCACTAAGCATTGTCTAGCTACGGATTGATCCTCCCGGATTTCGCAAACCTGGCCTTCGGATGGGTATTTGATTTTTTGATGTAAGGTGGAAGAAACCGCCCCCAGCGCATGAAGCCAAGGTCTGGCTACAATTGCCGTATACGGTGAAAAAACGTCCACAACTATGAAATTCACCTCCACCACCTCTAAACCAATCTGCACAGGTAGTCGTATTTGGCCCTTCGGGATAACAACTCTTCAAAACTGATCAGCGGGGAACTATATGGTGTTAAGTCACTAAGTTTAAGGTTTAGCCCCCTATAGAGATCAGGGTACATTATTTTTGCAGCACTACCCTGGTCAACCATCACCCGTTTCATATCATACCCTTAAATTCTGAGGGTGACGACCAATGCATCATCATGAGGCTGGACAGTGCCCACCTTGTCCGCGTCTGAGAAACCTAAAATTAGTTGATCATCCAGTTTACACCTCTTCGAACCCTGGCCAGATTCTCCTGTAGGTAACCGATCTACCGACATGACCTTGGATGGCCAGGATCTTGTTTTCCCTGGGGCTGCAAAGATAACGTTGATAGTTTCCAGAAGGGGTTTTAAAGGATCATCCCTCCGAGACTCCGCACTCATCGGACCTCCCCGGCTGCTGGTATGATGTAAGAGATATCGCAGTTTCCCTTCGCCGACTAGTTGGTCCAAGTGAACCCACAAACTCTTGCAGTCCCCAGTCGTGTGTCCATGATCCTGGTGGTATTAGCAGTAGAGTTTGCGATTACGTCTATCAGGATTCCCTACCATCTTACTTGGCCACTTGAAGAACGGCTCATTCCTGAACTTTTCTAAAACTTGATGGACTGGATCTCTGAATACAGTGTTGACAGTTTGGGGATTGGCTGCTCCTGACTGCGCAGGAAAATTTCTCCTCAGTTTTTTGTTGGTGTATCGATCCGACCTGAAATCCCTCCTCTCTTGGGGGATAACCTTTTCCTTGCCTTTTCCTTGCTGTTGGTCCTCTTCAACTCTCTTATACTTTTCAATGCGGTCCATTAACTGACGCATGCTAGTAACGGGTTTACCAGACAAGGATGTCCTTAAACTATGATTAGTAGGGAGACTGAGCTTAAACGTTTCTAGGGCCATGGCATCAAAATTGCCCTTCATGTCATTAAACATCTCCCAATACCTGTCCGAATGCACCTTTAGGGTTTCTCCTTCCTGCATGCTCAAAGATAGCAGAGAAGACAAAGGTCGGGCCACTCTTCGGCAGGTGACAAAACGTGAACCAAAGGCTTGGGTGAGCTCTTTGAAAGAGTTGATGGAATTTGGGTTCAGTCCATCGAACCACCTCATGGCAACTGGCCCAAGACTGGAAAGGAACACCTTACACATCAGAGCTTCATCCCTAGAGTAGACAGCCATCCTTTGGTTAAAATGACTCACGTGTTCCACGGGGTCTGTTTTACCATTGTAGATGGTGAATGTTGGTTGGTTAAAGCACCGAGGAAGTCTCGCCTCCTCAATCTTGCGCATGAAGGGTGACCTAGAAATCTGATTTAGAGCCTTGCTCATAGCGTCGTTTCCCACGTCTCCATGTGATGGACTTCTGCGTTACTCCTTGCGATGAGATTCCTCTTTATAGGTATAGGACTCGCTGGCTGGTGTCCTGGATTTATGTTGATAAGTGACGTTTGGCTCATTATCAGGGTCCTCATCAGAATATGAGGAAGCTTGTTTCCTCTTTCTATGGCGCAACTCCCTTTTTAGCTTTTCAATTTTCTACTGCAAGTCTCGGTTCTTCTCTGCATGGGATATGCAACTCCCGCCATGTGATTGGTTTTGACCAGGGGGCACGGTGTGTACGCTACCCTCACGGTTTTGTCTTCGCACTAGGTTAAGAAAAGGGTCCACGTGCTAAGATGCCATGGACTTTGCTTCTTATTGACCGTGTCCAACCATCACTTACTATTGTCTTCGCCCCTGCACAAGCTCTCCCCACAAACGACACCAATTGTAGGGTCTTGTTTTTGTAACCCAAGCCCAAAAGGTATAGGTTAAAGGCCTAACGAACCTAGGACAATGAATTTGTAGAGAGTGGGCGAAAGAGCTGGGTTTGTTATGAATCAAACAATGGTTGACCAGGATACTTGAAGTGATGATAACATGAAATAATACTTGAACAACTCTATGAATGAATGTCCGAAGAGATGTTTTATTGAGTGAACAGTAATTACAACATTTAGAGCTACAGTAAAGCTTTTCTTCCTTCTCACTCATCTCCTTTTTCTTCTTCTTTTATCAAGGACCCTTCTTCTTTATATAGCACCCTTTCCCATCATCTCCATCGTTCATCTGTTCTTCATCTGCATATCTACTTAAGTATATGTCACCTCATGTGTCTATTTTAGTTCTTTGTGAGTGGCGGTAGTTAAGGTTACACTGTTTAAGGGTCTTCTACACATAAATGCGGCCAGAAAAGCTATTGCAATGCATTAATACGGTGATGACAGCTTTTCTTTTAAATATTTCTTCATTCTGATCATCTCCAGACCTACCCAGAACTTAGCATTATCATTGGGATTGCTAGGAAGATCATTTGGATCTTCCATACGTCCGATTGGTCAAGGCTATTTGTGTTCGAGGAGTAAGACATCTGCAGGCCAGTAGTGACCTCTTCGGACGGTGCTCCCCCTCTACTTTTGGGCTTCCTGCCTTCAGATGGGCTGTCCCAACCAACTACTACTCCTCAGAAATATAATATTCCTCAACATGGTGCCCCAGGCCCATTAAGTAGCTTTGGGCTTTTACCCCCCACAAGTACAACATAAATAAGCATAAAAAATATTGTATAATAATCATTCAAGTAGAAGTCATTCTGATCAAATAAAAATAACTTTTTTTTTTTTATTAAAAAAAACTCATAAATAGTAAATTACTATGCAAAGGAATTATTCTTAAATCACAAGTTAATTTAGCAATGAAAATAAAATTAGTTATATTTAATACATTGAGAGAGAGGTAATATAGAAGTTTAGAACTATAACGGTCTATTTGGATTGAGGGAAAGGGAGAAGGAGTAGAGTAGAGTAAATTTGGCCCAAAATTAGCTTATTTTCAATCAACTCTCCTCTATTCCCCTCTGCTCTCCCTCCTTCCCCCCTCAATCCAAACATTTCCTAAATCATGTATTTTAATAAAAATTTAATAATACTCCACATTTCTTACATGCCCAGTTCTCACATAAAAAATAAAAAATAAAAAACGGTTTTATTAGCGATTCATGGTTAACCTGGTCAAACCAGTAAATCCACTTTAGATTTGAAAGCCATTTTGTTGGTTGTTGAGCCAGAGGTTTTGAATCTTGGATCCTTTTAAGGATTTAGGTAAAGTGCCATTGAGCATTGATGGCTCCACATTGATGTCAAGGTGGTCAAAGGACCACCCTAACATACAATATATATATATATATATATATATATATATATATTTACTAAACTAACCTATTAAGATCATCCTAAAATAATTGTTGAACACCCTAACATGAAAATCACAATAATTTGAGTTTAACAAAAATAAGAGTAATGCTATGTCTACAACTTATTTACAATAATTTCACAGCAAATCCTATGTGGTAAGTTGTTACTAAATCTAATTTGGATCCAACAATTCTCTTACTTTATTGCTCTTATCTTACTCGTCTTTTTTTTTTTTTCCTTCTCTTTGTTAATAGAAAGTTGTAATAATTCATATATTTGGGTTTTTTTTTTCTTTATTTTTTATACGTTGATATATTCAAGTTATTTTTTTTTTATTTTTATTAAATTCTGTATAATTTAAGTTTTTTAAGTGGCCATCTTAATAAAAAAAATCCTAAAACCGCCACTTTCATCGAGATTGTTGTAAGAGAGTTAGAATCTTGAAGACAGAGGAAGGATCCAACAAAATCTGATAAAGACTCAATAATGATTGCATTGCTAGCATAGAAGTGACTAAAATAGTGGCCTGAGTAAACTCGGTGAGGATGGTCCAAGGTGCAAGATTAAGTTTTTGGCTTAAGGTTAAGGTCTGTTATTTTGTCTTCGAAAGAAACCTGAAGGAATGGAGGCAAAATTGTTGTTGTCAAGGTAGAGACTTTGGAGAGAAGTGAGGTTGGCAAGGGAAGAGAGAGGTCTAGAGAGAGAGTTGCCTTGGAGAGAGAGTGGTGAGTTTGGTGAGAGTGCCGAGATTGGAAGGAAGAGTCCCCGTAAGAGACTGAGAAACTAAGTTGATGGAGGTGCCATGGTTGCTTTCATCGCAGTTAGCGTTTTTCCACTTGCAACAGTCTGGTGGTGGACCAGCCTCTTGGGGTAGTTCTAAAGGAGGCTAGGAGCTTGGCCATGACTGTGGTGTCCTTTGTAGACGAAACAGTTAAAAAGGAGAAATTATTATTTGTAGAAGGAGGATTGCTAACATGGTCCTCTTTGACCAATGAGATGATGTCATCTATGCAAATGTATGTGTAAGCTTCTTAATTAGCACAAGAAATAAAAAATAAAAATTACCAGATAATGTCAAATTTGCATAAATAACAACATTTCATTGGTTAGGAAGTCGGGGACCACATCAACAGTCCCCTAATAGACCTAATAATTTCTCGTTAGAAAGGAGAATATGAAGGCAGAGAGATCGATCAGCCACACCATTTAAGAGAGAGAGAGAAATGGGTTTGAAGTCTGGCAGTCTTGATGTTCAGTTTGGTTTTGTTTGGGCTGTTGGGTATTGGACTTTTTTCATTTTTTGTACCCAAGAAAGTAGGGAAGGGCCAAGTTAATTGTGTCAAATTAGAGAGATGTTATGTCTACAACAATTTTATAACATTTTTACAAAAAATCACAGGTGGTTAGTTGTTATTGGTTCAAATTTGAAACTAACACTAAGATTACTTTTTTGCTCCAACAATAACAACCAATAACAACCTGTTACTTAGAATTTGTTGTAAAAATATTATAGACATATCATTTCTCGTCAAATTAAGAGGGCCAATTTACTGTTAGAAATTTTCTCAAAAACAAAAAATTGTCACGGTTAGAAATTGGCAGCAAAACTAACCTCAAGAGAAGGTTGCCACCATCATTTTGATTTAGGTCAAGAGAAAGTCTAAAAACACACAAAATAAATAAATAAATAAATAAATGACAACTACTAATGTGGCAGATTATTAATGGCAAATAAGAAAAATTAAATTAGTAGTGAGTTTAGATAAGAATCAATAAAAATTTATCCACTCAATTGATATAAAAAAATGTTGTCAAATTTTTTGTATGTAGCATTACTCTTTAGACCAATCTTTGAATCGGGGCTAAGCTCACAATGAAGACTTGACATTGAAACTTATTTTAAATCATTCTATTCTTTGTTGGGAAAGAAAGTTGCACAATGATTTTTGTACTTGTACTTCATGATGGAAGATTTTAGGTTATTTCAGACCATCTAGCTAATCTCTTAAGAGCTTGCTCAGCAATGCTTTTAACTTGTCAAAAGTCTTGTAATTTAATTGATTGACACTTCTTAGTATTTTCAGTGGAGATATGCAAGGTTTGAATCCCCCATCCCAACTATATATATATACTTGAAAAAAATATTCTTCTAGTTGCGTTTTTACAAAATATGCTATAATATGAATTCTCTAGGTTTTGCATAACCATTTTTTGCAAAAATAATTGAAATAATGCATCACTAAGCCTTTTTAGATAAACTTCACAAAATTATAGAATTTTTTAATACTATAATTTCTATGTAGAAGGTACTAATTTTTAGCGTTCTGTTTCATGAATAGATACTATATTTTATCTGTACGCAACAAGTCAGGGAGCTAGCTAAATAACTTGTATATGATCTGTTTTTCCCTGTACACTTAGACAAACACTCTTTCATGTTCTATTGATTCTTTTCAAAACATTTTGTGCATGCTATGGCCATCATAGAAAGATCCAAACATCATTGGTTTTTATTACACATTTATGTATTTGAACACAAATTTGGTTTGTAAATTTTTCTTGCAATTTGAGAAGCCAATATTGATTTAGCTGCAATACAAATTGCAAACCTTTTTATTTTAACATATTGTACAGCATCATATGATCAAGACAATTGGGAGATAATATGATATTTGGATGAGTTTAGATGAAGTAAAATTGTAAGTAAATTCTTGAAAATCTATTAATACTTTATGATGATGCCGAAAATCTCACCAGTGAGCCACACGGTCCTCGCACGCTCGGAACAGCACCTGCACAACAAAAAGGAGATGACCTAACAGAGAGCACCGGTGTGGTGCCGGCCAAATTCCCTCCGAAGGTCAAGTTAGGACTTCTTTCAACTTTAGAGTGCTAGAGAGGGTGTCATTATGCGTACCTTGATTTATGAGGGTATTGGGGTTTTTATAGTAGTTGAGGGTTGACCCTTTTCCTTGGAGCAGAAGTCCTTATAGGAATCCTCATAAGCGTAGATTGCGGGATCCTTTCCTTATAGGACCTGGATGCTAATCGTGGAATGCAAGCAACCTCCTATGCGTGATGGCCAAGTCTTACCTTTCACAGAGCCGTCGGCCTTGAAACCGTCAGCCCGCTTTCCCCCTTCAGCTATGTCGCCGTCAGCTTCTTGTTGCATGAGCATCCAAAGTTTGAATAGTCTTCGGTTTATAACGATCTTTCAGCCTTAGTTTACTTTGGTCCCGTCGAGGTTACTCCGTCGGTTGAAGCAGTGCTCGACCGTCAGCCACAGCTGGCGCTGACGGTTAAGCCTATGACCTATGATAATCCTTCTTCATTAGTTGCCCCCTACTCCATATCTCCGTCAGCTATTCCTGACGGGTTATGGACTTTTCCTTCATCACTTCCTTCCACAAGAAAGAGAAAAATAACTGCGACTGATACTTCAGTATTAAATGCTAGGACAGGTGGCGTGCTCAGATTGGCTTCATGTCTGAACGCAGGCGTCGCTTCGTCTTCTGTGCTTCAACTTATATATATATGTGCCCCCCCCCCCCCCTTCTTCATTTTCACTATTTCATCCACTTGATTCTTGGAGAGCACATCCGTCGCCCACACTCCGTCAGTTCTACAATCGTTCCTGTCAACACTTTTTCAACCGTCACGTTCGAAGGACCTGTAAGTTTCCCTTCTTTTCTCGTATGCTTTCAACTTCTTTTTTAAAGTGGGGTCGTCATCCTAGGTGCTTAGTTTACCCCCGTCACTTGTAGGTAGATGTCGAGTGACGCGTCGAGTGACCAATCGTCGGTCCGCGAAGGAGCGGGCTACGACGAAGTGTTTGGTTCAGGCTCAAGTAGTGAGTTTGAGAGTTCCTCCTGGTCGTCAGAGAGGGAGACGTCAGCCCATGTTGCCGTCGAAGAAATAGGGAGTCAGGGAGACGGCGGCCAGGAGGAAGTAGGCGAAGAGACTGAAGTTGAATTAGAAGAGGGGAATAGTGACGGGGATGAAGGTAACGAGGAGTCTAGTGAAGGGGATTCGGAAGGTCCTGAAGGTAGTCGTCCCTTCATCGTTCCCAAGGACTGGGCTGTAAATAAATTTCTCCCAAAGATGACGCTTAAAATTTTTAACGAGTTACGTACCCGTTTTCAAATCCCTGACCATATTCCCATCCGTCTACCTATGGAGGGTGAAAAGTGTTATACGGGAAAAACTGCAGACGTTGGTATATACGACGCAATGTTTGCTGCCGGATTGAGATTGCCCCTGACGGTTTTACACCGTCAGCTGGCTGATTACCTTGGCATATCAATCAGTCAGATTGCCCCAAACTCTTGGAGAATTTTTATAAGTGCCGAGGTGTTATGGGGTCGTCTAAGCGGAGGTCACCGTCAGCTTTCCTTAGATGAATTTTTCTACTGTTACAGGCCTCGGCACCTTTCTTCATCAAGAGGGATGTACCACTTCGCCGTCAGGGAGAAGGAGTTAAGGTTGGTGTCGGAAATGCCAAATTCCAACAGGGCCTGGAAGAGTAGGTTCTTTTTTGTAGAGGGGACGGACTGGGTGTGCTGTCAAGACGAATGGGATACGATTCCCTTTGGTTGTTTTGACAACACTTGGGGGTTTGTCAAGGAGTCAGGTTCTAGTCATCACTTGTTATCCTCGTCATTTTACCACTCCTCCTTTGAAAAGATACTTACGCAGTCAAGTTTTTTTTTTTTTTTTTTTTTCCAGCTTTCGCTCGCCCATCCATAACCGATGAGCAAGAGGATTTCATTCGTCGGGTTCTGGGGATACCTATAGAAGAGCGGTCGTGACGGGACTTGATTACCCTTGATACTCTATATACATACTGTGGGGGTCCCGAACCAACACCGGAGGCTCATAGGTTGGAAGAGTTTTCTCGTCATCGTAAGTCTTTGTCTATTCGTCAGTTTTTATACTTCTAGTCGTCAACTTCCCTTATGTTTTTTTGTCTTTGTTGCAGAAATGGATGCTGCTAAAGAGCGGATCAGGGCCACCGCTGCCCGTCAGCGGGAGGAGAAGAAGGCGAAGGGAGAGACGACGTCTACGCCTGCCCTCAAACCCGTCGCCAAGGGCTCCCAGAAGAGGAAGTCTGACGGAGTGGTCATTCGCCCGTCGAAGAGACCAACCGTCACTCCCGTGAAGTCGCCCCCCACGTCGGGTCATGGAGCTGGGAAATGCGTCATGACTTCTTCTGGTCCCGTCCTGTAGGGACCCCAGAGTTTGCTGACGCACAAGGATTTCGCCGTCGAGGCCATCAGAGCACTTATAAGGCCGACGGACATAGATCCTTGTGCTCAGTTAGGGACGGAAGAGCTGGGGTCGTCGGCTTTGTTCGACCTCTCGCGGGTAAACCATCAGTTTTACTTCTTTCTTTGACTAGTGTACCTAAACCTTTTTCTTCTTGGTAGCTGACGGTTATGTCTCTGTTCAGGCTTTGGTCCGTGTGAAGGCGCTGCAGGAGCGATGCGTGGCCAAGGAAGGGGTCGTCTCGCGTGTTAGCAAGCATAATGCCACCATGCGAGACGAGCAGGCCCAGTACAAGGGGGCGGTACGTACACTTAACCAGGAGGTGAAAAAGGTGAAGGACGAGCGGGAAGAGGTGAGGCGTCAGCGGGTCGAGATAGAAGGAAAGCTGACGGCTCTTTATGATCAGTTGGAGACAGTAGGGGCTGACGCTGTTGAGAAATTCAAGGCGTTAGATGCCTTTATCGACTCCTGTGGCAGTTATTACGGCACGGGATTCGATGACTGTCTTAAACAAGTGGCGTCAGCTTTTCCCGAGTTGGACCTGTCTGGTATTAATATAGATGACGCTCAGCCCATGACGCCTGCCACAGGTGCCGTCACTCCTTCTGTTGACGACTTGGTTAATTCCCCCCCTCCTGGAGAGAGTGGGGTTGTCTTGGCCCAACCTGCTGTGAACCTCTCGTCGACTGCCGTCACTCCTCCTACGGTGCTGCTTGATGAAGAGGAGCCTGCTGCCAAATAGAATTTTTGAAGTGTTTTTCATTTTTGTTTATCATCATTTTTATTACTTTTTATCTATGTAGAAGACAATCTTATTAAGTGCCCCTTTGGGTACCGTTGTGTAATATTTTGACAGTTTTTTAAATGCCTTCTTTTAGGCTTGGATTTGTTTATAACGCCGTCAGTTTTCCATTACCTGTTTGTAGCTTATTTTGCTTGGTTTTCTTGTATGTTTCGAAACCAAGATTGTGGGCCTTCTTATTTTATTCGTACCGTTAGCTTCACTAAACCATCGATCAATTTTAATGAACCCGTCAGTTTTTGATCTTTTTGCTTTAATGATTGTAGAAAGTTTCGGCAAAATCCCATCGTCTCGTGACGAGGTTATTTGCCTCATGGTCATCTATTTACGGACTGACGGTTTCGGCCTTTTTTAGACCGTTAGCCTATTTATTGGTCCTCATATTCCGTCAGTGTTTAGTCCGTCTTTGGACTTGGCCATTTTCAACCTACTAGTTTTTTTTTTTTTTGGCTTGTCTATTTTTGGACATAGGTTATTTTAAACCGTCAGGTTTTTTAGTTCGTAGATTAGACTGTCAGCATTTTGTCCATTATTGGTTGTTTTTAGACCGTCGGCTTTCCTAGCCTAATCCATCTTGTGGACTTTGGACATTTAGACCATCAGCCTCTCGTCCATCTTTTGGACTTGGCTGTTTTTTGGACCGTCAGTTCGTCCATTTTTGGACCGTCAGCCTCTTGGCAACCCAGCTTGTGGGTTCGGCCATCTAGACCGTCGGCCTCTCGTCATTTGGACTGGGCCTTTTTTTTTTTTAGACCGTCGGCTGTTTTGCTCGTCCATTTTTGGACCGTCAGCCTTTTGGCAATCCAGCTTGTGGATTCGGTCATTTAGACCATCAGCTTCTTCGTCCTTTGGACTTGGCCATTTTTTTAAACCGTCGGCTGTTTTGCTCATCCATTTTTGGACCGTCAGCCTTTTTTGGTTTGTCCAATTTTGGACTTTGTTATTTCTGTTCTCATGTTTGTAAGTAAACTTCTGATGTTTTGAGCAAACTCTCATCGTTATGCATAAATATAAAAGGTAGTCTAGAAACAAAATCTGCCCATTTTGGGCTTATTGTAGCAAAAATATAAGTAGGAAAGAACTGCCCTTTGGGCTTATTGCTTAAAAAGGTAATTAAAAAAAGTCCTATTCCGAAAAGAAAGATGCGACTGCTCCTACTGGTAGTACTTTCGTAAGTGTTCCGCATTCCACGGATGTGGTAGCTTTCGTCCGTCCAGAGTCTCTAGATGGTAGGTGCCCTTCCTTTGCCATGCTGTAACTCGGTAGGGTCCTTCCCAATTCGGGCCGAGCTTTCCTTGGGTGGGGTCTCTTGCTGCGCCCATTACCTTTCTTAGAACGAGGTCTCCTTTCTGGAAGTTTCTGTGCCTGACCCGGGAGTTGTAATTCTTGGCCATGCGATCCAGGTATCGCGCGAGCCTTTGTTCTGCTGACATTCTAACTTCATCCACCAGATCTAGCTGCAGATGTATGGCTTCATCGTTCCTCTTTTCGTCATGGTTGTGCACTCTGTAGCTTGTGAGGCCGACTTCGGCTGGGATGACCGCTTCGTTCCCGTATGTTAATCGGAATGGTGTCTCTCCTGTTGGTGTTCTTACTGTTGTCCTGTAGGCCCATAGTATGCTTGGCAACTCTTCAGCCCATATGCCCTTTGCCCCCTCAAGCCGGGTCTTGATGATTTTGAGCAAGGACCGGTTTGTAACTTCGACTTGCCCATTGGCTTGGGGGTGAGCGGGGGAGGAGTAGTGGTTCCGTATCCCCAACTGCGAGCAGAAGTCCCTGAAGGAGTCGTTGTCGAATTGCTTCCCGTTGTCCGAGACTAAGACTCTTGGAATGCCAAACCTGCATATGATGCATCGCCAAACAAAGCTCCGTACGTTTTTTTCTGTGATGGTGGCCAATGCTTCAGCTTCTACCCATTTCGTGAAGTAGTCAATACCGACAACCAGAAACTTCAGTTGTCGTATTGTCGTGGGGAACGGTCCCATAATGTCCAATCCCCACTGAGCGAACGGCCATGGTGCCGTCATTGGGTTTAATTCCTCGGGTGGTTGGCTAATGCTGTTGCTAAACCTTTGGCATTTGTCGCAAGCCTTCACATAAGCCTCGGCATCCTTCTGCATTGTTGGCCAAAAGTACCCAGTTCGTACTAGCTTGTGTACTAGCGACCTTGATCCGGAGTGGTTTCCACAGATTCCTTCGTGTACTTCTCTCATGACGTAATCCGCTTCTTCAGGACCTAAGCATCGTAGGTAAGGGTGAGAAAAACCTCTTTTGTATAAAACATCCCTGATTAGCACGAATCTTGCCGCTTGAACCTTTAGTTTCCTTGCTGCCTCCTTATCATTTGGTAGTATGCCATTTTTCAAAAAGGAGGTTAATGGTGTGGTCCAGTCATTCTGGGGATCGAGCTCCTGTATGTCGACCGCACTGATGAGTGGAGAGAGCTGTGTGAAGGAGAGTGTACTACTAATGGCAACCATGCGCTCGGCGGAGGCGGCTTTGGCTAAGCGGTCGGCTCGCTCGTTTTCCCCTCGGGGGATTTGCACAATTTTGACCTCCAGCTCGTTTATTCTCCTCTTCTCTTGTTCCAGATACTTCTTCATTCTCTCACCTTTGCATTCGTACTCTCCGCTTATCTGGTTAACTATAATTTGGGAGTCACAGTAAACAATTGCTTTCTCGGCTCCTGCTGCCTTAACGAGGTCGAGCCCTACTATCAAAGCTTCGTATTCTGCCTCGTTGTTGGTAGTGGGGAAGGTGAGACAGACCATACATTCTACCGTATTCCCTTCGGGTGATTGTAGGACGATGCCGGCTCCGCTGGCCTGTCTGTTAGAGGATCCATCCACGTGTATGCTCCACTGCGGGGATTCTTCTGCCCCCTCGTCCTCGCCATTCGTGAATTCGGCTATGAAATCTACCATGACCTGCCCCTTGATAGCGGTGCGCGGGCGATATTGGATGTCATATTCGCTCAGTTCTACGGCCCAAAATGTCAAGCACCCGGCAGCATCTGGGTTGCTCATAGCCCGTCGCAAAGGCTTGTCGGTTAAGACAGTAATTGTGTGAGCTTGAAAGTACGGCTTCAGTTTGCGTGCCGCTGTAACTAGCGCGAAAGCAAGTTTCTCCAGGGGTGGATATCTTTCTTCAGCTCCGTGTAACGCTCGACTGATGTAATACATGGGTTTCTGTATCTTCCCTTCTTCTCTGATCAAGGCGGCGCTGACGGCGGCCGGGGAGACAACGAGATAAAGAAAGAGTTCTTCTCCTAGCTGTGAGGGACTTAGCAGTGGTGGGGAAGAGAGGTAGGCTTTCAATTCTTTGAACGCTCGCTGGCATTCATCGGTCCATTCGAAAGACCTTTTTAATATGCGGAAGAAGGGTAAGCACTTGTCTGTCGCTCTGGAGATGAACCTGTTTAGTGCTGCTACCTTGTCGTTGAGGCTTTGTACTTCCTTCACATTTTTTGGTGGTGCCATCTCCATTATAGCCCGGATGTTGTCCGGATTAGCCTCGATGCCTCTCTGGGACACCATAAATCCTAGGAATTTTCCTGCCGTCACCCCAAAGGCACATTTTCCCGGATTGAGCTTCATGTTGTAAGAGCGAAGGGTGTCGAATGTTTCCCTGAGGTCTTCTAAATGATCTTCTTCCCTTTGACTTTTAACCAACATGTCGTCGACATATACCTGGACGTTTCTCCCAATCTGTTGTGCGAACATCTTGTTCATAAGGCTTTGGTAAGTTGCGCCCGCGTTTTTCAAACCAAACGGCATTACCTTGTAGCAGAATAGGCCTTAGCTGGTAACAAAGGACGTCTTTTCTTGATCATCCTCGTGCATCTTGATCTGGTTGTAGCCGGAGAAAGCGTCCATGAAACTTAATAGCTGGTGCTGAGCCGTGGAGTCTACCAGAGTGTCGACTCTCGGGAGGGGGTAGCTGTCTTTAGGACACGCTTTGTTTAAATCGGTGAAGTCTACACACATCCTCCATTTCCCGGAAGCTTTCTTGACCATTACCACATTTGCTAGCCAGTCGGGGCAGTATACTTCTTTAATGAAATTTGCCTCTTGTAGCTTGCGGACTTCTTCGGCTATGGCTTAATCTCGTTCCGGGGCGAAGACCCGCTTCCTCTGTCGAATGGGCGGAAAGGATGGTGATACATTCAGCCTATGCGCCATGACGAAAGGATCTATTCCTGGCATATCCTCGTGACTCCAGGCGAATACGTCTCGATTCTCCTTGAGGAATGCTGCAAGCGCTTGCCGAGTGACGGGACTTGCGATGGTCCCAATCCTTGTTGTCTGGTCAGGTACGGAGTCGTTTAGAGGTATCTCCTCAAGCCTCTCGGCCGACTCTGTCGCGCTCCGGTGCTCTTCTATGTTCATGGTTTGGAGTTGATCGTCCATCTCCATCATGGCCACATAGCACTCTCGTGCGGCAATCTGGTTTCCACATAGTTCTCCGATTCCGTGTTCTGTCGGGAACTTAATCATTAAATGATAAGTTGAAGTTGCCGCCTTCCATGCGTTGAGGGTGGGCCGTCCTATGATGGTGTTATAGGTGGATGAATGGTCAACCATGAGGAACATTACCTCCTTCGTGATTTGTTGGGGGTAGTCGCCTGCGGTTACGGCCAACGTGACCGCGCCTAACGGAAACACCTTTGCACCCCCAAAACTGACAAGTGGAGCATTCGTTGGGATTAGTTGCTCCTTGCTGATTTTCATTTGCTGGTACGCCGGGTAGTATAGAATGTCTGCCGAGCTTCCGTTGTCGACTAATACCCGATGCAAGTTGTAGTCCCTGACCTGTAGGCTGACAACAAGCGCGTCGTCGTGTGGGTGGTGGATACGTCGCGTGTCTTCTTCCGAGAACTCGATCACGGAGCTTTCCGTTCGGGCTACGTTTCGCACTGGGCCCGCCACTTGGACGTTTTGGACCATTCAGAGGTGCGTCTTTCGAGCCCTTTTTGACGGTCTGGTGGCCATCCCTCCTACGATCATTCGTATATCACCAATGGGAGGCCTGGGACGATCATGGCCAATTGGGGAGGGTGCTCCTGAGGCGCTGGGTCTGCTCTTTCCTTGCTTACAAACTTCTGTAACTTCCCTTGTCTTATAAGGGCCTTGATTTGTTGCTTCAAGTCGTAGCAGTCAGCTGTGTCATGACCGTGATCTCGGTGGAAGCGGCAGTACTTGTCTCTGGAACGCTTATTAGGATCCCCCTTCAGTTTTCCAGGGAAGGTCAGAGCCCCTTCATCCTTAATCTGCATTAGGACCTGATCTATTGGGGTGGTCAGCGGGGTGAAGCTCGTGAATCTCCCTCCCGGAGGCTTAGATCGTCTTTCGTCTCTTCGATCCCCCGTTCTGGGTCTTTTTCTTCCCTGGTCTGATCGTGCGTCCTCCTGCCTCTCCCTTTTTCTTGGTTTCTCTTCTCGGGCCTACAATGCGTCCTCGGCATTCATATACTTGGTAGCCGTGTAGAGCACTTCTGACATGGTCTTCGGGTCGTTCTTGTATAGAGAGAACAAAAATTTGCCTTTTTGTAACCCGTTTGTGAATGCTGCTACAAGTATTTTATCGTCGGCCTCGTCGACCGATAGCGCTTCCTTGTTAAAACGCGTTAGGTAGGACCGCAACGTCTCGTCCTCTCTTTGCTTGATACTCATCAGGCATGCCGTGGACTTCTTATACCTATGTCCTCCAATGAAATGTGTAGTGAATTGGGCGCTTAGCTCTTTGAAGGTGTTGATAGAGTTGGGCATCAGCCGGCTGAACCATACCCTCGCGGGGCCTTTGAGTGTTGTGGGGAAGGCCCTGCACATAATCTCATCTGCTACCCCCTGAAGATGCATCAGGATCTTGAAAGTCTCCAGGTGGTCGAGAGGATCCTTCATTCCGTCATAGCTATCTATATTTGGCATGCGAAACTTGTGGGGTAAGGGGAAGGAGTTCACGGCGATAGTGAAGGGTGAGTCGGTACAGTTCACTAGATCGTCAAGATTACTAGAAACTCTCCCCTTGAGGGCGTTCATCATAACCTCCATCTGCTCCTTCATTGCCTGCATCTTTGCGGCGATTTGCGGTGGAGTCGCATCCATGAGGGATGGCGTGCTTGCGGGCTGCCTTTCCGATCTGCTCGGGGCGCGGCTGCCCTCAGGTCTTTCCTGGTTCCCCCTTGGAGCGCTATTCTCTTCCTGGTCTACGGGTTGGCCATTTTGTGTTGCATCCTTCTGGCGTAGCTGTTCTTCCAAGTCGAGGTTCCATTGGGTCAGACGCTCTACGGCGGCGCCGAGAGTCCGAACTTGCCTCTCGAGGGCAGTCGTGGGTGGTTCCTCTCCTTGTACGTCATTGGTAGTTGCCATTAAACGAGTGAGTACCATGCAACCCTTTAGTCCGGGAAACGATAGTGTGGCTTAATTGCTTCGAATTTGCTTTCCCACAGACGGCGCCAACTAATGATGCCGAAAATCTCACCAGTGAGCCACACGGTCCTCGCACACTCGGAACAGCACCTGCACAACAAAAAGGAGATGACCTAACAGAGAGCACCAGTGTGGTGCCGGCCAAATACCCTCCGAAGGTCAAGTTAGGACTTCTTTCAACTCTAGAGTGCTAGAGAGGGTGTCATTATGCGTACCTTGATTTGTGAGGGTATTGGGGTTTTTATAGTAGTTGAGGGTTGACCCTTTTCCTTGGAGCAGAAGTCCTTTCCTTATAGGAATCCTCATAAGCGTAGATTGCGGGATCCTTTCCTTATAGGACCCGGATACTAATCGTGGAATGCAAGCAACCTCCTATGCGTGATGGCCAAGTCTTACCTTTCACAGAGCCGTCAGCCTTGAAACCGTCAGCCCGCTTTCCCCCTTCAGTTATGTCGTCGTCAGCTTCTTGTTGCATGAGCATCCAAAGTTTCAATAGTCGTCAGTTTATAACGATCCTTCAGCCTTAGTTTACTTTGGTCCCGTCGGGGTTACTTCGTCGGTTGAAGCAATGCTCGACCGTCAGCCACAGCTGGCGCTGACGGTTAAGCCAATGACCTATAATAATCCTTCTTCATCACTTTGCATAAATAATTGATTGCCTTTGTGGCAGAAAGCAATCATCTAGTTGCTTTTTCAATGAAGTGAGATTGCAGTGATTTGTTAGCATTGCAAACAAGAATTTATCAGAGTTCTTGTATATCAAACTAAAAATAATTCATTTAAATGAACTAAAAATTAATAAGTAAATATAGATATTTGAAGTATTTTCCTTTCTTTTTTCTATTCTTTTTGAACATTATTTTTTTCTCCTTTTTCAATGACCCGTTTTGCATATTATCCCATCTTTTGTATTTTTGTATTTTTTTTTTTAATCCATGTTTGAGAATGAAGGGGATGTTTGTTGTGCAAATAGCACCCTATGACTCAAATTAATAACAATAAGCAAGCCGAAATTAAATAACAAGCACAGACAAAGAATATAAGAATTTACGTGGTTCGGCAAATTACCTACCTCCACGGCAATGTTGGAGAAATTTCACTATAAAAATAGAGAGATACAATAATGCATAGGAACACTCTCAAGAAACCCAAATCTCAATTACACCCTAGCACTCTCTCACAGAAATAATAAGAATAGAAGCTGATTGCCTCTCTAATTCTCTATTTTCTTATGCGGCTGTAGCCTACTAGGTTATTCAGGTTCTCTTATTGTCGTAACTAATAACATATATATAGGGATATATGTTAGCTCAGCAACCTTAGACTTATAATACAACAAGGGTACGTTTGGTAAATTGAATGGAGATTACAACATGAATTGTAATCTTTATTACTAGTAATAAAGTGTATTGTAATGTAATAACTAAACATATTCATTAGTTTTGTTGTGAGTTATAGCGTTAAAATAAAACTTAACATTTATTTTAGAAAATATCTTATTCATACCATTATATCTTCTTAAAAATTGTTATTTTTAAATTTAAGAGAAATATGTGTTATTTTTTAAGATTTTTATTTTTTTTATTTTTATAATTGTTAGATGTATATGAAAAGCTTATTTATTGGGAAATATATTAAGTTTCAAAATTATTACACTTAATAGCTAATACAACCTTTTAAAGATAAATAGTTATTCCTAATTTTGAAGAATAGCTATTTATAAGAAATGACTGTTCATTGTAATAAAAACATAATCAAATTAAATAATAACTAAACCATATGAATAATTATTACATTACAGTGCTTATTACAGCCTACCAAACATGCCCCAAATATTTGGTAAACTTGTGTTGACTTGGGCTTGGCAATACAAGTCACCCGGGCCACATCAACAATGTTGTTCACGCGTATGGAGACCAAAGCATAATAGAAGCTCTTGACACTCTGCAGGAAAGCCAAATTGGTGCCACTGCTCTCATAAATTCAGGAACAAAGAGGTTCGTTTGTAGCATAAAGAGCAATGACATCCATGTCTTGACCTATTTGTAAAGATTGATCAACGAAGTGGTAGAGTTGATGCCCAAGTAAACAGAATTGCGGTTGTGGAGATACGGATACAGCAAATATATCTACAGGTTGTTGACTGAATATGCTTTCTAGCCACCATTTATCCCAACCTTTGTTGTGTGGCAATGTAACAATGTTAGCTTTGAAACTGGCATAGGGTTGGAGGTGTCATTGGCAACTAGCTTTTGGTTTAAAATCCTCATTCCACAGGATCCATGGATCCTTCCACAAATTCACTTTCTTCACATCTGCAATTACAAATCATTCTCCTCTTCAAATGGTTTTCCTGGCACCTAAAATTCCCTTCCAAATTGACAACATTTCTGCGGGAGTGTTTGCCTCAAAGAAGCTTTTGACAATGGCATTGATCATTTGGCGTGGTAGTTTGGACAGAAATGCTCCATGTATCTCAGCAAACTTATTGAGTCCTAAATGCCCACATTGTACTGGGGGTCATACAGATTCCCACAAGTTCAAAGCAAGTTGGAATCTTTCTGATTTAACAGAATTCCATCAAAACATCCTGGTAGCCTTGTCAAGCCTATTATAGAGCAAGATTGGTAGCTGGAAGGTTGAAATTGTGTATGAAGGGATTGTTTGAACAATTGATCTTATCAGAGTAACCTTGTCAAGCTCATTATAAAGCAACTGCGTTAGACAAATATTTGCTCCTCCAACCATTGAGCTTGCTTTCCATTCTATCATTTATAGACACAAAGTCCTCAATTTTCTTTCTTGACAACATTAGAAAGGAAGAGGATTGTCCAACTGTTTGAGATTGGGCTTTAAGCACCTTAAACCTTTGCTTAAAAGTGCACAACTCTTACGTTTAACCTACCATTTGACAGCATAGCCTTAAACAGATGCATTTCGTATACACTTGAAAACTGTATGGAGGAATAAAATGCCATCAATCAAGTCCAGCAGGTAGCTTACTTCAAACAAAAAAGTTAAAGCCTACACTATCACTATTTTTTATTATCTGATATTTAGTAGTGTACACCATTTGTTCGTACAATATGCCTACAACACACAGAAACCACTAGCCAGATCAACAAAATCTCATCAATATCGTTCAGCACGGTCCAAATAATTCCAAAAAAGCTTTAGTCGCTTAACTTACCCAAAACTAGAATTTGACCTTACCGTGTACTCTGCTACAAGTTGAGCAAAAGACGATGACTTGTTTTCTAGCAATCTATTTGGAGAATCATATTCCTCTATAAGCCCTGCATCAGGATTCAGAGAAATTTGCTAAGCCATAGGATTACAATGAAATCATATAAACCAAGAAACAACATTAGAAGTAGGAGAAAGTCATATGGTCAAACTAACCATTATTTAGTAGCAGAACCATGTAACTATGAAGAACAGAAGTTATTCGATGTGCAATGGTAATGAATGTCCAGTTGGAAAAATGTTGACTGAGGGTTTGCTGAATCAGATTATCCGTAGCAGTATCAACAGATGCAGTAACTTCATCAAGCACCAATACCTTACTTTCTTGAGCAGCACACGGCTAAGGCAGACCAGCTGCCCCTGACCCACACTCCAATTCTCTCCGTTCTCACTAACTGCAGCATCCCTAAGAATATAAGTACTATGTTTCCATTACATAGTTTAATAATATTCCACATAAGAAGCTGAAATGACAAACCTGTGGAATCTAGTTTTCCTTCTTTCTCCCTAACTTTATCTCCAAGTTTACACTTATCCAAAGCCTAAAACAATTCAAGGGGAAAAATTCAAGGCAATGAATAAATCAGAAAATAAAAATAAAAGCAAATGCCACCCATTGACCGCAAATCATAAAGGCATTGCATGGCCACTTTACAAACAAATTTAGCAAAGAGAAAATTCTTTTAATAACCCAAGAAGAAATCAACCCACCTCCCAAATTTGTCCATCTGTATGCTCATCGAGTGGATCCAGGTTGCTTCTTATATTCCCTTCATACATTGTTGGCTACTGAGGGATAATGCTTAGTCTAGATCGCAAATCATGCTGTCCAGTCGAGGAGATGTTGATTCCATCTATAATTATCTGACCAGCAGCAGGTTCAACAATCCGGAAAAGTGCTTGAATGAGAGTTGATTTACCACTGCCTGCAATGCCAGATTTCATTCCACCAGGAAAAGTACATGTGAGACCTCGCAAAACAAGTGGCATATGTGGGGCATACCTTACCTACATTACACCCCTTATCATTAATTAATGTAGAACACATAAAAATCTTAGTCATGAACGACCTTATTAACAAGATTACGGTTGGTTGGTAATAAATAGTAATGGACCAAAACTACCTGCAGATCACAAATATCCACTTCTCCATTTGGTGGCCAAGAATGATCTGGCGGGTTTTCTTCTATCTCAAGAGGAGGTTCACTTGGGATACAAGTGTATTGAAGTATTCTCTCTACTGATATAATTTTTTTCTCCATTTGGCAAAGAACCATATTAACCAGGCTATGTTTAAATTAAGTCCCTATGTCACAGCCAAGCCCGCAATGCCTTTAGGAAAAAGGAAACCAGAATTTAAAAAAAAAAAAAAAAAGGGACAATTAGAAAGGTATTACTTGAACTTCTTTACCAAATTAAACAAACAGCAAAAGGAGCATTGTTAGTACACCAGATGGGAATTACTTACCTGGATCAATGAGTCCCTCAGGAATAAATATCAAGAAAACCAAGGAGAAGAAAAATGTGATGGAAGACATCATATCCAAGCGGAAGCACAACCATTCCTTGCACCAACAACATTGAACTTTGGCCGAGAATATGCATCTGTGAGTTTCAAATTTATGTCCCTAAATCGTGACTCTTCATCAAAGCTCCTAATTGTTGTTGAGCCTGAATTTGTTTCAGCGAAATGTTGTATCACAGGAGATTTGCACACGCCAACCAATCTTATTAGTTCTCGTGCTGAAGGCATGTAATATTGCTGCATAATAATATATTTGTTACAACACTTCCCTCCGCATAAGAATGACTATAATACATTGGAATATCTTATGAAAAAACACTCGATACACCTAGCAACTTGACAAAAATCTATCTTAAGAAAAAGCATTTAAAAAAATCTAGGGGAGCATGTAGCATGTGCACAGCCCAAAATGTAAAGAAGGTGGTATGATAAGTATAGAGTTATATAGTTTCAGGAAGAATGTAAGACAACATTGTGATAAAGTCAGAGGGTATACCTGATACCAGATACAGGTTGCAATCACTGGGATAAAAACAATATGAACCTGCCATGCAACCTGAGACATTACTGCAATAATTCCAAGAAGCTGGATCATCGCAAAGGCAAATGCCCCAACTTGATATGGAATATTGAAATCAACTGCACTTTGGTCTGTAGAAGCTTGCCAGGAAACATACAGCCAATTCAATAAAAATATCTACACCAATCATGTTTCTGTGTGTGTATGTGTGTGTGTGTGTGTGTGTGAGAGAGAGAGAGAGAGAGAGAGAGAGAGAGAGAGAGAGAGAGAGAGAGAGAGAGAGAGGAGAATTGTTTAAACCGAAGGAAAAAGCTATGTAAAATTGTAAACTATGACTCTTGAAGCTTTCAATATGGAAATACCCATAAACATTTCCCACTTTCTCTGTTTAGGATTCTTCCACTTGGAGTGGCATCAAAGGACATGGGGGCACGGAAAATGCATAAGTGCATCTTATTGAAGAGTATAGTGGCTGTCTTGAACCCAGCAGTAAAAAGTACCAGGGATCTCACAAGGATGCAAAATGAACTTCCAATGGCCAAAGCGACATAAACACTTATAAGAGTAGAGCTAGAAACTGCAGGTTTCACATCCTGTGAGATTGGAGTTGCCCAAGCCATCCAATAATTGCTTCCAATTTGAAGGATCTGATAGAGAACCTGTACCAGCAATACACAGGGCACAAGAGCTCCTTTGTATGCCATAGAAATATATTTCCAATAGACTGAAAACCCAACTTTACCTTTCTTTCTCTCTTATTCTTGGATAATCTGTCCCTTTGATCCAATAACATCATCTGTTTTACCATTTTGAACATCTTTATTTTCTTTTTTTTCAACGATCCCATTAGTAATATCCATATCTCCAACATCCTTGCTCATATTTGTACTTTCAGAAACTGACCCTGCCTCTGCAGAATCAAGTTCAGACAAAGCTTTCTTATGTGCTCCCACAAGTTCCATAAAATCAGTTACGGAATTAAGAATTTCATTGTACTTTCCAGCTTGAGTAATTTTTCCTTCTTTCATGACCTAACAACAAATGCAATTGTTGATTTCACAGATAGAAAAGTGGGGAACAATCCATTCATAATTTGAGATCAAAAATAAAAAAGTGGAAATAAACTTAATGTGAATGGCTCACCAAGATAAGGTCAGCAGCAGGTAAGAACTCTACTTGATGAGTAACATAAATCACTACTTTTGAACTCAAGAGGCCCAGCAAACATTCCTGCCATGTATGAATCAAGTAAATCCATTTCAAAAAGAGCTATGTACTAACTACAGAAAACAAAGACTGAACAAAGTGCAATAATATTCAAGTACCCCTACTGACAACAAGAAACCATCTTCAAATTTGTAGAACACCAATTTATAATATAATAAATTAAGGGGGAAAAAAACGCATTTTAATCAGAATAAAATGACATTAGAGTAGGAAAGGAAATTACCCGGAAGAGGTGGGATCCTGTATGAGCATCAACAGGACTAAAAGGATCATCAAACAAATAGATATCAGCATTTTGGTATAGAGCACGTGCAATTTGAATCCTTTGCTTCTGCCCACCACTCAAATTGATTACTCTCTCACCTATGAGTGTCTAATCCCCAAACGAGAGAATTTCCAGATCCTTCTTCAAGGAACATGCTTCAAGGACCCTTTCATACCTCATTCTTTCCATCTCCTTACCAAACAATATGTTCTCTTCCATCTTACCACTTTGTATCCATGGTGACTGAGCAAGATAGGCCTTTGTCCCACACAACTTAACAGTGCCAGATATCCTGGGTATTTCTCCAAGGATACAAGAAAGCAAACTTGACTTGCCTGAACCAACAGTTCCACAAACAGCAACCCTCATGCCATGTTGCACTTTCAAATTTATATATTTTCAATGTAGGATTAGAGGAAGATAAATCCCAAGAGAAATTTCCATCAATAATCTCTATTGCTGTATTAGAACTACCTCTTGGAAGCTTCTCTATTGTGTCAAACTGCAAGTCCTCAAGACGAAGAAATGAAACAACTCGATCAAGGGACACTTTAGTTTGTGCTATCATTGAAACTGTGTCAGGAAGATTAAATATAGGCTCCTGAAGAATCCTAAACGTTGCAAGTGCAGATAAGATCTTCCCCGACTCAAGTGGGATTCCCATTAGCATGCAAGCACCAAAAGTAGCCACAGACACAAATATGGGAGCACCCCAAAAGACAAATGTAGTCATAGCATTAGCGTAAACATACCTTTTCAACTATCCTGCCTCGGTCTCCCTAAGCTTGGCAATTTTAGATAGAAACTTCATCTCCCATCCTTGAAGCTTTAGAATTCTTATGTTCCTTAAAATCTCAGACGTTGCCTTCATCCTTTTGTCTTTTGACTCCATTATCTTGTACTGAAACTTCTCCTGGAATTTCTCCAATGGATAATTTGCCAACATAACAAGTACAGTTGCAACAAAATCTGCAATTGAAGCAAGCCCAAGATTTTTATATAAAGTTAACAATGCAACAGCAACTTGAACAAGGACCATCCACGGATCGTGCATAAACCAGCCAAAGTCACCTATCCTCTCAGCGTCAACTGTCATGAGATTGATGATCTCCCCACTAGTGTGGCCCTGCTTTGTCTGGCATGAAAGAGTCATACGTTTATCATAGATCATTGTAGCCAAGACTGATCTGATCCTAATTCCAACCAGCTGCAATCTAAAGATCCAGTGCCTCTGTGCGATGCATTCCACAAGTTTTGAAGCAAAAAACACTGAAACCAGCACATATCCCTCATTCTTGTACTGTCGGCGCCCATTAAGGTATTGAACAAAATTGTCAATAAGATATGGTCCAACATAGAAAGCCAATGTGTAGATCATCACCTACAGGGCTGTAACAAGAATCTCTTTCCATGCAAAGAAGAGTAATGCCTTCACTAGCTTCAATGTGGTCACATTATTAACCGCACCACACTCTGCCTCAAACTTATTCCTAGAAACGGGGAAGGCCCCAACTACACTATCACCGGGAGCAAGTTGAGGAACATACTAGAGGTCTAAAGTCTTCTTGTTGCCTAGAGCAATTAGAGGACCCAGCCAAGAGAGTGTAAGATTGCTAAAAAATCCAGCACTTGAAAAAGGGGTTACAGTATCAACCTCCTTAGACTTGCTTGACACTGCTTCACCACTAGAATTGCCATTCAAAAGAGGTTCTTCAAGAAGGGTATCTTCATCCTCATTCTTTCCAAAACACCCCACATGACAGAGGAAGAAACCTGAGACAGCCGAGACAACATCGGAAACAGAGTACTGAACTGGTAAATTAACATGTTTCCTATAAAGAACAACGTCTATGGCAAGGCAATAACAAGAACTACAGAGGTAGAAACCCCACCAAACTGTCAATAAAAACGGGTATTTTGATTTAGCTGAATTGAACAATTGAGTACGCAAGTATACACATACCGAACCCCAAGCAAGTGTTCTGAGTGCTAAATCCAAAAGGGTCATTAGCCCTGCATCGGACTAACCATTTCTATACCAATAAAAGTAATTCAATAAACATAACACTAGACTAAACACAGAAACACCAAAACAACAAATTACAGTCTGTTTACAGTACAAGCCCCCTTTGTTATTAAACTTCTCTTTTGGACCTTCAATATGCCCTGCCTTAAATTTCTTGTACAACCATGAGATAAACAACACAGATAACAAAACCAAGTGCAAAGAACCGAAAAACCCACGTAGGAAAATGGGTTTTGTGAGAAAATCAGTACCTGAGTATGTGAGTGAGGAGTAGTGGTGTGAGAACAAGATTGACATACCGTGCTTTGAGGATTGAACAAGTTCCATTTTTAGTGGAGCTTTTGTGGATGTTGGATGGATTCTATACGTGTGTTAAGTTTAAAGATTCATGGTATTTATAAAACTATAGTCCAAAATGATAGGCTGAGATAGAGAGGAAATCAAAGCTGGCTTTCCTTGGGTATATATGGTTCAAAGATTCATGGGTTTAAGAGATTTTTAATAAAAAAAATATTTTAAAAATACGTGTTATAGTATTTAAACAACAATACCTAACAGTCCCTCAATATCCAATGAATATATCTATCTTAATTATAGATGAATTGTGATATAAAATTGTGCCAAAAGTGGTATCCCTAGCTCACTCGTTATGGATCCATGCAATGGGTAACATCAGAATGACTTGCAAACTACAAGTTGATTTTTCTCCACATGTACTTCAATGTTTGTGTGATTGACTAAAAGGACAGGAAACACAAAAAGTCAGCGACAACAACAAAGTTGTGCCAAAATTATATTCTTCTCCATTCTACTCCGTCTAAAACTATATTTTTAGGTACTTTCTCAATTAACATATTTTTATTTTTATTTTTTAAAGTGTGCATTTGGGTTAAGATGAAAAATGAAAATTATTTCACTCTTCAGCTTATTTTTATTACTATTAATGGGCTCCACTACACTCTTTGACACTATTCATGGACTTCATTATACTATTTCACTAATTTTTACTTTTATCTACAGTACTTTTAGCAATAATTTTTTAATTTCAACAAAATAAGCAGAGTATATTTGGATATCGCTTATTTTGCTGAAACTGAAAAATTATTGCTAAAAGTACTATAAATAAAGACAAAAGCTAGTTGAAATAGTACAGTGAGACCCATGAATAGTGTCAAAAAGTGCAGTAAAACCTATGAATAGTAGCAAAAATGAGCTGAATAGTAAAATAATTTTCATTTATAATCCCAATCCAAACGCACGTGTTGTATCCAAACACACCCTTAACAACGTGATTTTTGGCCTTTTATCTTTCTTACCTACTGGTATATTAATGGGTAAACTACATATTTGGTCCCTAACTTTTACACAATATTTCAATTTAGTCCATAACCTTTCAATTGTATCAATTTGATCCTTAACCTTTTAATGTCGTGTCAATTTAGTCCCTCATGTTATATCTTAGATAAAAATTGCTAACATGACAAATGACCAAAATAAGATTTAAGTTTATTATCTCATCAACGTAAGCTAATTTTTTGTTTTGACCATTAAACAAGTCATAAATTTTCATCCAAAAGATAACGGTAGGGACTAAATTGACACGATACTAAAAGATTAGGGACCAAATTGACACAATTAAAAAGTCAGGGATCAAATTGAAATATAATGTATAGGATAGGGACCGATTATGTAGTTTACCCTATATTAATTGTTCTTCTCTGAACTATCATAAGCGATTCTCCTTTTTTCGTCTGTGTGGTAAGGTGGGTTGGGCCGTGGGTAGGTAGGTGTGAAATAATAAAAATAAGTGAGAAAAATATTATTTAAATAAAAGAGGGTAAATTATAAATAATCTAATGTGGGTGTTTTTGCAAAGTGTTTGTCTAAAATAGAAAAGCAAGTTGTTATACTAAAATAGATAGAAAATTCTAGATGGATTGATGCGAATACTCTTAGAGAAACATGGTGGGACCTTGTACATGTTGTATGTTCCAATATGGCAATTTTCATTAGCCTCACAATAACCTATTGTGACACTTTTCTTGTGATGGTTTGAGTTCCACAACAAACCATATGAGCTTTTAGAAGTGATTTTAATGTTTTTAGTGGTGGTTTTAAACTATTGCAATTGATCCTATTTTTTGTATTGAACTTAGATCCACAAAAAACACTCAATCCATTACCAATTAAGAAAATCCCATCTTGAGCCCCAAAAAATCTACTTTCACAAACCCAAAAAATTAAAAATAAAAATAAAAATAAAAATCCCTTATAAAACCCCAAAAAATCTTTTCGCAACTCATAGAAAATAGATCATAAATAATCCAACAACAAATCACACCAGCTCATCTCTTCCTCTTTTACAAGATTTTCAAATTTGTCAAAAACCCAAAACACATACAACAAACCCATCTTAGATTTAATTGCAAGAAAGAGAGAGTGAAATGAAAAGGTGAGGACGGAGAGGAAAACTGAATCATTGTCGACCATGGCAGTGACGAAGAATTAATTGAGTTGATCTTCACTGAAAACGACCTTAATGAGCTATGGGCACTCAATTTGTAGCAACTTCAAATGTTGTCTCTCAGTAGAGAAAGTTAAAGCAACCAGGTCCTATACACAGACAACAGGACAACAAGTTCATCAAATGTCCAAAGCCAGCAAGAAACAAAACAAAAAGGGTTCAAAGTTACTAACGGGGGCCGTTATTCCATCTATTGCAGCTTTATGTTGCTATCCATTGCAACTTCAACCTTAGAAAATGATGCATTGGTAATGAGATTGGCCTCATGGATGAAAGTCCGACTAATGGCACCACAATTGCCTAAGCCAAAGTCATCCTACAAGAAACCATAATGCGATGCGCTTAATAAACTATTATATGCAATCAAGAAAAGAAAATGAAGAAGATATATAGCTTACCTACAATGGCGTAGTCTACCAAAGTACACTAATTCTATGTAGAATGGAGAAGCATCAAACTCAACAACTCCTAATGGCACGACAAGAATGAGTGGCAACGAGCTTTGGCTTGCCATAACAGATTTTGACTTGCCAAAAAAAAAAAATTGCAACTTCATTCTCAAACAAATGGAGCTGCGACATCACCACAAGTGAAAGCATCTTAGCACAACGACGTTTCATTGAACTTTTTTTATAGCCACGCAACAAAGAGGAATCTCCTACTTGCTTACAAGTTACGCCATTCATCATTTTAGCATACACAACAACTATTTTACAAGGTGACCTATCATGCTATCATGGTCAAGCTAGTTCTATCAAGGCCCAAGACGCGAGGGCCATTATGGATGGACAATACCACAATCAAATAATAGATGCTCTATGGAATCATCAATAATGGTTTCGCCAACACTGTCCTCATCATCACAACAAGCATGAAGCAACAACAACTTGTGACTCTATATTTTTATTCGCATTTGCCACAATAACACAATACTGGTGGCTACCAGTGCTAGCACATACATTAGCTATGTCACACCCTTATACTACATCACTAAGTGATATTTTCACTCCATTCCATCTCAAATGCCCTATACGGCTAACAATATCACTTATCGCTCGCGGTTACAACTTCGTCAAAACAAATCCTGGCAAACTTAATCTCACCAAATTAACCAACAATCAAGCAACTTAAGAAAATTGAAGCAACCTCAATGTGGTACAATTTGCATAGAGGTTCAAGATAGCCTTTCATTCATCATCATTTTCTCCTTCCAAGTCAAATTTACCACCAAGTATGCTACTTCTACTTCCAACACTAATGCCAACTCAATATCAGGCATGGTCACGCTACGAACTGATTTTCATGTCCTGCGACTATCGGAATCAATAAGGAGTCTACTTCGATATAAAATTCAAATTCAATTACAATGACTCAACCTTATGGGTCAATACATTGCGGTATTTTTGTGATCTCCTGAGGAAGAGCCAACCTACACAATCAACGATGCTATTCATTCAACATGTCACCAAATACATCCGAGAAATTGGCAAAAAAAATATATTAACTCACCAAGGTGAGCGTCTCATTTGACTTTACCGAGCTTGTGCGAAGAACACCTTATCATCGCATTCGGCAACAATTTCCTTCAACAAGGCATTGCTTCTCTTTGTCATGAACACTGCTCCACCAACATCAATACCGACAAGTCCCACGGCCATAAGCGGCAAACTACCACAAACCTACTATGACATTTCTTGTGAGACCACCCTACTCGTGACCGATTGGTTCTTTCTCTTCTTCAGCTATGAGACTTTATCCTGCCTAAATCTCAACCCCATGGATGGCAGCCAATTTCGAGCATCTTCAACCCTTTGCCAACGGAACCCCTCTATTCCTCACCAACGGAAAAACTCTTCTCTTTTGCCGACATCACCATCTTACCAACACTACCCTTCTTGAAATTTAGCAACATGGGTGGTGAAGGATTAAAAGTGAAATTTTGGGGAAAGAACGAGAAGATCTGATGAAGCTTGCAATTTAAAAAAAAAAAAAAAAAAATTGGAGCCTTGGCCAGTCTAGAAATGCAGATGAAGATGTTGTGGGGTCTTACGAAATTAAGTCTAAAATGTTTTCGTGATACACTTAAGGGAAGGCTACAAAAACAATGAAGTTTGAAGGGCAAAGCATGTGAAGAAAGAGAAATAAAAAGCTACTGAGAAGGAGCAAAGCAAAGAGGCGTGTTATTTGGTATTTTCCAAAAAAAAAAAAAAAACCAAGGTGGCGTGAGATGAAAAGTTGTCTGAAGCAAAACTAAAGGCTAAGGAGACAACTTTGAAAAGTCAAACACCAATATATATGAAGCAATGTAAAGGAAAGAATGATGAAGTTACCACGGTGTACATGGAAGGCAAATCCGAGTGCCTTTTGAAATGCTGTGAGTGAAGGAAGAAGTATACAATGCTATATGTGGATGAAGACCAATATTGGTCAAATAATGTACTTTGGTGGGACCTATTATCATCAAGTACTTATTTCCAAATGCAGCCAAAAAAAAGGTACTACTTTTACACAACCACGATATTTCTACACATATGGGATTCTTTCGCTTATAATTTTCTACAAGTGGGCATTATGAGTATGGTATTTCTACAAACAAACTCCTTCAACTGCACATTTTCAACAAAAATGAAGCTTTTGGGTATGCTAATTCCCAAACTCACAACAGTTATAAGCAATGGGAAATATCAACTACCCACACACATGCCACAAGGGCCACGCGTGCTCGGGGTGCTAATTTTGATACTCATTTTTGCAACACATTTTCTACAAGCCTGATTCAACCAAGCCTTTCTTGTGGGCTCAATTCATATATTATATTTTATTTTATTCTGTTAAGTATGGCCCAAGCCCATGCAACTTATGAGGGAAATTAAAGAAGTATGATTTGGAGAGTATGGGTTGGTTCCTTTTGAACCTTTTTGAACTTTTTACACGAGCCCAGCCCATGCGTGCTACCAAGTGGGCAGACACTGGTAACACCTCTGGTTCATGAAGGAGGTTTTGTACCTAAAATTTTCACCCCAAAACAATTTTTATGCTCTGTTAACTGTGGCTCAAAGTTTTTGTCCTAACTTAATTTTGCTACCATATTTTCTTTTCCACCCAAAAAACACCATTGACCCTAGACTACTTAGCTAGCCTAATGTAGCCAAGCTATGAAAAGCCTACAATGACAAGGAAATAATAACTAATGGAGTCAACTACTTTATTTCCAAAATCATGCGAAAAGCATGCCAAACTCTTCTCTAAACAAAAGCAACCCAAGCCAAATCACCAGATTAGTATCATGAGGGATAAAAGTCTTTTCCACTAATCAAAAACTAGTCATTAGCTGAAACTCTATATAAAACTCTCTCTTCAACTCAAAAATAACCAACCACGTTTTCTCCATAGAGCTGAAACTTGAGAGCAAAAACCCACTAAGGCAGGAAACATTCTTATAATTCTGAACCTTAGGGGTGGAAATATAGGTATAGGGGAATCTTTCCTCTCTTCCTCACAACCTCTCTCAATTTCCTTTTTTCAATGACTGTCTGTTGAAATTTCACACTTATTATGTTTTTATGTTTTTTCTGCACTTTTGTTAAGCCCATTCAACTGGCTAACATTCTCACAATTCTGAAGCATAGGGGGTGGAAATATAGGTACAGGGGAACCTTCTCTCTCTTTCTCACAACCTATCTTAATTTCCTATTCTCGTTGACTTTGGGTCAAAATTTCAAACCTGTTATGTTTTTATGCTTTTTCTACACTTTTGTTATTAGCATTTTGATTCTCTCTTGTCAAAACACCATTAGCCTTTTGTTCATTATACATTTGGAATTTTGGGCTTGATTCTCCACAATAAACACTTCTAAAGAACCTAAGGGGAGATTTGGGTTATTCTCGCACTTTCAACCCTTGTCGCAAAAACTTCCCCAGCAAATGGTAATTCTGAAACGCTACATCAAAATAGACCAATACTAAAGCATGCTATTGCAATGGACAAACCAAATCAATGTGTAGAATGGATTTGAAATTTTTATTTTTAACGTGAGAGGTCATGTGGCTAGTTTCAAGCTCATGACATTATAGCTAGAGCACAACTGTTGAAACATAAGATTTTGATGTATCACTAATTGCTTTTAAGCGGAGTAAATGCATTTTCATACAATGCTCAACTACTTCTTTTTTTTTTTTTTTTTAATTTATTTTATTTTTATTTTTTTTTGAGAAGAATGTAAGCATAGTTTTATTAAAGAAAAAAGACAAATTAAGACATATCGGATTGGAACACAACGTCCAAATCCCCTCAAAAAATAAACATGATTTGCGTATAACATGAACAATAATGAATAACTTTTTTTTTTTTTTTTTTGGGATAACCAATCCAAAATAATGAATAGTTTTACTTGTAATAACACATGCTTTTTCATATAAAACAATATAACATAAGATTAAGTGTTACACCCAAAACCTTAAAAGAAGTTTTGAATTTTCTTGGAAACTAAATTGATGTTTTGTATATCTTTTCCTAAAACAAGTTTGGAAATTTAGAATGAGCTAGAAGTATTAATGCATCCAACGTCGAGGAAAAATCTTTGTGTAGCTTATAATACCTGATTTTTTTTTTTGCAATTTAGGTAAACACATTAATACAATCTATTTGTGCATGTCTAATCTAACTAAAGCAGCTCTGTGACTTGCAATCCTTATAAAAGCAGTATGATCATACGTTTTATGAAAAAAATTGTTGAATGGTTTTAGTATTATCGTCGATTGGGCAATCTTAATAAAGAACATATCTGATGTTGAAAAGATAAATCCTGAGTTAGGCCATTTCGTCTTTTGACAAAGAATTATAATATCATAATTCATAGGCACGAGAAAACAAAGTTGGCCGACACAACCTTTGTTTATTGGATCCACATTCATTTAGGGACTTTTTGTCCAGGCAATTTATTTTTGTAGGCCACAGCATTATCTGTCTAATTCAACAAAAAATTATTACTAAACAAGAGAGCATAGTCCGAGGTCAAAGTTCATCTTTGAACTAAGGGTAAGACACTTTAAAGCACGACTAAAGTAGAGGTTTAAGGGAAGCTTCGCAATGCACGTCAAAGAAAGAAAGAAGAATACCTAAACTTAATTTTTACCAACCTGTTGGTTCAAAAGATCAATTTCAATAATTTTCAATATGATGTTGCTATTTGGTGATCAATTTTTACCAATATCTTACTGTATTGCTAAAACCTTTGGAGTCGTCCTTGGAGTCAGTCAATTGGACTGATCGTCACCACAAATTCATGCATTCATGAGATGACATTTGATGAAGCTAAAAGTTGACCTCATCAGTATGTTCCACGTAAGTGTTAATGGACGAGCTCCGGTACCTGCTGTCAAGAAAAGAAAGGCAAATGAGGTTTTCACTAGCGTGGTGCCAGTTAAGAATGCTCTGATGCTAAAGTCAGGTTAACAGTTCTCAAAGAATTCTCTCACAAGTGTCTCTCAAGTTTTTCATGTCCCTTTACCTAAGTTCTATTCCCCTTTTTATAGTTTGCTTCGAGTTGGTGCAATTATGTCTGTTGATGCTGCTCTGAGCATTTTTCTCTTGAGACAAGTGCAGCATTAATTGACAATGATGATTCCATTTAAGGTGTAACGGATGACCTTTGGGCCATCATTGCTCTTGTGACTATTTTGGCGCACTCATTGCTTGCCAACTGTCCTGAGGGCATTTATTTATGCCTTCAATGAATGCTGGCCTGCCTCGTCTATAAGGACGACATATGATGACGGGATCTTGCCCTTATTCTCATTCTGGATTCGAATGTGGCTAAGGTCTTCTTTAACCTAGACAATCTCCACTTGATACTCGTTAGTTGCCTCCCCATTCCTTGGTCTTCAAGACTTTGGACAATCTTAGGAATGCGACTGGACAAGATGCTTCGTATCTTTTCGATTCCCGAAATTTAGCTTCTCATTTTAAATGTGAAATAACTAATCTTTTGGTAATGAATATGTGTTGATCTTCCATTCGTGGCATGTGTGAGGCTTCCTTGATTTTGGCGCGCCTTAATTCCAAGTTTTCCTTTTAGAGAAAACCATTCCTCTTCCTCTGCCCTATTTGGTCTGAATTTCTAAGCACTGAGAAATCTTCATTCTTCAAAAATTCCTGGTAAGCCTCTTTTCTCTATGCTTAGATGGTCGGTTTTGAGTTCCTTAGTCAACAGTGCCCCTCGGTCTCATTTTTCTTTGCTCAGTTGGGAGATTTCTTATAATATTCCTCAGGTTGACGTCCCCAAGTAGGCTTGTTTGTGTCTTGTTTTTCTGCCATTAGGCCCGTTTTACTTTCTCTCTACCCTTTAATCCGTCAATCTCTGATAAAACACCACTTGAAGATGACCACCAACGAGTATTGGGTGGATGATGTTAGGTCTAGCGAGTTGGAGGCTGGGCTGTCCTCTAACACAGAATCTTTGAGTAAGGTAGTGGATACTGCCGCTTCAACTTTACCTTCATCTTCATCTTCACCCCCCTTGCATGCTCTTTTGGAGTCTTGCTCCTTGAAAGAGAAATATCTGAACGGTTTTAGGAAGAAGTTTCCGTTTCCCATAGGTATCTCTATTAGATTACCTTGCCTAGGTGAGAAAGCTTGCAACTTTGCCCACGGAGAGGTGTGTTTTTACAAGGTTGATTTCTTGTGTGGCCTTCACTTCCTTATCCACCCATTTATCATGCATCTTCTAAACAAATTTCAAATCGCCTCTGGTCAGCTCGTCCCTAATGCTTGGAGGATGATATTAAGTTGTATGTCCATTTGGATGTCTACTTGTGGTGGGGAGATTATTACTTTGAACTAATTTTTGTTTTTGTACCGTTTGAAAGCCTCTACCCACTATGGTTATTTTGAACTTTTTCCTTGGACTAGGAAATCCAGGATCGTGAGGGGTTTTCCTTCATCCTTTCATGATTGGAAATCACGATATTTTTTCATTTCTAAAATAGGTTGGAAAGCTTTGTCTGATGATTTCTGGGGGGGAAGTCCTAAGATTACTACGAAAATGAGAAATCCTAGCACTTGGTGCATATTTCTATTGTCCTCTTTTGTTTTTCTTCCATGCCTTGATTGCTCGTCTAATGAAATTTTCCTTCTAATTTTTTATAGCTCTTGATCGTCCTAACTTGGAAGATAAACATCGCCATCGGGTCCATGCTACCTTTGCCTACGCTCATGAAATTGAGGATTTTGACGACCTCGTTGATCCTCGTCACCTGTTTGACTGTTGCTTAGGCCCTGAGCCTTTGAAGTACATTTTAGAGAAAACCTACTGAGAGGAGAAAAGTAAGATCGTCTATCTCTTACTTTGTCATTTTTAGTTTCGTTGGTACTTTGCCTAACTGTCTAATTGGGAATTGCCTTTTCTTTCTTGCCCCCCCTTTTTTTTTTTTTTTACCTAGCAGAAATGGCCACCAGATATAGCAAAGATTAGTATGTCCACATCAAGAACTTGAAAAATGAACCTTTAGCCAATCTGACTTCTGATTTGAAGAAAAGGAAGTTAAGTGACGAGAATTTTGAGACCACTGCTCTCCCACCCGTTCATGCTACTCCCTCTTCTCCTACTACGTCTCTAGAAGTGACTACCATTACCCCTCCAACTACTCATGCGAAAGGAAAAGGCAAGATTGGGAGGAGCATTTGGGATGACCCGGCTATTGCCATAGGCTGTGCTCATAACATGATTACTGACGACGAACTCAAGGGGTTATCGTCTATTCCTTCCCACAAGCTTGTCAGTCGTCACATCCATAAGTTGGTACAAGTATGTGATTTTCTTCCTTCATGGCCATTTTTGTATTTTTTTTGTGCAAGTATGCGTACATGGTCTCTCCTCTCACTTGCTTGTTACTATCAGGTTCTTAGGGAGTCTTTGCGCATCGCGACTGACTATTTGAACATAGAAGAGAAGGTTGTGGTGGCTAACTCAAAGGTGGAGTCTGTCGAGGTAGAATGCTCAAAGTTGAGGAAAGATCTGATCGTTGCTATGAATGAGTGGAATGACGCAAATGAGAAAATAAAGGAGCTTACTGAGGCCTTGCATGTAGAAAAAGTGCTTGTCGTTTAGAAAGACAGAAATTCAAGCTGCCCTCTTGACGAGATTTTTCTGTACGAAGTGTTGTATTTTGGCCTCCATTATGATTGCTAAAGGCTTTGCTTCTACCCACTTTGTAAAATAATAAATAGCAATGACTAGAAATTTCACCTGCTTCTTACTATGGGGTACGAGGCACAATATATCAATTCCCTATGTGGAGAATGGCCATGGTGATGTAATGTTAGTCAAGTGCTTTGTTGGGACATGCTGCATATTGCCAAATTGCTGGCACTTGTCGCATCTCTAAACAACCTGAGCTACATCTTTTTGCATGGTTGGCCAGAAATATCCTGCACAAACAACTTGCTTGATGAGTGACCGTGGTCTAGAGTGATTTTTGTAGACTCCTTCATGGATCTCTCTTAGCACATACTCAGCATCTTCTAAATCGAGGCACTTTAAGTAGGGCTGTGAAAATCCCCTCTTGTTGAGCTCATCGTTCAGGATTGTGAATCTGGACAATCATACATTGACTTTCTTGGCTTCCAAGGGATCTACAGGGAGGTTACCATCCTTGATGTACGTGATTATTGGGTCCGTCCAACTTTCTACAGACTGGAGGTAATTCATGTCTAACCCCTCAATTCTTGGGAGGTGCTACACTTCTATGTACCATCTAGGTCGTCCTTCATTGGTATCTGATGATGCCAACCTAGCAACTTTGTCTACTTTCGAGTTTTCCTCCCTTGGTACTTGAGTGATCTTGACATCATCAAAGTTAGAAATTAACTGATTAGTTAATGTTAATTACCTTTTCATCCTGTCCTCTTTGGCCTCATATTTGCAGGTCATCTATCCTACCACAAGCTTTAAATTCGAGTTTAGCTTTAAGTTTCTTACACCCAAGGTTTTTGCAATCCTCAAGCCCGTCAAGACAGCTTCATACTTTACTTTGTTATTCATTGCTAGGGAATTGAAACTGGACCTCGTATCTGAGGATGTCTTTCTTAAGCGATAAGAGAATCACTCCTACTCCACCCATGCTTGATGCTGATGACTCATTTGTATACAGTGTCTAGTAATCTGAGTCTAGATCTTGATCAGCCATAGTAAATTCGGTGACAAAATCCGCCAATGCCTGGGCCTTGATTGCCGTTCTAGGCCTATAATCAACGTCAAATTAACTTAACTCCACCGCCCATTGGACCACTTTCCCTGCTGCGTCTGGTCTACCCATCACCTTTCGCAAAGGTTGGTCCGTCATGACTAATATCGTGTGTGCTTGAAAATAGGGACGAAGCTTCCTTAACACGATGACTAGCGCAAAGGCTAACTTTTCTATCCTTGGGTATCTTGCTTCTATGCCTTGGAAAGCCTAACTTGTGTAATAAACTAGCTTCTGGATCCTAAGCTCTTCATGGATTAGTGCCGAGCTCATAACTATTTGGGAAACGGCTAAATATAGGAATAAATCTTCTCCTACAACGGACAGGCTTAGGAGGAGTGGTTTGGACAGGTAGTCTTTAAGGGTCTGGAAGGCTTCTTCGCATTCCTTCATCCATTGGAAAGCTTGCTTCAATGTTTTGTAAAACAAGAGACATTTATCTATGGCTCTAGAGATGAACCTGTTCAAAGCTGCTACTCGTCCCATCAGCCTCTGTACCTCCTTCACATTTCTTGGGGAGGTCATGTCTAGTATAGCTTTGACTTTCTCTAGATTGGCCTCTATGCCTTGTTGTGAGACCATAAACCCTAAGAACTTGCCTGATGAGACCCTAAATACACACTTCGCTGGGTTCTACCTTATCTAATACTTCCTCAATGTATTGAAAGTTTATTTGAGGTCGTCCAAGTGTAACTTTGCTTTCCTGCTCTTTACAAGCATGTCGTCCACATAGACTTCCATATTCTGTCCAATCTGCTTGCTAAACATCTGATTCACTAGCCTCTAATAAGTTGCCCCTACATTCTTCAAGCCAAATAGCATAACCCTGTAGCAGTATAAACCCTGGCTAGTAACAAAGGCTGTTTTCTCCTGGTCTTCTTCATTCATGCAGATTTGGTTATAGCCTGAAAATGCGTCCATGAAGGTCAATAGCTCATGGCTTGCAGTTGAATCCACTAACTAATTGATCCTGGGAAGTGGAAAGCTATCATTCGAGCAAGCACGGTTGAGATCTATAAAGTCAACGCACATGCGCCATTTCTCATTGGACTTTTTCACCATGATGACGTTAGCTAACCATTCAAGGTAGTAGACTTCCCTGATGAACCCAGTAGTTAAAAGCTTCTCTACCTCTTCCACAATAGCTTTGTTCCTCTTAGGAGCAAAAACTCATTGTTTCTACTAGACGGGCTTTTTGGTGGGATCGACATTCAAGTTGTGTTCTATCACTTTGTTGTCTATACCCAACATGTCTTCATGAGTCCAAGCGAAGATATCTAGATTCTGCTTCAGGAACTCCACGATCTTGTCCTTTAGGTCTGAGTCAAGTCCTGCTCCTACCTTTGTAACTTTGGTAGCGTCTCCTTCTATTAGGCTCACATCTTCCAGTACTTGAGTAGGCTTCCTTGGTTCTTTTTCCACCACCCAGGCATGGTTTTCTCTTGAAGTTAATACCGCTTGGTAACACTCTTTGGCCAAAAGCTAATCCGCGTATTTGCCCTATCCTGTGTGGGGTTGGAAACTTCACTTTCAAGCAATAAGTGAAGGTTATAGCCTTAAGCCGATTCAGCATAGGTCGTCCTAGGATGACATTATAGGACGATGGACAATCGACAATCAAAAAATAGACCTGTTTTGTTACTTGGGTAGGATGTGTTCCAGCTGTGACTGATAATGAGATAATTCCTTTTGGATAAATTCTATCTCCACTGAAGCTGACCAATGGGGATTTGAAAGGTCTAAATCTTTTTAGGTCCAACCTTAACTATTGGTAGGCCGTCATGTACATTATATCCGCAAAGCTCTCGTTATCAACCAATACTTTCCTTGTGTTGAAACCTTTAATTTCCAGCATAATGACAAATGGATCATTGTGGGGTTGCTTAATCCCACTTGCATCCTGCTCAAAGAATGTGATATCGTCACTCTTTGATCATCGATACTTTAGAGACGGATGCTTGATGTGAACACTGTTGATCTGCCTATAATAAATCTTCTTCAAAGACTTGTACGACCCTCCTGATACGGGTCCCCCTATTATCATTTGTATTTCACCCACGACTTGCTTTGGATGATCCTGTCCATCATCCTTAACGTCATAATGAGGTTTGTCATTAGTCCTCGCTTGGGGATGGTGGTCCCTTTTGATGAACTTTTGAAGTTTTCCCTGTTGAATCAGTTCTTCTATTTGTTCATTCAAATCGCAACATTCGTCAGTGTAATGGTCGTGATCCTTGTAAAAACAACAGTATTTCTTCAGTTCACACTTCCTGGAGGACGTGCTTAACAACTTGGGCCATTTTAGTCTTGGTTCATCAATCTGCATCAGGATTTTGTCTGCAATAAGGGCTTACGATCCTTCTTTTTACCATGAGAATCACTAGGTTCTTCCTTCTTCTGTTTTCTTGTTAGCCCCTTCGCAGTAAGGGCGTCCTCTCCCTTCATGTACTTTTGGGTTTTGAGCAGGAGATCTGTCATAGAGGTTGGCAGCGTCTTTCCTAAAGAAAAGACAAGATCGGGGTTACTAAGCCCAGCCTAAAAGGTCGTCATTATCACCTAGTCATCAGCTTCATCAATCTCCAACACAGCCTTGTTGAAATGTTTCACATAATCCTTTAGGCTTTCCCCTTCCTGCTGCCTTACTGTTAGCAAGTAAGAGGTTGGCCTTTTGTGATGCAGTCCCCCAATGAAATGGCAAACAAAATAGTCACTGAGTTGTTCAAAATTCACTATTGAAGATGCTGGCAGCTTACTAAACCACACCCTAGCAGCCCCTCTAAGGGTGGCAGGGAAAGATATACAAATAACTTTGTCCAGGGTCTATTGGAGGTTCAGGATAGTCTTGAAGGCCCCTATGTGGTCAAGAGGGTCCTTCGTGCCATCATAGAACTCTAGCTGCAGCAAACGAAACTTCGGAGGCAAGGGGCACTCCAAAACACTGGCTGTGAAAGGTGAATCTGTTCGTTTGAGCATGCCGTCAAGGTTCATTGCTGTCTTCCCCTTCATGGCATTCTTCACTTTGTCAAGCTCCCATCGCAAACTTTTCATTAGGTGTTTGTTATCATGCGTGGACTGCCCAGTGTATTATGTTGTATCCTTTCCCTTACTATTTTCAGGGCTGCTAGCTTCCTCGTCATGTCTGTTACGGCTATGTCGGTGATGCGAAGCATTACTACCCTTTGGACGGACTCAGCGCTTTAGCTATTCGTTCTGCTTCATTAGCTTTTGTACATTCGCTGTCAAAGCCTAGATCTGTTGAGCCATCACCACAGGATTTGGGGGTGGTGCTGCTATGGTGTCCATCAAGCGACAAGAACTTTATTGGTAGGAGCACGATGGTTTGAGAAAGAATCAACTCATAAACAACGCATTCCCCATAGATGGCGCCAAACTAATGAAGCCAAAAGTTGACCTCGTCAGTATGTTCCACATAAGTGTTGATGGACAAACTCCAATACCTGCTGTTAAGAAAAAAAAAGCCAAAGGAGGCTTTCACCAGTGTGGTGCCAATTGAGAATGCTCTGATGCTAAAGTTAGGTTAACAATTCTCAAAGAATTCTCTCACAAGTGTCTCTCAAGTTTTTCATGTCCTTTTACTTGAGTTCTATTCCCCTTTTTATAGTTTGCTTCGGGTCAGTGCAATTATGTTTGTTGATGCTACTTTGAGCGTTTTTCTCTTGAGAGAAACACATCATTAATTAACAATGATGATTCCATTTAAGGTGTAACAGATGACCGTTGGGCCGTCATTGCTCTTGTAACTGTTCCAGCTCACTCATTGCTTGTCAGCTGTCCTGAGGGCATTTATTTATGCCTTCAATGAATGCTGGCCTGCCTCATCTATAAGGACGACGTATGATGATGAGATCTTGCCCTTATTCTCGTTCCTGATTCGAATGTGGCTAAGGTTGTGTTTAACCTAGACGATCTCCACTTGATACTCGTCAACATTCATAATAGAAGATTTTAGATTTGATCTTAAGCTCATTATGGGGCCAAATCAATAAATTTATCTATCAAGTAGAGTCTAGAGCCAAGGGTTTGTCTCAAATTATAAACTTCAATTATAGTAGTGAATATCTTTGTCAGGGGTAATGGTGCACCCCTAATGGTTTTTCCTTTGGAGTTTCTCCATTAATTTTCCACTTCGTCACCATATCGCATGATTCTTTTTTCTTGTTTTCTTTTTGGTTAAATATTAGCATTGATATACCATATTGAATATGCTAAAATAGATGCTAAAACAGAAACAAAAAATGAAGAACACGAGAACACACGAGCGTTACATGATTCAGACTAACGGTTTACATACACGGAGGAAACTCTTAAGAGTTTAAGAGTTACATCTTTAATATATGAGAGTGTATGTGGTACAAATCTTGTGTTACAATGAACATAACATGAGTATATATGGGAGACTAAATCCTAGACTAACCATACATTAACTATGGTTAACGGACGTGTAACATAGGTAGGAGATTTGTCTTGCACACAAGGTAAGATTAGGATTGTGCCTATTACATATATCTAATAGTTATACATGTAAAATGGTTATAGGCAACGACCATTGTGACTTCCCCTTACTTGGACGTGACCATATCGCACGTTCATTGTCTTATGCTTTGTTTCTTTACATATAGGTGACTTGCTTAAATTGGTAATCAACATAAGCTGATTGATTTCACTGCATAATCAATTAAGTGGTTAAAACAGTTATTTTAAGAGACATTGCTTGGATGATTACTTTTGTCCAGGTAAATAATTATATTACTGGGTCTTTTTAAATTTGTGAAATTTTATTCGATGTGAAATAAAAGACAAGTGAAATTGATTCACATAATTGGATCGAGCTTTATGAAATTTCAAAACTTTGTAACAATAATAATAGGAGGAAACGAAAATACAAAGTCTGGCTAATACTTTTGAGTAGAAGAAAATCAACAACCTCAAAGGAAGCTGTTGATATATTTTTTAAGGATTCCATCGACAATAATCTGGTATGTTTTTTCTGTAGGATAATAACTATCAAAAAACACATACTTGGAGTCATCTGTACAAGTGAAAGGGGTTAATTTGATGCACAGTATTGATGCCTCTATAGATCCTGTGCCACAGCAACCTTTATTTGCAACCTCAAATCCTGAAATTAAGAATATTTTTTTTAAAAAAATTGAAATTATAAAGAAGAGGTATATTACCATATTTCTTTGGATTTGTTGTGATATAAAGTAGAGGGTTGTAGACGTCAGTATAGACCACCTTTGCGTTAGGCAGATTGTTGTTAAGGTAACGCAGCTCCTTGGAAAGTTTATCATTGAACACTTGCGATGCTTGATTCGGCTCTTTTGCACACTCTTCTTCTTTGCCTCCAATCAAAGTTCGTTGTGATGGCAAACACCCTAGTGGTGGCACGCTTAAAGCACAAATTGTCCGTGCTCCTACTCCATATAGTTCCTTCAAATACTTTGTAAGAAACATCACTTTCCGCTGAAGATGCCCACCACTATATTAATTTTAACATCAAAGAATTAAGCAATATATTATGTTGTTATTAAATTTATACGGTGTTTGATATTTTGAATTATTAATTTTTTGGACATGGTCTAAGGCATACAACTCACATTTCCTACCTACAAAGTGTTAAATTATTAATGAGGTAAGATGTAAGGCAACTTGTAATAATTATGTTGTGCATTTAATATATACATCATACTTGTGCAGGACTAACATATTATAAGAAGAGTAATATATATATTGGATGCATAAGATATCTTCCCGTTAACATGGGATCTATGTGGGTTGTGAACTTGAGGTTAAGCATCCCCAGTTATTAGTGAACTTAAGCATCACCTATCATACTTGACTTGTTAGGCTGCTCATTGTAATTGGGATGCCCTTTACCATTTCTTCTCTCTTTGCTTAGGTTTTCAAGAAGCATGAGATGGGGCTAGGCCCCTTTCCCTTTTTCCTTAATATATAATTTTATTCACAAAAAAAATTATAAGGGAAAAATTAAGGAAAAACAAAAGAATATTGACTTACGTTGATGAAAGTAGAAGACAAACTGAGCAAAAGATCAGTGCAAGAAGGAACATCATATTTGGCTTTCCTAATTCTAGAAAGATAATAGGCATTGGCATTGTCATTACTACTAGCAGCCACAAAGACTACACTTTTGGCTAATATGAAGTTTGTTCTTCCTTCGCCAACAATTCCTTTCAACTTTCCTATGTATTGCTCGAAGTCTTGTAATTGCTTAGGTAGTGGAATGATTGACTATATGTATTTTTAAAAAAAAAAAAAAATAGGGATAAAGAAGTGTATAAAATGCGCATACCACTATTTTAGATGTTAAAAGATCATATCCTATGCCACCCAAAGCAAAGCTTACTCCTGATAAAAGATCTTTGGGTTGCAAAGTTGGATCCCTATATGCTGGTAGGAGCTCTTTTAATTCCTAATTCTTCCACTGAAAAGAAAGAAGAAAAATTGGATTACTTCTTATAGTTTGTTTGCATACAGCTTTTTCATTTAGATTTTATGTACAACCTTTTTAAACCTCACTTTTCCAATGTATAAGTGCTTTCCAATAAAAGCTAAATAAGTTGGTACCAAACTCACACTTAAAATGGACATAGAAAGAACAACTCTTAACAAACACTAACTAATTTAGGATTTTGAAATGACCTTCCCTTTTTTTTTTTTTTTTTTTTTACCCCACTCCAGGAATTTTTATTATGGAGGCAAATCTTTTACAACATAACTGAAAATGTTTGGTGGAACTTCCTCCACCCAAACTCTTAAAGGAAAAGAGAACCTAGCATCCCCAGCTAGAGCATGGGCAACATGGTTGCCCTACCGCCTTACATGGATGATAGAGTAGGATTGAAAATAAGCCCTTATAAACATGAAGTCATTTACTAGATGACCAGCCAGCACATTAGAGTCCGTCCATGTCTATAAGCTCTTCACCACAAGTTCTACATCACCTTCAAAGCACACCTGACAAAAGCCAAGTTCCCGAGCAAAGATTGCAGCTCTTCGGGCCATTAACATCTCTAGAATCTCCATTGATACTAGCATCATCACCTTCTTTGACAAAGCCTCCAAAACCTGCCCTTCTTTGTTACGAATGACCACTCCAATGCCTACTTCCTGTTCCTCCCCGAACACTGCCCTGACAAAATTGGCTTTCACTATATCCTCTGTTGGAGGCTGCCACCGCACCAGTCTAATCCTTTACTTCAGTTCTAGCCTCTATCTTCCCTGCTGAAACTCAACCAATAAGGCCGAAGCTGATTGGGCAAGTTTTTTACTTGGCAAAGCAACTTCATTGGTTCTTAGTTTATTTCTCCGAAGCTAGATTAACCAAGCAATTATCACAAACTCCTCCAGATTTTTCCCTTCAGCCTTAATGGTGCTAACTAGGTCAGTCATTGATTCGATGTTTTGGAATTTACTCCTCACATTTGCAAAGGAAGACACCCACCCCTTACGGACATTATCACATTCCTAGATTGTGTGTAATGCGTCTTCAACCTTGTAACCACATTGATCACATATAGGACTGTCCACCACTTTTCTTTTTTGTAGGTTTACCTTAGTTGGGAGTGCATTTGAACAAGCTTGCCAAAGGAACACCTTAACCTTATTGGGAACTTTCAAATGCCAAATACTCTTCCAAAAGAATTTTACCTCATAAGAACTGGAGCTAGATGGCAAGGCATTTAGCTCAGTCTCACACAATAGTTGATAGCCTGTTTCTACTAAATAGGATCCCGACCTGCTCCTCAGCCATGTAATGCAATCCTCCTAGTCCGTGACACACAGTGGGATGCCCTTGATTCTATGAGCTTCAAAAAGCAGGAAAAGTGCATCCACTAGTTGGTCATTCCAACCTTCCCCCCCTGATATCAACAAATTAGCAACTACCTAATTTGAGACCTCCTCATTCTTCAGAGAAACTACATGAGTCGAGGCCCCCCCAAGCAGCCACCTATCTTTGTAAATGTTAATCTTCATTTCGTTCCCAATTGTCCAAAGCAACCTAGATTGGACAAGTTTTCTAGCCTTTACAATGCTTTGCCATGCATCAAAAACTAAACCACTTGGGAAATATTTCGCACTAAAGACTCAATAAAGGAGGGATGAGTGATCCACCAATAATCTCCACACTTTCTTAGCAAGCATAGCCTCATTAATTTTTTCCAAATCTTTGAAGCCCATGCCCCCCAACGCCTTTGGTTTGCACAATGTTTCCCAATTCTTCCAATGGATCTTACGTTGGTCTCCTCATTAACCCCACCAAAATTTCCTTATCATCATCTCAATATCATTTAATAATCCGGATGGGAGTTTGAAACAACTCATCGCAAAAGTGGGTATAGCTTGAACTAATGCTTTTAGGAGCACCTCCCTTCCTGCTTGTGAAAGGAGTTTTTCCTTCCATCCTTGTAGCTTATTTCACACTCTCTCCTTAATGAAATTGAGACTCGCCTCTTTGTTTCTCCCAACCACCACTGGAAGATCAAGGTATTTCTCATATTCCTGCACTTCACTTACTCCCAAAAGATCTATTATCTCAAGCTTCCTCTCGTTCGGAGTAGCCTTGCTAAAAAACACAATGCTAAAATTGTGCAAATATCAAACGAAACAGATCATTTCAATTTTATTGATTGAAATGACCTGTTTGGTTTGATGTTCACACAATTTTTCAATTACAAATTTAATTTAGTTCACCAATGACATATAAAATCTCTATGAATTTTTTATTTGAACACTTTATGATATAGTTAGAGGTCTATAATGTTAGGTATACATGTGTGAGTGAAAGTTATACACAAAAACAAAATTATATAAGTGCAATAACAAATATAAAATTATTAGGCCTGAGTATATATTCTTAATTTTTGGTCCAAGTTGTGATGTTATATATATTAAATTCTGAATTAGAGTGGTTTTTTTTTTTTTATTATTATTATTATTTTTTTTTATGTTGCCTTGCTAACACATAAAAGCCCAAGCCATTAGTAATTGCCATTGATGGAGACAACTCATTCACTGAAATGAACAAATTATCCAGGAACGCACATGAACGAGCGCAGATAAAGGTCTGCTGTAAGAAAGAGTGTTTCTACTTTTTCTTTTCGTAATGTTTAAATGGGCTTCCTAATATTTGGGCCAACCCAATCTCAATATGTGAACATTGTTGTATGTGACGGCTTGAGTCAGAGTCGGACTGTCACTAGGACCAAACCAAACAAGACAATTGTCACTAATTGCAAAAAAAAAAAAAAAAAAAAAACAAAACAAAACAAAACAAAAAAAAAAAAAAGAGGAAAAAACTGAAGAACTTAATTCATAATTTTCACCTCCTACCATGGTTTTAAAAACCAAATCAATTATTAAAAAAAAAAAATTTAAAAGTTCTCGATTCTCTAGAACTAAATCGGTCAAAGAATTATAAAAGTTAAAAGTTCTCAGTTTTGTAATTTGATTAGAGTTAGATCGATAGTCAAACCAATAATGTTATATATCTAATTTAATTTATAATTTAAAATTTATATAAATTATTCATATTTTTAAAATTACACAATAAATAATTTAAATATAAAATATGATCATGACTAAAAATATTTACTGAAAAATATATTTAAAATAATATAATAATGTTTAAGTGAGTATACACTTTTATATTAGAAAAATAAAAACCATGTACAAATATTCCACTAATACATTGTTTCAGTTATGGAATTATTTATCAACAGAATTATGACTTTATCACAAAGTTAGGTAATTAGACTTTCCTTCAAAAGTTTGTAGGTCTAATGACTCTAATCATAATTTATCACACCATTATTTCTATTAATTTTTTTTGTATCTGTCCAATATTCAACTATTAAATAAAAAATCTTCATAGACTACTAATAATTTCATTAATAACATTTATTTATTTATCAAAAAATTTAAATAATATATTTCACTAAAAATTATATTTTAAGTTGTAACTATTTTAGTAAGAGACCAAGAAAGAAGTGTTGCGAAGACATTTACAAAACATTTTCCATATTAAATTGAGATTTTCTTTACTTTAATTTGAAAATTACATTCAAATTATCCTTTAATCATTCAACAAAATATTGATTATTTACTAAATTAATGAGAAAGCAATGTTGAAACTTCAAAGTCAAATTTTAAACTAACACGTAATTAACTTGTTATTAATTATGTAAATACTATTACCAAAAAGTTTTTAAAGTTATTATTAATTATTTATCATAATATTAATAATGTAATAAACACCTACCATTAAAACGTGAGAGTACGGTTTATTTGCTTAGCAAAAAATTGAAAAAAAAAGTTCGTAAATTCCACGTGTAGGCTCCGTTTGAGTGTATTTGGGATTTGCTTTAAAAATAAATAGTAAAAAAACTAAATAAACAAAAACTCAATCCCTTTTTCATAATCCATGTTAGGTCTAACAAACCTCTTTAACAAATAACATAAGATGACTATTGATTATTTATCAGAATTTTTTTTCCATTTAACATTATTTTTAAAATATTTTAGTTAGTTGTCATGTTCGTAAAACAATATAAGAAACTAGCATCTCAAAACTCTAAAACTTGAATTCAAAGTGAAATTCAAGTTTCTAAAACTCAAGTTGTGTGTGATGGTAAGCTGATGTGGAAAAAAATCCACGTGGAAATCAAGTTTTAAAAACTTGATTTCTTGTGTTCACCTGGTCCTTTCTTCTTTCGTGGACTCCTTTCTTCTTTGTTCTTTGTTCTTCTTTGATTACCTGGTCCTGTCTCCTTCCGTGGAATCCTTTATCGTGTTTAGATATTCATATTCTTCTATGGAATCCTTCATCATGTTCAGATCTTCCCGTGCGAACTATTCTTCTTCTTCCTTTGGTTTCTGTAAAGTTGTAATTTACAACTATGTGTTTTGTCGGTTTTAATTACGTACTAAATTTTATTGTAATTTTATTTAATCTTTTGTACCCTGTATTTATTGTGGGATTTAATTGTAAGGGTTGTGTGAGAGAGAGAGAGAGAGAGAGAGAGAGAGAGAGAGATAGTGAGTGTGTGAAGACTCAAGCAATTGAAGATTGAAGAGTTTTCGCGGGTAGCTCACGACTAAGCATCGCGCGAAATGATGCATGTGCCCTGCACATGACTATAATGCAAAAAGTTAGGATAGATGGAGACAACTATGTTTCGCAAGTAACTCGCAGGTAAGGCCTTCTCGCGAGACACTCGCGAAACATTCTATTTTGCTAGATTGTCCTATCTGATACACACTTTCTGCACTCACACTATATATACTCATATTACCCACAAATGTTGAGGAGTGTTTCAGAGAGAAAACCCTAGTCACAAACCTTGAGAGTTAGAGATTGTTATACCCACATATCTCTACACATTTGCTTGTGGATTTCCTCTACTCCTACCTCTCAATTTCCATACTATTGAGAGGTTGATAGCTTAAACATTTACCACACCTTTTCAAAGTATCAAGTGAGGATTTGGTGTTGCTGGGAAGCATTGGAAGAAACCAAGTTTTGGCGGATGCAATCGAGCGTATTGCGGGATTCGGAGAGCTAGATAAGACATGGTTCTGAGAAGTCTTATTGGAGTAGGAGTTTGGAAGGCATAGATACAGCGGGTAAATTAGGCTTGGAGGGTCTCTTGCTAACCATTGTCTAATGGATCGATTACCACTTAAAGGGCGTGTTATTTTGTGTTTGCATTCTTCTTCCCTACTTTTTTTTCATTTCATTTTACTATTGTGTTATTATGAATATGAGTTAGAGGGCGTGTTATCTTGTGTTTGCATTCTTCTTCCCTACTCTTTTTTATTTCATTTTACTGTTGTGTTATTATGAATATGAGTTAGAGTAATTTGTTTGTTTATTTGCTCGCATTTACTCTTTTCCGCACTTAGTATAAGTTAGAGTAAAATCTATCGAGCTGTAATTTTAATTTAGAGGTCTAAATAGCTCTTGTGTTTTCACACATTTTAGAGCATTCAATTGGTATCAGAGTGAGTACATTTGTTTGGTTTTAATACTTGAGTGTGATTCTTGACCCTTTGAGATGGACCAGTCTCAATCTTTAAATGCTCCACCATATTTTGATGGTAGCAATTATGCCTTTTGGAAAGTTCAGATGAGGGCATTTTTGTGTTGAATAGATGAAAGTGTTTGGGATGCCGTTGATATTGGATGGACTAGGCCGAAGGTAGTCAAATCCATATGGGATAAGGTAGACCTCACAGCGGCTAATGCAAATAGCAAAGCACTAAATACTATTTTTTATGGTGTATTTCCAGATGAGCTCCACGGGATATCTCACATCACTATTACCAAAGAGGCATGGCAAATATTGGAGACCATGTATAAAGGAACAAAGAAAGTGAAAGACACTAAATTGCAAATGCTAACCACTCGGTTTGAAGAGCTAAAAATGAGTGAAGACGAGTTGTTTGACTCATTTTATAGTAAGCTGAATGAGGTGGTTATTGGCAAGTTCAACCTGGGTGAGAAAACAGAGGACTTAAAGATAGTAAGGAAAATCCTTCGATCATTGCCAAAGAGCTTCAATGCAAAGGTTACAACAATTGAAGAGAGTAAGGACCTTGATGATATCAAAGTTCAAGAACTGATTAGCTCACTTCAAACTTATGAGCTATCATTGCCACCACAAAGGAAGAGCAAATCCTTTGCTCTTAAGACGATTAATGAAAGAATAGAAGCTCACGACCCATCGGATGAGGATGTTGTCGAGAAAGAAGTTGCATATCTTGCGAAGAATTTCAAAAAATTCTTGAAGTTCAAGAACAATGGAAAATTTGCTGAGAAAGGGAAATTCTCAAGTTTCAGAAAGGATAAAAAGAACTTCAAGAGGAAAAATGGGAAAGAGTCTTAATCTACTCAAGGAATATCTTGTGAAGAATTTCAAAAAATTCTTGAAGTTCAAGAACAATGGAAAATTTGCTGAGAAAGGGAAATTCCCAAGTTTTAGAAAGGATAAAAAGGACTTCAAAAGGAAATATGGGAAGGAGTCTCAATCTACTCAAGGAATCACTTGCTTCGAGTGCAATGGACGTGGACATGTCAAGAAAGAATGTCCTAATTATTTGAGAATAAAAGGCAAAGCATATGCCACAACTCTTAGTGATTCGAACTCTTCCAATTTAGATTTGGAAGAGAGCTGTGATGGAGAAAGGAATTACTCTGCTTTTATGACTATAGCTTACGTTGAGTCTTCAAAGGACTTGAGCTTACTACTAGAAGGAGATTGGGGAGCATAGTGAGATGGAGTCAATTGGAGTAGTAGAAGAATTCGATGTTGCGGAAGATGAAAGTACAGTGGGCCTTCAAGAGAACTACAATTCTCTTCTTAAGAAATCAGGAGAATATGCAAGAATGGCCAAGGCAACCGTTAAAAAGATGAAAAAGGTAGAGGAGGACTATAAAAGTCTTCTAGTGCAATATAAGGAGGCCAAGTATGAAATAGAGACACTGAATGGTGAGCTAACTGAAGCGTACACAAAGATCAAATTCCTTGATCTTGAAATGATTCAAGTAAATGCTAAAGTAGAGCGAGTCTCTTCCAAGAAGCTTGATGATGTCCTTTCTCATCAAAAACCTTTTTCTGACAAAACTAGATTGGGATATACTGGAGAGAGTAGTTTGGCTGTCAATATATCCAAGAAAGTAAAGTTTGTGAAAGCCAAGGAACTAATAGTAGTTACCACTACTGTTGAGAAGTGAAGGAAGAGAAGAATAAGAAGGGGGATGACCAACGGGTGTTGATAAAACCTCTTAATCAATCGGTGGTCAAACCTGAAGCCAAAGGGAAATCACTTCTAAAATCACAAAGAGGTCCGAGAACAAAACATTTCTGCCATCAATGTGGACTTCAAGGACACATCAAACCAAATTGTTATAAGCTTAGAGCATTGAAAAATGCAAGGGATCAAATGTCAATAGGACCAAGAGATGACAAAAGGAATTGGGTTGTTGAACAATCAAGAGGCCGAGATGGTGATTTCAGAGTGATGGATGTGATGAAAATGATTGATGCATTCACCACCTGTTTGGCAAACTTCAACAGAAGGTGACGTAAGGGTGAAGAAGGGTACTCATGCATGATCACCTCCTATGTCCATGCATTAATACTTCCAATGTTTAGGATCATAGGTTCATGCATCATGTCATGCATTGCTTCTGGTTTATAGCATGTTTCTTTTACAAGTTTTTTTATGTACTTGTTTTTGTTGATCTTACTTCACTTGTTCTGTTTTTGAGTGTGTTCAAAGATTCAAAAACCATAAAAATTGAAAAATCTTTAAAAAGTTTGATTGCTTGTGTTGTGTATATCACATGTGAGTTTAGTCTAGTATCTTTGTACTAATGGTGTAGTGCATTTACGAACTTAACTTGTTATGTATGCACATATATCTTTGTGGGAGAAATCTTGAAAACTATGTGTGATTGTTGTAAATAGATTTTTAAGCTTGTTATGAATGATTGGTCAATAGTCTTAATGGTCTTGATACTTGTATAGACTTGTGCCTATATATCTTCCCGCCTTTATTTTTATGTTTTTGCAATAGAGCTCACCAAATGTAAATCTCAAAATGAAAAAGAGATAATGAGCAGCAAAAGCATCTTACACGTACAAGTATTTGACTAGGATAAAGGGAAAGTGACTTTTGTTTTGAAATGTATAGTGCTCAAAAAGCCAAAGGCTAACTCTCAATGTTGAAATATCAAAAATTCCAAGCACCGATCTCAAAAAGAGATGTATTATCCAAAAGGGATCAAATGTTATGATTTATACAAAAGCCAAATGAAAAGCATCTAAATTTTGTAATCATTCTCTTGTTGAAGGTCATATATGTTCATTTCTATAATTGACATAGATCACTTGATTTTGTACCAGTTGTGTATGACTTGATTGAATTGAACATTGAAGCTTCACTCTGATCTAAGGACTATTCCACATTTGGTACTCACCCACAACACACAAGACCTTGTTCAAATAATGCTTATCTCATTTGTGTGATTATACATGTTCAAATGTGATGTGTATGCTCATGTACTTGCTGATCAAACCCAAAAAGATTTTTTAGTGCTTTATATGTTTTTGAAAGTGTTTTTATACTTTTGTGCTTTTAGTTTTTGTTCAAAATGCACTTTTGTTTTTGTTTTTGTTTTTGTTTTTTTTTTTTTTCAAAAACAGGTTCAGAGGTTGTTTCACAAGAAGCTCGCGAATTAGAGCTTCCTGCGAAAAGTGTTTAAGGGAAATAAATTTTTTTCAATTTCACATAGAGAGTCTTGCGACTATCTCATGAGTATTTTGTGACTAAACTCTTCTCGCAAAATGATTTTTAGGCCAAAACTGGAAAATTTTGAATTTCATACAAAGGCTATCACAACAATTTTGTGACTAAAAGCTTCTTGCGACAGCTTTAGTCCTTCTTGCGACTAATCTCACGATTGCCTAACTTGCGAAAAACACGTGTTTTCAGTTTTATATAGTAGATGTGACAGTTTTTCAAACACTTAGTTTTTCTCTCGCATTGTCTCTTTCGAACCCCTTTCAACCCAAAATCATTTTTCACTCAAATCCTAACATTTTCAAGCTTTTTTTCTACATCTTCAACTTCAAGGTATGTTTTCTAAAACATTTTCTTCATGTTTGTCTAGGATTATGCAGAAATTAAGTTAAGGTTTTAAAAATTTGGGGATTTTTCGAAAAAGGGTTGGGATTCTTAATTTTGTGAATTTTTTTTTAAATCTTTGATTGGCTGAGTCCCATTTGGTTTGCTTGTATCTATGTTGGTCCCCTGTGGCAATTTAAAAATGTGTTAAGACAATGTCAATTGTGTTCATGCATTGTTCATAGTTGTTGTTCACTATTGCATGCTTTGTGCTTGACAAAATGTCCATGTGACATTTTTATGCTAAATTAGACTCAACTGAGTGCCAATGCTTGGATTTACTCTTGATTGAACATTTTTGACATGTTTTGATCAATGAGCACGTTTTACACACTTTCCCATTTTATGCCATGCTATGCCATGCTATGCACCTCCTAGGCACACACTAGGCACACCCTATGCATCACATGTTGCATACACATGCACAATCACTTAATTCATGCATTATTCCATTGTTTACATGTTTTAACAATTATAGCATGATGTTTTAAGTGTGTTTTGTTCTGTTTTAAGACTGTTATGCTCTGTTTTAAGTATTTTTTTTACTTATGTTTTGAACTAACTTGAATCTGATCATGTTTTGTGTTCTGTTTTGTGTTAGTGCACCTGTTTCTTGTCTTTGTTTACTGTTTTTGTATGCAGATGTCTCCGTTTAAAAGCTTAGCTGTGAAAGGAGGTAACAGCAAAGAGAAAGAGCCGGTGATTGATGTTGATGACCCTTCACCTAGGTTAAAGAGGACTCGTTCTTTAATGGGAGTGTATGACCCTAACTTGTTCAAATCTTATGACGCGTTTCAAACCTATGCGAACTATTTTCAAGATGCTCCGTTGTTGGTTGAAAGGGCCGTTAATCAGCCATGTATTCTTGACACCAATATTCTTGTATGGTTTGCCACCAAGGATTGGAACTTTCTTCTCTCAACTCTTGAGGATGCATACGAGAACTTGGTGAAAGAGTTTTATGTGAAACCCATTGTTCAAGGAAAGGAGATCAAGTGCTGGGTTAGAGGAAAGCAATTCTTAGTTACTCCCATCTACTTGGCCGAAATTCTACACATCAACCGGCCAATATTAACTAACCCACCAGTATATGATGAACTGAATCTGGATGAGGAGGTCCTTCAGGAAGCTTTAGGAGATAAATTGGAGTTCTCATCCAATGGGAAGTCAATAAGTGTGGCATCTTTATCTCCCGAATTAAGGCTACTAATAATGATCATTTTTAGCAACCTCTATCCTTTGTCAAGCACCAGTTACATGAATCTCGGTCAAGCATTATTCTTGCATGATCTAATCACTAACAAGGAGATTGATGTGTGTTCTCATATTTTCCACATCTTGGCAAAAACAGTTGAACGGATTGCTTCAAGGAATTGTATTCCTTTTTGTGCCTTATCTCAAGGATCTTGAAGCTCAAAGGTGTGCATCCTTTGGAAGATGAGTGCCCATACCCAAGGCCAAGTCCAATTAACATCTGCACTCTCCATGCAAGCATGAGTCATACCAAGAAGAGCACCAAGCAAGAAAGTCATGCTACTCTGGGAAGTTCAAGCTTTACCTTCCATGTTTATGATGAACAGCTAGACAACATCATGGCTACTCTCTAAGAGGTTACTACCAAAATATCCAGACTCGCTACCATCATGCCCTCCTAACACATTTGCTTCAACACCAAGTTTACATCTCTCCAGACTCAGATGGACCAAATTTAGAGGAAGCTAGAGGAATATGAAGACTAGTTATTCCATGACAAAAGGGGGGAGATGGTGTTGTTGATAAGGGGAGTGTAGTGACAAAGGGAGGAGAAGCTAGTAGCTGCTGTTTGATTTATAGTTTTTTTATTGCTTTTCTTTATGCTTAAGTAAATTGTTCTTAATTTCAGTCTTATATTCAGTATTTGTGTTTATTTCAATGCTTTGTAGCATTTTTTTTTTGGGTACTTTTAGATGTTAACAATATGTCTTAAGTACCTCACACTTGTGCCCTAGTAGGATCTTGTTTCCTAGATGCAAATACTTCGTGTATTTTGCATTGGTTATGTGTTGGACATGCAATTGATCATTGTGATTGGTCTTCATTGCATTGCATGTCCAGATGAACATTTACTTGCTAAATGTCCGTTGTAGTTATTCTTTAATGACTGATCTTGTTTGATCAAGCTATGCTTATATGATATATAGTGTTTACAAACTGGATCGCACTTTACTTGCTCATGTACGTACCTTGTATTCAACTTGTCATAAGCTTAATGAAAGTTTTGTTTGTGTGCGAGTGTTTCAGGTTACAAGTATATATGTGCAAGTGCTTCACAGCTTCTAGACTAGGTGTGAGCGAGTTTTTCCACTATTTCCAAACTCATGTTTAAGTCTAGAGTCTGTTTTAGGAGTTTTGTCATGGAATAGCCAAATGAGGAGATTGTAAAGTTGTAATTTACAACTATGTGTTTTGTTGGCTTTAATTCCGTGCCAAATTTGATTGTAATTTTATTCAATCTTTTGTACTCTATATTTATTGTGGGATTTAATTGTAAGGGTTGTGTGAGAGAGAGTGTGTGTGAAGACTTAAGTAATTGAAGACTGAAGAGTTTTTGCGAGTAGCTCGCGACTAAGCATCCTACGAAATGATGTATGTGCCTTGCACATGACTAGAATGCGAAGAGTCAGGACAGATAAAGATAGTTGTGTTTCGCAAGTAGCTCGTGGGTAAGGCCTTCTTGCGAGACACTCGCGAAACATTCTGTCTTATCAAATTGTCCTATTTGATACAAACTTTCTGTACTCATACTATATATACCCACATTACTCACAAATGTTGAGGAGTACTTTACAGAGGAAACCCTAGCCACAAACCTTGAGAGTTAGAGATTGTTATACCCACATATCTCTGCACATTTGCTTGTGGATTTCCTCTACTCTTACCTCTCCATTTCCATACCATCGAAAGGTTGATAGCCCAAACATTTACCACATCTTTTCAGAGTATCAAGTGAGGATTTGGTGCTGTTAGGAAGTATTGGAAGAAGCCAGGCTTTGGCAGATGCAATCAAGCATATTGCAGGATCTAGAGAGCTAGACAAGACACGATTCTAAAAAGCCTTGTTGGAGTATGAGCTTGGAGGGCTTAGGTACAGCGGGTAGATTAGGCTTGGAGGGTCTTTTGCTAACCCATGTATCCCAACCGATTGTCTAATGGATCGATTACCGATTAGAGGGCGGTGAAAAGGTTTTTTGTCGAGTTCTTCGGTTTCCTCTTCGATAACATATTGGTGTGTTATCTTGTGTTGGCATTCTTCATCCCTTATCTTTTTCATTTCATTTTACTGCTGTGTTATTATGAATATTAGTTAGAGTAGCTTGTTTGTTTATCCGCTCGCATTTACTCTTTTCCGCACTTAGTATAAGTTAGAGTAAAATCTATCGAGTAGTAATTTTAATTTAGGGATCTAAATAGCTCTTGTGTTTTCACACATTTTAGAGCATTCAGTTTCTCCTCTTTGTCTTCAATTTCTTCAAAATCTCAGATCTTCATTGTGTTCTTGAGATTGTTCTTATTCGTTTATGGAAATTGAGTTTTTAAGACTTGCGATCTATGTGGCATAATAGTGTCCAACTCAGCAAGTAGGAAGCGAGTCTTTAAGCCTCAAGTTCTATATGGAACTCAAGTTTCTAAAACTCGAGATGCTAGTTTGCTAAAACCTTTCAAGTGCGTGTTAACTTACTATATTCAATCCTCTTACTATACTAGTCCCCAAATATCCCCTTATTTATCATAAATAATCACCTAACTTTCTATTGATTCGGGTTCACAAATTTTTGTTAAAATAATAATTACGCTTGTGCCTGGTGGATGCACGTGAAAGCCTGTACTTTCCCCTCTTTTGGAATTAATGGTGCATTGATTATCATTTCACTGATTTTTGCATGTGAAATCTTAGAGTTTATGTTAGATTTAGCGAACAATGAAAAAGTTTTAAGTGGAAATTGAAGAATTGAACCCTAATACTTCTTTTGAAAAAACCAAAAATATATCATTCTATGTAAAAGTCATCAATGAATAGTCACAAAGTTAAACACGGAGTTTTGGAGCATACTTTTGAATCCTTATCTTACAACTAGTTGCCTATTGTCAAACCGTGATCAGGAAAATGGTAGTGAAAAAATAGCTTAGGAAAAAAAAGAAAAGAAAAAAGTAACCTGCAGGCAAGAGAATAGAAATAGCATCAAGACCACGAATGTCATGAGTGTGTGTCTGCGTGGGAGAGACGGATATAGTAACCTAGGAAATCTGAAGGGACCTTTCCACTTGAAAATCTTCCGGTTGGTATTCCTCCCTTGAAATCCCTCCCATATGGAAGAAAATTGCACTTTGCTATTGTTGTGATATCGTTGTTGGTGCCAGTATCAACAATGGAATCTCCAAACATAATGACTGCTGGTATTGTCTCGTTTCTTGGTATCTGAATGACAGCTTTTGAGGTGCACAAAATAGCAAAAACAAAAGAAAGAAAAAAACAATGTGGTTGATGAAGAAAAACGTTTCATATTTGAGTGAAGCATTGCTCTAGGTTTCTCTTTTGGGATTCTTCCAAAGTTTGAATTTAAATTGAAAGAATACAAGCAAATTATGAAATGTTGATCTTCAATGTTTCTTCCCTCATTTTATAGTACCCAATCATAAAGCCACTATTAATGTTATTTATTGCACAACAAATTTTTAGTCTAAAGTTACATCAAGTTTTTGAGTCCAAATCTTCTGTCTCATTCTCTGCGCTTCACTCTATACTCCACAAATAAAAATATACGACATGTTCACTTATTTTATTAAATCCTACCATTATGTCTTTTTCTATTTCCATTACCCCAAATAAATAAAAACCAACACAACACCACCAATCTTTGATGTTGTCAATTGTCGATTCCATCAATGTCTGTGGTTACGGCCAACCAATTTGTAAGACCAATGTCGTAAATTTTGTAATACCTATAACACTACTCTTATATAATATTGCAACAATCTAAATGTATATTAATTTCATCCCATTTGGTATTCCAAGTAACAACATTGACAATTCAAGTAAAAGAAAAACGTATTTGGTGAAAATGATTGACAATGATGAAAGCAATTTTTGTCTTGCAATTATTGTCTCATGTCAAATTTTCAAGAAATGTTTATTTATTTATTTATTGGTGATTGAATAGTTGTTATTTGAACCACAAACATTTTCATTGGGATAGAGGTTTGGTCATTTTTTTGTCTTGCAATTAAGGGATATTTTGGTCATTTTTTAGGTTTTTGGGGTATTTAGGACATTTTTTAAGTTTTGGGGGTATTTTGGTCATTTTTTAGATTTTGTGGGGCTTTTGTTCAATTTTTAGATTTCGGAGGTATTTTGGTAATTTTTAAGTTTTGGGGTATTTCAATCTTTTTGATAGGTTTTGGGAGTATTTTGGTCATTTTTTATGTTTTTGGGGGTATTTTATTAATTTTTTAAGTTTTTGGGGTATTTTGATCATTTTGTAGGTTTATGGGGTATTTTGGTATTTTGAAGATTTCAGGAGTATTTTGGTCATTTTATATGTTTCAGAGGTATTTTAGTAACCTTTTAGGTTTAGGGGGTATTTTAGTAATTTTTAGTTTTCAGGTGTATTTTGGTCATTTTATAGGTTTCAGGAGTATTTCGATCATTTTTTTATGTTTAGGGGGTATTTTGGTAATTTTTAGGTTTTAGGGGTATTTTGGTCATTTTATAGGTTTCAAGGGTATTTCGGGCATTTTTTAGATTTAGGGGGTATTTTGGTAATTTTAGGTTTCAGAAGTATTTTGGTCATTTTTTAAGTTTTAGGGGTATTTTGGCAATTTTTAGGTTTTGGAGGGTATTTTGTCATTTTTAAGTTTTATGGATTATTTTGGTTATTTTTTACATTTTGGGGGTATTTTGGTTATTTTCTAGAAATTTAGATTTTATGTTGTTTATTTAAATTTTAGATGGGTTTTAGTAGGTATTAGTGGGTTCATCCATTAAGACCTATATAATTAAATAACCTAATGAGTCTTTACCCAGTTAACCCAATATCTTTGTTGGGGGTAATGGTGCACTCCTAGTGGTTTTACATTTGGAGGTTCTCCATTGATTTTTCACTTCATCGCTATATTGCATGGTTCTTTTTTTTTTTTTTTTTTTTTGGGTTCAATATTAGCATTGATATATCATGTTGAATATGCTAGAATAAATGTGCAAATAGAAACATAAAATAGAGAACACATGAGGGTTACGTGATTTAACCTAACGGCTTACGTACATGAAGAAAGCCCTTAAGGGCTACACCTTCAATATATGAGAATGTAGTACAAATTTTGTGTTACAATGAATATTACATGGGTATATATAGGAGGATAAATCCTAGACTAACCATACATTACCTATGGTTAATAGACTTGTAGTACAAGTATAGGAGACTTGGTTTGCACATGAGGTAGGATTAGGCTTGTGCCTATTACATATCTCTAACAATTATACATGTAAAATGGTTATAGCGGACGGCCATTGTAACTTCCCCCTACTTGGGCATGACCATGTTGCATGTTCATTGTCTTATGCTTTATTTCTTTACATATAGGTGACTTGCTTAAATTGGTAACCAACATAAGCTGATTGATTTCATTGCATAATCAATTAAGTAGTTAAAACAGTTATTTTTAGAGACATTGCTTGGATGATTACTTTTGTCCAGGTAAACAATTATGTTAGGTTCTAAAGGTTTAGGAATTTATGTATTTAGAACTCTAATTAGTAATATTGGTAAACCATGATCAAAACGATTTGTTTAGTCTTGTTATAGTGTGCTCAAAGTTGTTTAATTATTGTAAAGTTGGAATCGAGAGACTGTAGATGCATTGGGGCATTTTGGTTTGGCTCGATCGATCGAAGAATAGATTCGATTGATCGAAAGTCGACCAGATTGCGTTTTCTGCAGAATTTCCAACTCAGCCCTAACTCATTAAACGTTTAGGGTTTTATATTTTTGCCCTAGGTATATAAGGCAAAACCCTATCCACGTTTTTAGAGTTGCTCCAGTTGTATTGTTGCTCATATATTGCTGTTTTGTGTAAATGTCTTGTGAGATCTAGAGGAGCTTTCCTTTACACAAAGTTTAAGGTTTTCAAGGTAGATATAGTATCAACATCTTGATGATCAACTTGGTTGCTACCATTGAAACTTAAAGAATATCAAGCGTGGGTACTTATAGCTGATTGAAGAATTTAAGAAAGAAAGAGTACGTGGATTCAAAACTTGCACGTGGTCGTGTCAGTAAGTTCTACTGGTGGGTAGCATTAGGAAGTCAAGCAGGAAGCTTGTAGTCATTCTGTATGAACTTCGATTCTTTCGCATAGTGGATTCAGGTTTACCTTGAGAATAGCTAGATCAAATTCTCCCCAGGTTTTTACCGTGTGGTTTCCTGGGTGATCATATCATTGTGTCTTTTATTATTCCGCTGCTTTATTATTTTGATATAATCATTTAATTGCTTTAACCTAGAATTGTATAATTTGACTAAGTAACAACTTGGCTAATTAATCTAGGCTAACCAATCTGGTTGTTCTAAGGGGTCTAAAACCGTTCAAGTGGTATCAGAGCAAGTAGCTCTTTTGTTTGAGATTTTTTGATCTCTGAGCTAATCCTTGACCCCTGTTTTCATGGAGCATGGACACTCTCTTGTTGCTCCTCCTCACTTTGATGAGAATAACTATGCTTATTGGAAAGTAATGATGAAAGCATTCTTAAAATCCATTGATGAGAGAGTTTGGAATTCCGTTGAGTACGAATGGGAAAAGCCCACTACTCCTGTGAGTGAGTGGCAAACTTCTGAAAAAGAAGCAGCTGGTTTCAATAGCAAAACTATGAATGTCATCTTCAATGTTGTTTCTATGGAGGAATTTAAGAGGATCTCTAATGTTGAGGTTGCTCATATTACTTGGAAAATCCTCCAAACTATGCATGAAGGCACAAAGACAGTTAAGATAAACAAACTACAGCAATTAACTTCTAGGTTTGAGAGCATTAGGATGTCTGATGATGAATCCTTTGATGAATTTTATGCCAAACTGAATGATATTGTTAATTCTGCTTTTAATTTGGGTGAAATCTATGATCAACCTAAAATTGTTAGGAAGATACTTAGATCCTTAACTGAAGACTTTAGACCCAAAATAACTGCCATCACTGAAAGTAAGGATATGGACTCCATCCCTGTTGATGAGCTTGTAAGATCTCTTCAATCCTATGAGTCTGACCTATCTAAAGTGAACAAATCCAAATCAATGGCTCTTAAGTCAGTTGATGATGTTGATGGTGGTGGATTTGATGATGAGCTCTCTGCTACAGAGATTGCCTATCTTGCCAAAAACTTCAAAAACTTTCTTAGAAATACCAACAGAAAGGCAAGAGGTACATACACTGCTGAACCTAGAAATTTTAGGAAGAATGATCCCACTAAAGTTAATAACTTTGAAAAACCTAGAGAAAAAGTTGGTCAATCTTCAAATAATTCTTTAGGTCCTCAGTGTTTTGGATGTCAAGGGTATGGTCATGTGAAATCTGAATGTCCTACATTCTTGAGGACTAAGGGTAAAGCTATGACTGTAACCCTTAGCGGTAATGAGGTTTCTGATGATGAGTCTGGATGTGATGAGGATGGAAACTTCATTGCTTTCACTGCTACTGCTATAGTCAATGAAAACATATCTGTTGAAGAGAACCCTTCTAATGGAGAATTCTCTGAGGATGCAGATCTTCAAGAGGCCTACAATAAACTTTGCAAAATTGCTGCAAGGGATGCTATGAATGTAGAACTTGGCCTGAAGAAAATTGAATCTCTTGAGCTTGAAAAGAAAAATTTGCTTGTTAAACTGTTTGATACTAATGATCTTTTGAACAATGTTAAATCTGAGAACATGTTTTTGCTTGATAAAGTTAAAATTTTGGAACATGATTTATCTGTTGCTAGATCTGCTAGTTCTAAACTTGATCACATGTTGAATGTTCAAAAGTATCATTCTGATAAATCTAGGTTAGGATATGTTGAAAGCATCTTTGATTTTGCACCACATTCCACGAATTTTGTTCCTTCATCTTCTTCTAAACCTTCTATGAGTGAGGTTGTGAGTGAAACTGTCAAACCACCTATAAGTGAGGTAGTCAAACTTGTAGAAGTTTCACCTTCTAAGAAGATTAGGGTTGATTTGAGAGAAACTAAACCTACCATTTCTAAGGACAAGATGCATGGTAAACCTACTTGGGTTTGTCATTTTTGTGGTAAGTCTGGACACATTCGTCCTAACTGTTACAAGTTTCAAACTGCTAAAAGAGTAAACAAACCAAAAGTGTCTGTGTCTCAAGCACAAGATCCTATGACACTTATTGGTGAATTGGTAAAGGCTTTGAACCTTTATTCCAATCTTGGAGTTGGAAATCACTCGAATGTGAATAAGAACTCCAATGCTCGTGATGCATCTAAAAGATTTTGGATGCAAAAGACTTGACCTAATTGAGTCTTTCTAACATGGTCCTTGTGCTTTATTGCTCATTCCTCTGTGACCATTGTTCTTTAATTTTTTGTATTTCTTTTATTTTGTTTCTAGGATTTGCATTGCATTACATTCATGCATTTCATTCTAGGATTTATTTTGTTTTCTCTTAAATTAAAAAAAAAAAAAATTAATAAAGGGAGAAAAGGAGAAAGCAAAAATGTGTTTGACATTGTTTTCTTGGTTTTTGAAAACAAAGTTGGTCAATTTATTTACACATATCATGTCCTATGTATCTTGTTTAGCTTTGATGAGCTTATTTATTGTACTTGACTAGTTGAAGTTTTGTAGTGCATGTTGTGTGGGAAAGATGTGTATGGTTTTTAATCACTTTGTCTTAATCTTAAAGTCACATGTTATTTGACTGTCGGATTTGATCCTTTTGAGGAAGGCATAAATAACTATCTCACCACTGTTTACTAGCCAATCATGAACACCTTAGTGCATATCATAAGATTCTGTACTCGAGAAAGTATAGCATATGCACAAAAAGAACATAAGGTGTAACCTCTTTACTTACTTAATGCTTAAAATTGGTGTGTACTATTAGGCTTGATGCCATCTCACATAAATAAAATTGGTGTGTACTATTAGGCTTGATGCCACCTCACAAAAAAAAAAAAAATAAATAAATAAAAAATAAAAATGAGGCAAAAATACAAGAAACTTACATGATTGCAAGCTTTTGTTCTAGGAGATGTGGGAGTTATAAGATGTAACTTTTTAGGTGATAGTCTCTTTTAAATTCTATGTGATGGATTTTGTAGACTTTGTAATTGATTGCTATTCACATATCAGCTCACATGTATCTCAAGTTTATGGTAGTTGCACACACTACACAAGTTACTCTTTACTAAACTTTGTACATGTTATTATGTGTGTTTTTGGTCTGACCAACCAAGTTTGAAGATACTTTCAGAATTATGCAAAACATTTTTTTTGCTTGAGAATTTGAAAGGAAGAATGGCTGAAATTATCTTTGAAGAAACTGGGATTAAAATTTAGGTTTTTGAAAAAGCATTCCATCTCATACTCATGCATTTTGTTTCTGTAATTTAATGCTTTAAGGAGTTATTTTCAAAATATGGTTTGTGCTTTTCAAATCTGTGATTTTACTCAAAAATTTTGTGAGCCTCTACCCATTTCGATCGATCCAGTCTGATTTTCGATCAATCGAAAAAGTGCTTTATTTTATTGAAAAATGACTGTCTCATTCGATCGATCAAATGTGTTTTTTGATCAATCGAAAGTCGCGAATCAGGTTTTTAAAAACACTGTTCTTGACTTTTTCAAAACTTTTCAAAAGTCTTTTCTCTCTCTCCAACTTGACAAGCTCAACTATTTCAATTTTTTGTCGTTTTCCTCCGAATTTTTTTGCAAAGAATCTCTTTCCTCAAGCTGGTAAGACTCTTTTACCATTCCTTTTGAATTTATTTTCATGATTTCATGCATAAATCCATGCATTTGAGGGAGATTTTCGGACTTAGTATTTTTGGGATTTTCTGTTGATTCAAGTCCTATTTTGTGCAATTAATCATTAGGTTTTTGTGGGGACACATCATAAACATGAACCTTGCTTTTTAATTTGATCAATTTTGAGTTTGGTGAAAATTTGAAAAATCTAGGGTTTGTTCTTGATCCGATTTGGAGCTTTTGTTAAATTGGGTAGAATTTGATGAACTTGGCTAATTAATCTAGGCTAACCAATCTGGTTGTTCTAAAGGGTCTAAAACCGTTCAAGTGGTATCCGAGCAGATAGCTCTTTTGTTTGAAATTTTTTGATCTCTGAGCTGATCCTTGACCCCTGTTGTCATAGAGCATGGACACTCTCCTGTTGCCAATTTTGTCAATTTAATCTCAATTGAACTTAATTGCTTACTGCATTAGTACATGCATCATGGCATTGTATTTGTTCATACATCATATAGATTTTCATTCTATTGATTTTTGTGCTAATTTGCAGTCTGCTTTTGGTTTTGTTTTCTTGTGTTCTTTTGGTTTTCTCTTTGTGTCTCTATCCTTTTCTTAGCATCATTTCTAGAAAGACTAGAGCCCGTAGGACTATACCCTCCTCTTCTCCATCCCCTCTTTCCTTTGACCGTAAGAAGTTTTTGAGTGAGAAACCAAGAGATTTTTGAGAAGCTAAACCTTAGGAGAAAGATTTGGGCTAAGCGTTCTGTTCTATTAGATGAACTTGATCCTGCCAGTAGGGCAAACTTTGAGCGTCGGGGCTGGTTACCCTTGTTGGATGTTTCTGATCCTCTTCTACCTTCTGCCTTGATTAGAGAGTTCTTTTCGAACATCTCTATCCGCATCTATGATTCCAACACTTTAGTAAAGAGTTGGATACGAGGCGTAGAGTACACTATTACTCCTCAGGTAGTGGCTGATACTCTAGGAGTACCATTGGTTCGGAATCCTGTCTATCCATATGACGAGTCTCCTGAGTTGAGCGACGTTTTGTCTTTTATCACTGGGACTTCTGTCCAGTGAGGTTCTAATCCTAGGATCACTTCTGTTGAGCTCTCCGGATTGCACTATCTATTCTTTAGGATTGCTTGTCATTCTATCTAGCCCATTTCTCATGTTCACACAATTCCTCTTGAGAGGTGTGTGTTTTTGTATGCCCTGGTTACTGATGCTCCTATTAGTTTTCCCCATCTATTTCTTCGTTCTTTGAACGATGTTTATAGGAGTTCATCTACTTCTCATGCTCTTGTTCATCCTATTTTCATTCATAGGATTTTGCTTTATCTTGATCTTAGTGGCTTCCCTTCCTCTGAACCCGTTCATGAGATAGCTCCCATAGGTGCATCTTTTCTTAGACAGAGGGCCGCTCATCTTCGAGCTGGTTCTAAACATCCTAGGTCTGAGCCGTCTAGTAGCGCACCTCCTCCTTCTTCTTCTACAGGTCTTGCTGGTGAGGATATTTCTGATCCAATTAGTGATGATGCTGCTGCTGCTAATGTTCCTCCACCTCTTTCGGCTGACTTTGATGTTCGTCGTTCTCTGGAGACTGTCATGACCATTCTGGCGGCTCATGGTCAGATTTTGGTGGACTTACTAGATGAGATTCGTGCTCTCTGAGCCGACTTTGCGCGTCTTCATTCACCCCTACCACCTTCTTTTGATGGCGACTTGTGATTGCCCTTTAGCATTCCATCACAAAAAGGGGGAGTGGAGTTTTGACTTGTGGAGGAGTTTTTGTAGCTAGGGGGAGATTTTTTTATTTGTTTCTTTTTGTTGTGAGGAGCTTGTGGAGTTTTTAGATTGTATCTAGGTGCTTCACTTTATATATCATTTTTAGGGATATTCATGTTAGGGGGAGTAACATTGATTGATATACATGTTATTTTCATTGATTCTTGTTGCTTTGTGATTCACTGCTTATTGATTTATATTTATGAGTTGTTCATTCATATATGTCTTTATTTTGTGTTGTGTGAATCTTACAAAAATGTTATACCTGTTGTTTTATTCTTTTCTGTCACACATGCGTTTATGCGTTTATTGAGTATTTCAAGAAGATACAGGTTGATTAAACAAAGCTGCTGTCTACACTTGCAACCAATGGATAGTAGTTAGGGTTGAATTTGAGTTTATGAGCATTATCTTTGTAAATGACTTTTTACTTGTAAAACTTTGAGCTTTTAATTAGGGTTTTGTCACGAATTGCCAAAGGAGGAGTTTGTTAGGTTCTAAAGGTTTAGGAATTTATGTATTTAGAACTCTAATTTGTAATATTGGCAAACCATGATCAAAACGATTTGTTTAGTCTTGTTATAGTGTGCTCAAAGTTGTTTAATTTTTGTAAAGTTGGAATCGAGAGACTGTAGATGCATTGGGGCATTTCGGTCTGGCTCGATCAATCGAAGAATAGATTCGATCGATCGAAAGTCAACCAGATTGCATTTTCTGCAGAATTTCCAACTCAGCCCTAACTCATTAAACATTTAGGGTTTTATGTTTTTGCCTTAGGTATATAAGGCAAAACCCTAGCCACGTTTTTAGAGTTGTTCTAGTTGTATTATTGCTCATACATTGCTGTTTTGTGTAAATTTCTTGTGAGATCTAGAGAAGCTTTCCTTTACACAAAACTTATGGTTTTCAAGTTAGAGATAGTATCAACATCTTGATGATCAATTTGGTTGCTACCATTGAAGCTTAAAGAATATCAAGCATGGGTGTTTGTAGCTGATTGAAAAATTCAAGAAAGAAGGAGTCCGTGGATTCAGAGCTTGCACGTGGTCGTGTCAGTAAGTTCTACTGGTGGGTAGCATTAGGAAGTCAAGCGGGGAGCTTGTAGTCCTTCTGTATGAACTTCGATTCTTTCGCATAGTGGATTCAGGTTTACCTTGAGGATAGCTAGGTCAAATCCTCCCCAGGTTTTTACCGTATGGTTTCCTGGGTGATCATATCATTGTGTCTTTTATTATTCTGCTACTTTATTATTTTAATATGATTATTTGATTGCTTTAACCTAGAATTGCATAATTTGACTAAGTAACAACTTGGCTAATTAATCTAGGCTAACCAATCTGGTTGTTCTAAGGGGTCTAAAACCGTTCAAATTATATTATTGGGTCTTTATAAATTTGTGAAATTTTATTCAATGTGAAATAAAAGACAAGTGAAATTGATTCACATAATTGGATCGAGCTTTATGAAAATTTCCAAACTTTGTTACAATAATAATAGGAGGAAACAAGAATACGAAGTCTGGCAAATACTTGAGTAGAAGAAAATCAACAACCTCAAACGATGCTGTTGATATATTTTTTAAGGACTCCATCGACAAGAATCTGGTATACTTTTTCTGTAGGATGATAACTATCCCAAAACACATACTTGGAGTCATCTGTACAAGTGAAAGGGTTTAATTGGTTGCACAGTAGTGCTACCTCTATATATCCTGTGCCACAGCAACTTTTATTTGCGACCTCAAAGCCTGAAATTAAGAATATTTAAAAATAAAAGGCAAATAAATAAAAAATTAAACCATTTGAAATTATAAAGAAGAGGTATATTACCATATTTCTTTGGATTTGTTATGATATCAAGTAGAGGGTTGTAGATATCAATATAGACCACATTTGCGTTAGGCAGATTGTTGTTAAGGTAACCGAGCTCCCTGGAAAGTTTATCATTGAGCACTTGTGATGCTTGATTCAGCTCTTTTACACACTCTTCTTCTGAGCCTCCAAACAAAGTTCGTTGTGATGGCAAACATCCTAGTGGTGGTACGCTTAAAACACAAATCCTCCGTGCTCCTACTCCATATAGTTCCTTCAAATATTTTGTAAGAAAAATATCATTTTCCACTAAAGATGCCCACCACTATTATTATTATTATTATTATTTATTTATTATTATTTTTTAATATAAGATAGAATTTCTACTCTAGCCTAATCTAAGTATATATGTGTATGAAGTTCCCTCCTAGAAACTTGAATTCCGATCCTTACCCGCCGTACCCCACAAGCATTTATACTAATTGTGGAGTGACCACCGCACCAAGGGTGCGCAATGGTACCACTATTATTAATTTTAACATCAAAGAATTAAGTAATATATTATGTTGTTATTAAATGAGTTCTAATTAGCTCAACTGGTAAAGTCTCTAATGTTTGTATAACAGATTTGGGGTTCAATCTCCGTTTACACCAAAAACTGATTGGTGTCTTACTCTAATGATAAAGACTCTAATCAAGAACGGATGTTATTGGCTGAAACTCTCTAAATGTATACAACTCACATTTCCTACCTAGAAAGTGTCAAATTATTAATGAGGTAAGATGTAAGGCAATTTGTAATAATTATGTTGTGTTTAATATATACATCCTTTCTCTTAGAGTGGATGGACACTAAAATTGTGCAGGACTAACATATTATAAGAGGAGTAATAAATATACATACATGCATACATCTATATATATATATATATATATCTATGTATATTAACTTGGGATCTATGTAGATTGTGAACTTGAGCTTAAGCATCCCCAATTATTAGTGAACTTTAGCATCACCTATCATACTTGGCTTGTTAGGCTACTCATTGTAATGGGGATGCCCTTTACCATTTCTTCTCTCCCTGATTAGGTTTTCAAGAAGCATGAGATGGGGCTAGGCCCCTTCCCCCTTTTCCTTAATATATAATTTTATTCCTAAAAAAATTGCAAGGGAAAAATTAAGGAAAAACAAAAGAATATTAACTTACCTTGACAAAAGTAGAAGACAAATTGAGCAAAAGATCAGCGTAAGAAGGAAGATCATATTCGACTTCTCTAATTCTAGAAAGATAATAGCTATTGGCAATGTCATTGCTACCAGCAACCACAACTACTACACTTTTGGCTAATATGAAGTTTGTTCTTTCTTCGCCAACAATTCCTTTCAACTTTCCTATGTATTGCTTGAAGTCTTGTAGTTGCTCAGATAGTGAAATGGCTGACTATATGTATTTAAAAGGGTTAAAAAAAAAAAAAAAAAGTGAAAATTAAGCATCATGAAAAAATGATTATATAAAAAATTTCAAAAAGAAAAAAAAAAGAAAAAGAAAAAAAAAAAAAGATAAAGAAGTATATAAAATGCGCATACCGCAAGTTGAGATGACAAAGGATCATATCCTGCGCCACCTGAAGCAAAGTTTACACCTGACAAGAGATCTTTGGGTTGCAAAGTTGGATCCCTATATGCTGGTAGGAGCTCTTTAATTCCGAATTCTTCCACTGAAAAGAAAGAAGAAAAATTAGATTACTTCTTATAGTCTGTTTGCATACAGCATTTTCATTTAGATTTTATGTATAACTTTTTAAAACTTCACTTTTTCAAGGTATAAATACTTTCTAATAAAAGCTAAATAAGTTGATGTCAAACTCATGCTTAAAATTAAGGGCATAGAAAGAACAGCACTTTAAGGAACACTAACTAATTTAGGATTTTGAAATGACTTGTTTGGTTCGATGTTCACACAATTTTTCAATTACAAATTTAATTTAGTTCACCCATGACATATAAAACCTCTATGAATTTTTTATTTGAACACTTTATGATATAGTTAAGAAGTCTATAATGTTAGGTATATATGCATGAGTGAAAGTTATACATGAAAACAAAATTATATTAGTGGAATAATTAATATAAAATTATTAGGTCTGAGTAGATATTCTTAATTTTTGGTCTAAGTTGTGTTGTTATATATATATATATATATATTAAATTCTGAATTAGAATTTTTTTTTTTTTTTAAGATGTTGCCTCTCTAACATGTAAAAGCCCAAGCCATTAGTAATTGCCATTGATGGAGACAACTCATTCACTGAAATGAACAAATTATCCAGGAACGCACATAAACGAGCCCAGATAAAGGTCTGCTGTAAGAAAGAGAGTGTTTCTATTTTTCTTTTTCTTTTTCTTTTCGAGAGAGATTTCTATTCTTCTTTTCGTAATGTTTAAAATTGTATAGACATGGACTATCATCCACTTAAAAATGTTTGATGGGCTTTCTAATCTTTGGCCCAACCCAATCTTAATATAAGAACCTCTTAGTGCTCTCGGGCCTGTGGCACATAGAAGCAGTTGGCGTCCCACAGGTGCTTGTGGGAGTTTGAGTGCTCTTCCTCCCTGTTTCGGGGTGGTGAGGTCAGGGAAGTATTTGGTTTTCAAATGGCAGAAGAGCTTGAGGTTCTATGGCAAAAGCTAAAGGTCACTGAAGAGGAAGGAAAAAGTGTGAACTTAGGGAGAGAATGTACGAGGGCAGCAAACGAGAGAGGGAAGAACTGCTTAGTTATGAAGGTGTTATCATGCAGAGGGGTTATCCTGGAGGCACTAAGGAAGAACATCAGAATGTTATGGAAGCCAAACAAGACCATTAGGATCTCGGTGATTGAAGAGGAGATGTTTCTAGTGGAGTTTGATGACGAAAGGGACAAAAGGAGAGTTCTTGAAATGTGCCCATGGCATTACGAGAAGCAACTGGTCCTTCTACAGGAATTTGACGGAGATCAAGACCCAAAGGATATTGTCCTCAAGTGGTCTCCTTTCTGGGTTCAAATGTACAACCTACCCCTGAAACATAGGACCAGAGAAACAGGGATGGCCATTGGGGCTAGTCTTGGAGAAGTTTTGGAGGTGGATGTGGCCGATACCGGAGTTCAGTGGGGAAAGTGCCTCCGTGTTCGTGTCAAGATAGATGTTTCGCGCAAGCTTATACGAGGAAAAAAGATAAACGTCGATGAAGGGGTGGCTCGGTGGGTGCTCTTCAAATATGAGCGCATTCCAAATTTTTGCTACAGATGCGGGCTATTGGAGCATGACTTAAAGGAATGCACGCAGGAAGAAGAGTTAAACATAAACGGCGAAAGGGGAGAGCTTCAGTATGGTGCATGGATGAGGGGTGAACCGGTGAGAAGATCGGGATGGGAACCAAACTACACAAAAAAGAATGCAGGCGGAGGCGAGCGTGCGGGGATACCGGACGCCGATAACGGAATTTCAAAGGCTCAGACGACGAGGTATGAAACGGCGAGGACTGACAAAAGAAAGCCTGATGTGCAGACCCTCGGGGAGAAGATGTTGGAAAGCACAACACAGACTTTGGAGAACAGAGAAAGGAGCAAGGAAGCTTATCACGAAAAGGGGCTGGTCAACATTATCGAAGAAATTCCAAGAGGAAGTATTACTTCTTTGGTGAAAGAAGGCGTGGACAGAAAGTTGACAAACAATGGGATTGAGGGGAGTGGACAGAGTGTGATGGAGACACCTCACACAGGGAGCCCAAAATTCAAATTTGAGTCCGCGCCAAAGGCTCAGGAAGAAGGAGCTCGCGTGGGCTTGGAATCAACAAAAGCTGGTGAAGGCCCAATGGCCATGACTTATGATATGGAGGCAGGATGGGTTGCGGAGGTATTGGGCCCAACTAGTGGGCATTGGAAAAGAAAAGCCCGTGAGGGGCAGACCAAAGGCAAAAATAAGGCTTTAAGCCCAGCAAAGAAAAAAAGAAATGCTCAAAACCCACTCATAGAGTTAGATCAGAACACACTAGATGAGAAAAGAAGGAGAACGGAAGTGCAGAAAAATGGCGACATTGAGAATGAGACTCAAAGGGTTGGCGGTGTGGCGGATGCTGCTAGGCAGCACCGCCGAGCCCTATGAATCTCTTGGCCTGGAACTGCCGGGGCCTTGGGTCAGCTCCGGCGGTGCGTTCCCTCACCGATGAGGTGAAAGACACCGACCCGGTCTTGGTTTTCTTATCGGAAACTAAGGCAAATCGGAATAGGATGAAAGGTATCCAGAGAAAGCTAAATTTTACCCAGGGGATTATAGTGCCAAGCGATGGCCGGAGTGGGGGGCTGGCGATGTTGTGGAAGGAAGGGGCGGACGTGTCGTTTAAAAGTTGTTCAAATGGGCACATCGACGTGGTGGTGCGTGAGGGAGTTGGCGCTCTACCGTGGCGGGCAACGGGGTTTTACGGCCACCCTGATGCAGGTATGAGAGCTACTTCTTGGAAATTAATTGAATCTCTTAAAAGGCAGTGTGATATGCCGTGGGTTGTGTTTGGGGACTTTAATGAAATTGTGCAGTCTGATGAGAAATTGGGGTGGTTAGATAGGGATGCACGACAGATGGAGGTGTTTAGAGAGTGTTTAAATGATAGTGGTCTCATTGATTTGGGATTTGTGGGGCAGAGGTTTACTTGGTGTAATGGTAGGATTGGGGAGCAACGTACTCGGGTTAGATTGGATAGGATGGTGGCTAATGAGGAGTGGATAAGGATGTTCCCTGAGGCAAGAGTCTTTCATAGAGCAATGGCAGCTTCGGATCATTGTTTGCTAAATTTGTCCCTTAGGCAACGGGTTCGAAGAAGGGGAAGTAGGAAACGTTTTATGTTTGAAGCTATGTGGACTAGAGAAGAAAGCTGCAGAGCGGTGATTGAAGCGGCCTGGGATCCTCTGAATGTCAATCCAGATGTGCAGATTCGGGATAGGCTAAAAAGTTGCCAAGATCATCTACAGAATTGGAATCGGAGGGAATTCGGCAATGTAAACAAAAACCTGAAGCAGAAGCAGAATCGATTACAGAAGTTGGAAGCGCTAAACTTGCTACATGAATCTGCGGAGGAGATTCAGGCTCTGAAAAAGGAGATAAACGAAGATTTGATCCGGGAAGAAATGATGTGGAATCAGAGGTCAAGGGCGCTTTAGGTTAAGTGCGGGGATCGAAATACAAAATTTTTCCATGCCACTGCCAATAATAGACGCCGGACAAATAGAATCGAAGGTCTGTGTGACTCGGAAGGTCGGTGGAGAGAAGATGGTGAAGAGGTGGAAGGTATTATATTGGCATATTTCAAAGATATATATAGTTCAAACTTCCCTGTTGATTTTGAGGCTAGCCTTGGGGCTGTGGACAGAAAGGTCTCGAATGAAATGAATGAAGACTTACTGATGGAATTTAGAGCAGGAGAGGTATGGCGTGCCTTGAAGCAGATGCATCCCTCAAAATCCCCAGGCCCGGACGGTATGTCTCCTATATTCTTCCAAAGATATTGGGATATTGTTGGCCCTCATGTTGTAAACTGTGTCCTCAATACTCTTAGAACGGGTGTTATGCCAACTGGTTTAAATGAAACTTATATATGTCTGATACCAAAGGTTAACTGCCCCCAAAAGGTAACGGAGTTTCGACCAATAAGCTTGTGTAATGTGATATATAAACTTGTATCCAAAGTTTTGGCTAACAGGTTGAAGAGAGTGCTCCCAGAAGTCATCAGTGAGGCCCAAAGCGCCTTTGTACCAGGGAGGCAGATCACGGATAATGTCCTTGTGGCGTTTGAAGTCATGCATTGTATAAACAAGAGGAGGAAAGGAAAAAAGGGGTTGATGGCAATAAAGCTTGATATGAGTAAGGCGTATGACCGGGTTGAGTGGGCGTATTTGGAGGCAATGATGCGCAAATTGGGTTTCCAAGATAGGTGGATATCTTTGATGATGATGTGTGTGACTACGGTGTCATACTCCGTGTTGGTAAATGGGGAACCGAAGGGTAGGATCGTCCCAACTCGAGGGCTTAGGCAAGGGGATCCGATTTCACCGTACCTCTTCCTACTATGTGCTGAGGGCCTTTCGGCTTTGCTTAGAAAGAATGAAAGTGGAGGAAGCCCAAGAGGCGTAGCGGTGTGTAGGCGAGCTCCTTTGGTTTCTCATCTACTATTCGCGGATGACTGTATAGTTTTTGGCAAAGCTTCAAAGGAAGAGGGGCTAAGACTTCAAAAGATCCTTGAGGTGTATGAAAGGGAGTCGGGCCAAATGCTAAATAGAGAGAAAACTTCTCTCTTTTTCAGCAAAAACACAAGGGAGGAAGTTAAAGAAGAGGTGAAAGACATGTTTGGTGCACAAATCATCCATCAGCATGAGCGATACCTGGGGCTGCCTCCGTTGGTGGGGAGGGGAAAAAAGAAAGCCTTCCATCGTATTCTGGATCAGGTTGGTCGAAAAGTAGCAGGGTGGAAAGGAAAGTTACTAACAACGGCGGGCCGGGAAATCTTAATAAAGGCCGTTGCCCAAGCCACCCCAATGTATACAATGAATTGTTTTAAACTTCCTGATTCCCTATGTAATGAGTTGAACTCGATGATGAGAAACTTCTGGTGGGGTCAACGTGAAAAAGAAAGAAAGCTGGCTTGGATTGCTTGGGAGAAGATGTGCATCCCAAAGGCGGAAGGTGGTATGGGTTTTAAGGATCTCAAAGCGTTTAATCTAGCTCTGCTTGCAAAACAGGGATGGAGGATCTCTCAGGATGTTAATTCTCTGGCTCACCGGGTGCTTAAAGCTAAATACTTCCCGAACTCTAGTTTTTTGGAGGCTCAGTTAGGCAAAAATCCATCTTACACATGGAGAAGTCTAGCGGCTGCCAGGGAGGTTCTTAAGCGGGGTTTGAGGTGGAATATAGGTAATGGGCAAAGGGCGAGGATTTGGACAGACAGATGGATCCCAATCCCAAATTCGTTCATGGTTGCAAGCCCCCGACCTCAAAACTTTGAAGGTGAGCTAGTGGAGAATCTTCTAGATCGTGAGGCCGGGGGGTGGAAGACTAGTGTGGTGAAAAACTGTTTCTTCCCCCATGAAGCGGAGGCTATTTTGAGCATCCCGATAAGCCAAAGTCTGCCGGATGATGCCTTGATCTGGGCTTGGACCAAAAAAGGTAATTTTACTGTGAAAAGTGCATACCATGTTGCCCATGGGTGGCTGGTGGAAGGAAGAGACAAAGGGGCAGGAGGCGAGGGATCAAACCTGAATCAGAGAAGGGAGTTTTGGAAGGCTATTTGGGGTTTAAAGTGCCCAAGTAAGGTCAGACACTTCATGTGGAGGGTTTGTAAAAATATCATTCCTACAAACTATTGTCTTTGTCTTCGAAAGGTTTCCAAAGGAGATAAGTGTGGGCTGTGTGGGATGGTAGAATCCTCAGGACATGCCTTGTGGGACTGTTGGCTGGCAGATGCGGTATGGAAGGAAGCTAAGTTTTCTCTACGTGGGGGCTGCCATCCTCATCGTGACTTCATTGATGTGGTTTGGAAGTGTTGGGAAGAAAAGAAGAAAGGGGAGCTAGAGCGCTTGGCGTGCACAGCGTGGTGCATTTGGAAGAACAGGAATGCTGCAAAATTTGAAGGAAAATGCAAAGAGGCGAGGAGGATTGTGTCTGAAGCTACTGCTCTTGTTGAGGAATTTGGTGTACTGGTTGGGGCCCCAAAACAACCTGCCCCACCGAGAGCTGATAGGTGGATCCCTCCTAGTGACGGTTGGTATAAAGTAAACGTGGACGGGGCGGTGTTTCATGATTTGGGCTGCTGTGGAATTGGGATTGTTATAAGGAATAACAGGGGCGAGATCATGGGAGCGATGAGCAAAAGGATGGAAATACCGCTGGGAGCCTTGGAAGTGGAAGCTAAAGCTTTTGAAGAGGGCTTGCTGCTAGCAGTGGACCTTGGTTTGAAGCAAATTGTGCTGGAAGGTGATGCGCAAGTGGTGACAGATGCTTTGACGGGCTGTAGCTCCCCTCCAACCTCTATCCAGATGATTACTGAAGGCATCCAGAGGCTGCAAGGTAATGTTCTGCAATGGAAAGCCAACCATGTCCGTAGAACAAGTAATATGGCTGCCCACCGTATGGCTAGGAATGCAAAATGTATGAGTGACTCTGTTATCTGGGTTGAGGACATCCCACCCATCATTGAATTTCAAGTAATCAAAGATGTATCTGATTTGGACCACGGTCCAGTTTAAATGAAATACTGTTGGAAGTTTGGATATCAAAAAAAAAAAAAAATATAAGAACCTCTTCGTATGTGACAGCATGAGTCAGAGTCGGATTGTCACTACTCACTAGACCAAACCTAATTGCAACAAAAAAGGGAAAAAAACAGAAGAACTTAATTCATGAATTTCACCACCTTCCATGGTTATAAAAATTGAACAGGTTAAAAAATAAGAGTCACGTTAACAAGTGTCAGAGGATATTGGTTAACAATTCAATTAAAGAAAGTTTTTATGGGAAAAGAAATAATTAATATTTTAACGGTTTTTTTCATTTATCATAAAAATATCAAAACTTTTTTAAAATTGATTCTTAACCATACCCTAACGACTCTCATTAATATTTTCCAAAAAATAAAAGTAAAAATAAGAGAGTATTTCTCAGTTCTCTAGAATAGATCGGTCAAAGGGCCATAAAAGTGAATGGTTCTTATTTACCAAAAATTTTAAATAATATATTTCACTAAAATTTATATTGTAAGTTGTACCTATTTTAGTAAGAGACCAAGAAAGAAGTGTTGCGTGGACATTTACAAAACATTTTCCAAATTAAATTAAGATTTAATTTACTTTAATTGGAAAATTACATTCAAATTATCCATAAATCATTCAAAAAAATATTTATTATTTACTAAATTATTGGGAAACCACTACATTGAGACTTCAAAGTCTAATTTTAAACTAATAAGATCATTTTTTTCGAGAACAACTAATAAGGTCATTTTAAATATACATTACTATTAATTTCTTTAAAACATTTTTCCCTCATTTCGTGTGTGTTAAAAATACTTAGTATTCTCTACCAAAAAAAAAAATATAATTAAATTTTTAATTACCTTGTTATTAATTATCTAAATACTATTACCATAAAAAGCTTTTAAATTTATTATTAATTATTCATAGTATTAATAATGAGTAAATACCTACCATGAAAACGTGAGAGTACGGTTTATTTGTTTAGCAAAAAAATGAAAAAAAAAAAATAGTTTGTAAATTCCACTTGTTAGGTCCGTTTGTGTGTTTTTGGGATTTGTTTTAAAAATAAATGATAAGAATAAATAATAGAAACTCCATCCCGTTTTATAATCTATGTTAGTTCTAATAAATCTCTTTAAGAAAACGTAAGATCACTATTGATTGTTTATCATCAATTATCACCTAACTTTTCTATTGATAAGGATTCAAATAACAAGTGCCTTTAGGACATTTGTTAATAATTCATTTTAAGAAAATTTTAACACTACTTTTATGGGAAATAAGAAAAACTGTAAAAACATTAATTTCTTTTTTTTCTTTTTCTATAAAAATTTTCTTTAAATGGATTATTAACTAATGTCCTAAGAGCATTCGTTAACATTTTTCTAAAAATAATTATGCATGTGCCTTGTGGATGCACGTGACCCACTTGGACATTGATTATCTTTCTTTTTTTGGTAAACTGGATACTATCATTAACTAAAAAACATCAAAAACAGAGCATTTACGCTCATACACAGTTCCGATGGCATCAAGGCTGAGCAAAAGGGAAACATCAACAGGGGGGAAATAGAAAATTACAAAATCATGTGATAGCATGAAGACCATGAATGTCATGCATGTGTGTGAGAGAGATAGATATAGTAACCTAGGAAATCTGAAGGGACCTTTCCATTTGAAAATCGTCCGGTTGGTATTCCTCCCCTGAAATCCCTCCCATATGGAGGAAAATTGCACTTTGCTATTGTTATGAGATTGTTGTTGGTGCCCGTATCAACAATGGAATCTCCAAATATAAAGACCGCCGGAATTGTCTCGTTTCTTGGTATCTGAATGACAGCTTTTGAGGTGCACAAAATAGCAAAAACAAAAGAAAGAAAAAACAAAGTGGTTGATGAAGAAAAACGTTTCATATTTGAGTGAAGCATTGCTCTACGTTTCTCTTTTGGGATTCTTCCAAAGTTTGAATTTAAATTGAAAGAATATAAGCAAATTATGAAATGTTGATCTTCAATGTTTCTTCCCCTCATTTTATAGTACCCAATCATAAAGCCAACTATTAATGTTATTTATTGCACAAAAAAATTGTTAGTTTAAGTTACATCAAGTTTTTAAGTCCAAATTTTTCGTCTCATTCTCTGTACTTCATTCTATACTCTACCAATAAAAATATGCGACATGTTCACCTATTTAATTAAATCCTACCATTATGTCTTTTTCTATTTCTAATACCCCAAATAAATAAAAACAAACACACCACCACCACCAATCTTTGATGTCATCTATTGTCAATTCCATCAATGTTGCCGGTTACAGCCAACCAATTTGTAAGACCAATATAATAAATCTTGTAATGCTTGTAACACTACTCTTATACAATATTGCAACGATATAAATGTATATTAATTTCATCCCATTTGGTATTCCAAGTAACAACATTGACAATTCAAGTAAAAAAGAAAAGAAAAGAAAAGGTATTTGGTGAAAATGATTGACAATGATGAAAGCAATTTTTGTCTTGCAATTATTGTCTCATGTCAAATTTTCAAGAAATGTTTTTATTTATTTATTTATTTATTTTGGTGATTGAATAGTTGTTATTTGAACCATATACATTTTTGTTGGGCAAGAGGTGCCAGTTACAAAGTTCTTGTTTGTCAAAGTATAAAACAATGGCAAGTGTCATTTTTCGGTGATTAGATAAGGTCCACGTTATTCTTTTTCCTCACAAAAAAAAAGGGTAAAAATATTTTTAAAGTTATCTTGGTTTGATAATAAAGGGTAATTATTAAGAGTGAAAACGATAAGTTGAAATTATCTCTCAGTTTTTTTTTTTTTAATTAAAAAAAATCCCAACAATTAAAGAGTGCATACAATAATAACATGTATAATTTTGTCAAAATTCAAGACAATGGCAAGCGCCAAAACTCCCGTTATATATTTCACTATTATCTTCCCAAAACCATTTTCTGAAGACAATTATGAAGGCAATTAATTTCATCCCTTAAATTGTTATTTCTTTCTTTCTTTTTTCTTTTTTTTCTTTTTTATTATTTTTTGTTAACTAACTCTACACTTTATAAAGCTGGTCAAAAATCTGATATAAAGCAAAAAATTTAATATAAAGTAATTTCTTAATGGGCACCTTATGGTGTCCGTTAACAAGGCCCATATATATTTCAATATTTTGTTTAGGGTAAATTATAAAGTTGGTCCCTATCATTTACACCATATTTCAATTTGGTCTCTAACATTTTCAATGTCGTGTCAATTTAGTTCCTACCATTATTAATTGGATGAAAAAAGTTGATGTATCGAACAGAATAATTTAAATTATTTTTAATGCTACATCATTTGCCAACTGTACCGCCACATCAAATTTTTTTTTTTTTAAAACACTATTAAAACTAAGAAATGTGATGTGACCACCAAAATCCCTAAACTCTTCGACTCATCTTCGTCTCTTCTCCATAATCCATAAAATCATAATTATAAAAATTTCAAGCACCAATGCAAATCGATTCCATAAGAATTCAAAACGAGATCAAATGCAACACAACATGCAACTTGTAAAGCTCCAATAAGATAGATCCAAACAAATTAAAATTGGATCAAAATGTAAATTCCAGCTGAAATTGAAACTCAGATTTGTTAGTTTCTGGGATTTCAGATCAAAAGCACTTACGTAAACCAACACAGTCCCCTCCAAGGTCCAAAAGCATAGGAAAAACTCAAAGACAAAGAAAGATTCCAAAGCATAGAAATAATAATAATAATAATAATAAATTAATAAAGCTTAAGCGAAAATGGCAGAAAAGGTTCTAGGAATTGAAGTTTTTGTTTGATTGCTCGGAGAACAGAGGTGGATGCGTGAGGAAATGATAAGGGAAATTGGAATTTTGTTCTGGTATGTTTGTTCTACGTTGTTATGTGGAAAAATAAAAAAGAATTAGAGAACTAATTGAATGAGTGAAGTTGGAATTATTGGATTTGTTAGAAACTAATAGTGAAGTTTCAAGTGGGATAAAAATAGGAATTAATCAGGAAAATTTTTCTTTTAAATTTTTATTCAATGTGGCAGTACACGTTTCATCTAATGTGACATAAAATAGTTTTTTAATTTCGCTGTTAGTCACATCGGCATTTTTCATCCATCACTCAACGGTAATGATTATTTTGACACAATATCAAAAAGTTAGAGACTAAACTGACATATTTGAAACAGTAGGGATCAAATTGACATTTAGTGTAAAGTTTAGGGACCAAATTCGTAATTTACTCCTTTTTTTATATACAATATATATTTCATTATTTTTTTAAGAGAAAGTTTCAATCTATGGCATCCGCTCCCGATGATAACTCTTTATTTTTAGATCAAGATACTAATTAATTTTTAGTGTAGACAGAGATTGAACCACAGATTTCTTATTTAACCTTTAGAAATTTTACCAATTGAGCTAACAGAAACCCACATATATTTCACTATTACCTTCCCATAAACATTTGTCTAGACAATTAAATTCATCCTATAAACATTTTTTGGAATTCCAAGTAAAAACATTGACAATTTTATTTTATTTTATTACAACACGGGCAATTCAAGTTAAGAAAATAAATTTGGTAAAAATGGCCAGCAATGATGGTGGTCTTTATTCTCTTGCAATTATCATCTGAGGTCCAAGTTTCCAAAAGTTTTTGAGAGATGCTACGTCTACAACAATTTTACAACATTTTTACAACAAATTATAGGTGGTTAGTTATTATTGGTTCAAATTTGAAACTAATAGTAAGATTACTTTTTTGCCCTAACAATAATAACCAGTAACAACCTGCCACTTAGGATTTGTTGTAAAATTGTTGTAAAAATGTTGTAGACATAGCATTTCTCAAAGTTTTTAGTAGTCCAATTATACCACATGACAAGCAATGGTTGATCTACTTAATACATACACATATTTGACGCGTCATATTTTTTTTCCCTATTAGGTGCTGCCATATATTTAATATATATATATATATATTTAATTTTTTGGAATTGCATTCCTAATTTACTTTTTCTAAATGTACACTATTAATTAGCCTCATTAATTATTGCCCCTCAAAACCTTTCATTTTCACTTTAGTTTATAAGAACCGTCTAATAATCTATTATCTACACCTATATAATATATATATATATATATATTGATAACCTATTTAAATACCTTTAATATAATTACTTATAATTTTATAAAATAAAATTAAAAAAAAAAAAAAAAAAACACTCAATTGGCTTTCGAACGAGGTCGTCTTGAAAAAAAATTGTTTTAAGGGTTTTAAAGCTTTTTGCGTGAACAATGAATACATCCCTAAAATGTCCACCACCACTCTTTCATAAACTTCATTATATTTTTGACATTTTTTCTTTCCGTTAAAATGATTTATATGTTGATAATGCCATAATGGCACCATTCCTAATAAAAATGCATAATATATATGTTAAGTTTTTAGACCTCTATAAACTAGATTGTTTAACCTAATTAATTAACTAAGTGAATACTTAGATTTATTATTCAAATCTAGGTTACAACAATAAAGTTATATCATGTAAAGCAGTGGAAATAAAGAATACAATAATATGATGACTCAAGAAAACCAAACCGGTAAAAAACCTGTGAATGATTTAACTTAACTATCCTCAAGGTAAAACCAAATCCACTATGAAAGAATTGAAGTTTGTACAATAGAATTTAAATCATTATCATCCTATTGCTACTTCGGGTATAAAACTTACTACCACGACCCAATGATAGTTTCGAGTCCACTAACTATTTCTTTCCTTGATCTGTAGCAACCACAAGTTCTCCTACTTGTGACTTTAAGACTCCACTCAAAGGTTTTGGATCTTCTTGAAAGTTCTTTATGCAACAACTGAAACCACCATTAAGTTCTTGATGCAAATTTTGATTTTGATAGTTTTATGTATGTGTATGAAGGTAAACAACTCACAGATCTCACAAAAGATTCAATACACAACTCAACAATGACCTTAGAAAGATTTTGAGTATAAAACCCTAGATCTACAAAAGAGGCACAAGATTCACTCTCTAAAAAGCCTTTCAAAAATGTGCTTGGAGTTTCCTTTATATACTAGGAAAAGTAAATTTGAAATCTTAATCCTTAACGGGCTTGAACTTCTGTTTGGGCTTAATTCAAATTCTACAGATACGATTCTCGATTGATCGAGCCTTACTTTTGATCGATCGAGGTTTGCAATTTTGCACAGTAAATTTCTGCATTCAACTAGATTCAAACTATAACAAATAAACTTTGAGTAAGCTTAAACCTAGACTCATTGTTTTAATCATAGTTTGCCAACATATACAAAGTGAAGTTCTAATATATTTAGTTCCTAAAGTCTTAGAACCTAACAATATATTTAAATGGAGTATTAAATGACTTCCTTTTTAAGGCTCTAATAATCTTTAACATATTTTCTCTTCTCGATTAAAATGATTTACATGCTGATTTCCGAATCATTCCATTAATGTTGACATTTTTTCCGGTTAAAATGATTTATCTTAAAATCAAAATGGAACATTCCTAATTAGGTGCAGAACATTTATATATGAATAGAGCATTCCTGATTAAGATTTTTTTTCTTAATGTTTGCTGCGACATGCACTATATGAGTGATCGTGGCTTTCTTGAATTAGATTTAGATGTTGCTTGGGTTCTACTTTTCTACTCTGATGTATCATGGATACACACCTTTTTCCCACATAAATCAACCTCAATCATTTAGATGTTTCTCACGAGCTAATTGTTAATTAAGCACGATGTTTTAAGGAGAGATTAATTCTTTCATGGTAACATATTGAACACAATGATAGGATTTGGGTTAAACGCATGATATGGGTATCACAATATTTGTGCTAAGCCTCTTTGTTTGGATTGTTTGGATCTTGGAAATGCGGAGAACACACACACACACACATATATATATATAAAGTCTAGGGAAGTTTTTGGACAAGCAAAATACAGAGAGTATGTTGAGGAATATAAAGAAATTCATTTTGGATATGATTGTTGAATTTTCATCTTTTTAGTTCTTTTGACAAGTAGTCTTTTTTTTTTTAGGTGGACCGGTAGAGGAGAATGTTAATATAAGGAGATTTGACAAGTAGAGTCTAGAGTCAATTAAGCATTTATATTAAATTGAAGAACTTCAATTATATTACTAAAAGGGTCCAGTTGATGTATGCTCTTAGAGCATACATTAATTATCTATTTTAAGAAACTTTTTATCAAAAAAAAAAAAAAAAAAAAAAAAAAAAAGGGAATGGGGGTCCAAAAAGTTAATCACTTTTTTACTTTCCCATAAAAAAAATTTTCAAAATGATTTACCAACATATGCCAGTAAAACTCTTACTAAAATATTTTTTTGGGGCAGCGTTATGCCGCCTAGTGGTTTTTCCTTTAGAGATTCTCCATTGAATTTTCATTTTGTTACATAGCAAGGAGCCCGTTCTCCATTGGTTTTCTACTTCATTGGTTTAGAACATCTGATCATGGTTCATTGTCTTATGCTTTACTGCATTACAAATCGGTAACTTGCTTAAGCTTAAATTGTGTGGCTTCATTGCATAATCAATTAAAGTATTCAAAACGTACAGTTATTTTCAGAGACATTGGTTGGATGATTATAAAACTATATTATTGGGTCTACAAACTTTCCAAAATTTATTGAATGTAATATAAAATACAAGTGAATTGCATTCACAGAATTGACACTCACAACTGATCACTAGCTTAACTTTATTCCTATTATTTAGATCAAGCTTTATGAAATGTGGTGGTAATTTCGAGTAAAGAAAATCAACGATCTCAAACGAAACTCTTGATATATTTTTTAATAAGTTCTTCGACAAGTATCTGGTATACTCTTTCTGTAGGGTGATAACTACCAAAAAACACGTATTTGGAGTCATTTGTACAGTGGAAGGGCTTATTCTGCTGCATAATATTGCTATCGCTAAAGATCCCATTCCACAGCACCCTTCGTTTACAACATCAAAGCCTGAAATTACACAACATACCAATTATTAGATATCCTAAATAAAGATAAAATTTTAACTAAAGGACTAACCTTTGAGCATGAGCTCTAATATTTTTTTGGAAAAACGTTAATAATTTATATGAAATAAACGTGCAATGAAAAGCAAAACAAATGACAATATTAAAATTCATATGGAAGATATGTGATGAAGAAAAATGAAGCTAAAGTGTAATAGTTTCAATTAATTGAAAACGAAGTGTTACCCATATTAATAAATGTAGTCATATATAGGTAAGATATTTACAAAAAAAATGGTCTTTAACAACTACTTGATAAATTGACTAACACTTCGCTCACCCAAATTCATCCGAAGTATTTGCTATGCAATCTAACAAAACTATTGCTATGTCACCCTAAAAAAAATACGAAAAAAAAATAGAGAGTGAGGCTTAAATGTATGAATAACAACAGACAAAAATAATAAGAAGAAGAGAGAGCACCATTTAGAACATATACACTAAAATAACGAGTAAAACCATATAACAAAAAAAAAAAAAAAAATACAAATCAATATATATATATATATATATATCATTCCCACTCTTTAAAAAATACTAATTAATTAGAGAAAATGTTAATAGACAAAACAATATATATCACACTCTTAAGTCTTTTTGTGATTGGAAAATGTAATAATCCCAAATTATAATATACGAAAATTATTAACCTTTTCCCGAAAACTAGAAGACCACGCACGTGCTCAAAGGCTAGTTTTAAATAAATGTGCAACGAAAGACACAACAAAGGACAATATTAAATTATGAAAAAGAAGTGATTGTGAAGAATGAAGCTAAAGTGTAACAGTTTCAATTAAATGAAAACGTAGTGTTACACAAATTAACAAATATAGGCATATATAGGTAGGATATTTACAAAAAAATGGTCTTTAACAACTGCTTGATAGATTGACTACCACTTTGCTCACCCGAATTCATCCAATGTGCCTGCTATGCAATCCAACAAAATTATTGATATGTTACCCTAAAAAAAATACAAAATAATAAAGAGTAAGGCTTAAATATAAGAAAAACAATAGGCAAAAATAATAGAAGGAAGAAAGGGCACCACTTAGAACACATACACTAAAACAATGAGTCAAACCCGATAACCACAAAAAAATAGACAAATCAATATATATCATTCCCTCTCTTTAAAAAATACTCACTAATTAGAGAAAATAATAATAGAAAAATCAATATATATCACACCTTAAGTTTTTCTGTGATTGGAAAATGTATTAATTCCAAATTATAATGGTTGCAAATTATTAACTTTTTCCCAAAAAGTTAGAAGGCCACGTGCATGCTCAGAGGCTCGTTTTAAATAAATGTGCAATGAAAGGCACAACAAAGGACAATATTAAATTTCATATGAAAGAGATGTGATTGAGAAAAATGAAGATAAAATATAACAGTTTCAATTAATTAAAAACTTAGTATTACACAAATTAATAAATATAGGCATATATAGGTAGGATATTTACAAAAGTGGTCCTTAACAACTACTTGATAGATTGACTACCACTTCGCTCACCTGAATTCGTCCAATGTCCCTACTATGCAATCTAAAAAAATTGTTGATATGTCACCCTAGAACAAATACAAAAAAAATAGAGAGTAAGGCTTAGATGGAAGAAAAACAACAAACAAAAATAATAGGAGGAAGAGAGAGCACCACTTAAAACACATAAACTAAAATAATGAGTTAAACCCGATAACAACAAAAAAATAGACAAATCAATATATATCACACCCATAGGATTTTTTGTGATTAGAAAACATAGTAATCCCAAATTATAACAGATGCAAATTATTAACTTTTTTTGAAAAAAAAAAAAAAGAAAAAAAAAAGAAAAAAAAAAGAAAAAAGAAAAAAGAGAAGAGCCTCTGAGTATGCGCTTGAGCACGTGCTCAAAGCCTAGTTTTAAATAAATGTGCAATGAAAAACACAACAAATGAGAATATTAAAATTCATATGGAAGAGATGTAATTGAGAAAAATGAAGGTAAAGTGTAACACTTTCAATTAATTGAAAATGTAGTGTTACACATATTAACAAACATAGGCATATATTGGTAAGATATTTACAAAAATGGTCTTTAACAACTACTTGATAGATTGACTACCACTTCGCTCACCCAAGTTCATCCAATGTGCTTGCTAAGCAATCTAACAAAACTATTGATATGTCACCCTAAAACAAATACAAAAAAATTGAGAGTAAGGCTTAAATGTATGAAAAGCAACAAACAAAAATAATAAGAGGAACAGAGAGAACCACTTAGAACACATACTCTAAAATAATGAGTCAAACCTGATAACAAAAAATAAATAGATAAATAAATAGACAAATCAATATATATCATTCCCTCTCTTTAAAAAAATACTCATTAATTAGAGAAAACATTAGTAGACAAATCAATATATATCACACTCCAAGGTTTTTTTGTGATTGGAAAATGTAGTAATTTCATATTATAATGGATGCAAATTATTTACTTTTTCCCAAAACAATAGAAGACCGTGCGCGTGCTTAGAGGGTAGTTTTAAATAAATGTGCAATGAAAGGTGCAACAAAGGAAAATATAATATTTCATATGAAAGAGATGTGATTGAGAAAAATGAAGCTAAAGTTTAATAGTTTCAATGAATTGAAAATGTGTGTTACCCAAATTAATAAATGTAGGCATATATAGGTAGGATATTTACAAAAAATGGTCTTTAACACCTACTTGATAGATTGATTGCCAATTCGCTTACTCAAATTCATCCAATGCGTCTGCTATGCAATCTAACAAAATCGTTGATATGTCACCTTAAAACAAATACAAAAAAAGAAAAAAAAAAAAAGAAAAAAAAAAAAAGAAAAGAGAGAGAGAGAGAGTAAGGCTTAAATGTCAAAAAAACAACATACAAAAATAATAGGAGGAAGAGAGAGCACCACTTAGAACACATAAACTAAAATAATGAGTCAAACCCGATAACGAAAAAAAAAAAAAAAAAAAAGATACGTCAATATATATCACACTCCTAGATTTTTTTTTGTGATTGGAAAACATAGTAATCCCAATTATAATAAATGCAAATTATTAACTTTTTTTGAAAAAAAGAGAAGAGTCTCTGAGTACACACTTGAGCACATGCTCAGAGGCTAGTTTTAAATAAATGTGCAATGAATGACACAACAAAGGAGAATATTAAAATTCATATGGAAGAGATGTGATTGTGAAAAATGAAGTTAAAGTGTAATAGTTTCAATTAATTGAAAACGTAGTGTTACACATATTAATAAATATAGGCATATATAGGCAGGATATTTACAAAAAATGGTCTTTAACAACTACTTGATAGATTAACTACCACTTTGCTCACCCAAATTCATCCAATGTGCCTACTATGCAATCTGTTAGATTCTAAATGTTTAGAACAATTGGCAAATCATGAACACAAACTTGTCTAGATATAGATCTTAGAGTCTATAGGTTTTATTAGACAATGCTCAAGGTGATTCAAGTCAAGATTCAAGATCATACAAGCTGCAGGAAGAAGACTTCATATTCTGCCTAGTTCAATCAATCGAAGAACAGGCTCGATTGATCGAAAATCGTATCTGCAGAATTTTAAGTCGGCCCAAACAGCAGCTTAAGCCCATTAAGGATTAGGGTTTCAGATCTAATTCTCCCACTATATAAAGGAAACCCTAAGCCACGTTTTTTAGAGCTTTTGAGAGAGAGAGAGAAGAGAGTGCCTCTTTTGTATCTAGGGTTTTGTACCCAAACCTCTCTAAGTCTTTGTTACTCATATTTGCTGTTTATGTGAATCTCTTGTGAGATCTTTGAGGAGCTTTCCTTCACATAAACTTAGGGTTTTCAAGGTGGAGATATTATCAAAACCTTGATGATCATTCAGTTGCAGATTCAAGAACTTAAAGATACACAAGCGGGGGTGCTTGTACTTGATTGAAGAATTCAAGAAAGAAGGAGTTCGTGGATTCGAACAAGTCTGAATTTTCCATACTTTCGATCGATCGAACCTATTTTTTGATCAATCGAAATTGCGATTAAAATTTTTGGTTTGAATCTGCCTGACTCGACTGATGTTCGATCGAATCTTGATCGATCAAAAATGAAAAATTTTCAGTTTCTATGTTTTTGACCAAATTTTTTTTATGCATCATTTGTGTTTAGGATTCACATGCATTGCATTGTTTTTGTATCCATCTTGCAGTTTTGTAGTCATATCTCTTATTGTTTTCACACATAGCATGCATACACTTTGCTACATTGGGTACTCAACTTGATCAAAAAATTGATTGATTAATTTTTGAGCTATGTACTTTCTAGTATATGCCTTTTGATAGGTCACAATCTAAATAACCCCTTTTGATTAACCCTAATTAATTAATTTAGCCAAGTAATTAATTAATCAATTAATTATGCAATTTTATGGAAGCACAAACAAATCACCAATCAACTAAATAAGCAGCGGAAAATATATAACATGGTGATTTGTTTACGAATAGGGAAAACCCTAATGGCAAAAACCCCACCGGGTGATTTTCAAGTCACCACTCCCGAAACTCCACTATTATCAAATCAAGCGGTTACAAGTAAAGGAATCCCAAGTACCTTACCAACCTACAGTTGAACCTTTACCCCAATACCCAATTGGACTTAATCTGTAGTGACAGTCTCCACCTTTGTTGCACGGCTCCCAAGTACGTGACTAACCAATGCGCGGATCCAAGTACGCGACTTTAGAACACCAACTGAGGAAGAATGGTTGGCTGCAAAGTTCTTCAGATCATCCTTTTTGATGAAGAGCAGGAAAATGCTTGGTTACAAAACCCTATGGTGCAAATACACAGCAACTTCTTGATGGAAGATGAACTAGGTCAAGAACTTCGTCTGTTGATCACAATTTACTTAAATAGAGATTGCTTAATGAATATGAAACTTGTGTCACTCAAAACGGCTTTTAAAATAATCCTTTTATATGTTTAGGGTTAGAAGAAAAGAAGGCCCAAAAACATATTCACGGATCCCAAGAAAATTAGATTGAAAATCTGATTTTTTAAATCTCGACAGATAGCAGGTGTCGAGGTAGCTATCGAGAGGTGTCGAGTTTTAAAAATTCTGCACTTCAACATGCTTTCTCTTGGATAGACTTGATGACTTCAACACTTGACCTTGAAACATTGTTTCTTGAAGTATTAAAAACACCTAGAACTACCCAATTACAAGCAGAGTGCGTTTTGTCAAAGGATTAGCCAATTTACATAATTAAGTGACATATGTTCTTAAACAAGTTAAAACATATATGTCCTAACAATCTCCCCCTTTGGCAATCCGTGACAAAACCACAACAAACAAATGAGCATATGAGAGGAGTCATAAATCACTCAACTCATATTCACTTGTTGAATACAATAAAATCTATCCTAACACAAACTCTTGAAAAACTTTGCAAGAAGAGAGCTTATGATAAGTAGACTTTGGCAACCTGTATTTCTGAAACACTTTAAACAAAACTCATCAAGGCATCTTGTGTGAAACAAAAATAAATAAATTGCATACAAGTATAAAGAACATGTGTATAAAAATAGAAAAGAAACAACACATGAAGAGAGAGATGAAAGAAACATACATCAACATATATAAAAGATAAGATAAGTACAATGTATGTAAAAATGGTCAAAGGACCTCATATACAAGACCAATGTATCTAATAGATAAGAAAACAAATACATATAGCCTCACTACATCCCTCAAGAATAACAACACTCCCCCTATCAAAAATGTCCTATACTAACTCTCCCCCTAAGATGACTACTCTCATAGCCCAAAACTACTTCCCCTTTTTGTCACGAGTGACAAAGGGTAGAGTGTCATGTAGACATCTCATCGGCAAAGCTAGCATCCCCATCATCATCATCATCATCATCCTCATCATCCTCAGAATCTGACGCTACTAGAGTAGATGGTGAAGGAGTAGCCTTTGGAGCAAATCCACCCATGATCGCCTGCCGTCGTGCAATACGACCCACACGAACATTCACCTGATACAACTTAGCAGAGAGTGTATCAAGGCGAGTGTCCATGCGCTGCAGCTGCGCCAAAATATCACCAAGGGATACATCGCTCGAAGAGGAAGAAGGAGCAGATGTAGATGGAGCGGATCTGGAAGGCGCCGAACGGGAGGGAGGAGTGTCACCTGGCTGTCTCGACCTGAACTGCGCCTTACTACGTTTTACAGTAGCGGCGTCTATGGCAGATATGTGTGTGAAGTGGTCGGACACAGGAAAGGGAATAGAAAAATGGCGTAGAATCCGCGTGATAGCAGAAGGAAAGATGAGCTTATCACGGGACGCCGAGTCAAGATAGACCTCTATGATAGACCAGATGAAGTGAGAAGGGAAGTCTATAGTAAGATGCTCAAGCAGGGAAAGCAAAAATCGAGCACGATGTGAACTGATGAGAAAGAGGATGGAGAACAAAGGTCATCACCATGTTAATGAATCTAGGACCTTTAGCAAAAGGCCTACATGATGTGAACTGATACTCACCCCAATCAGTAGGGCGCTCACAAAAAGCAGAGATGAGCTCATCTTTGGACACAGTCCTCAGACGCTCACAAGAGGGGTAATCAGGAAACTCTATCCTAGGTACCCTAAGCACCTCCGCAACAAGTTGCGGTGTGACAGGAATGCGCATACCTTGAACGCGAGTGACAAAATGAGGTACTGAAAGATCAATCCCATGCATGTTGGAGTAGAACTCCTGTATCAGCATGAGAGGGCAAGTGACCGGGATGTCACACAGTGACCCCCATCCCCTACTATTTATGACAAAGGGAAGGTCAATATCGACGAAGTCCGCCAGTATAACGTGGCATTCCGAATGAACACCTCGTTTAGAAAAGTTCTCCGAAAATGCCTTATGAGCATCTCCATCACGGAACCGGATGTTAAATGGAGTAGTATCTGAAGAGGAAGAAGCTCCAGAACGCAGAGGGTTCCGAGCAAGAGTAGATTTACGTTTGGGCGTCATAGACACGACTAACGTAAAAGAATGAGAAAAAGATAGAGGGGGAAACAATCAGAAAAGTCCCAAACACAGTTCAAATATATCAAATATGTTGAACAACAAGTACGTATGCATGGGAATGCATGGGCATGTGACATGTAAAGAAAAAAAACATCATGGGCTCAGCCCAATCCAATCCTAGTAGCACACAAACATAAAGCACACATCTAAATGCATGTAAATATCATTATAATGCAAATGAAATGCAATGTATGACATTTTGAAATCATTTAAGTACAAACCCAACCCAAAATTTGAAGAAAAACTCAACAATTTTGAAAAACCCCAAATTTATATGAAAAATCCCAAAAACTAGGTTTTCAAACATGAAATGCATGAAAATGAAAGGGAAAAGTGATCTTACCAAGAGATTGAAGCAAGGAAAGTGTAAGATCCAAGTGGGGTTGAAGATTGAGTGAGAAAATCAAGTTGGGAAGATGAAGAGCCTCGAACAGATCGAGTGAGATTGAGAGAAATGAGTGAAAAATCGCGAACAACATTTAAATAGGCACCTCAGTAATTCTCAACAGCTGAGGTGTCGAGAGGTATCGAGGAAGCTGTCGAGGAAGGTATCGAGGAAACATGCCTTCGACAGATGCAGGTATCGAGAGGTATCGAGGAACAAGGCCAATTGCAGATACATGAAGCTCGATCGATCGACAAGGTATCGAGAAGTTGTCAAGAGGACAGAAGAAATCTCGATCGATCCACAAGGTGTCGAGAAAGAAGACTCAAACATCACAAGTGAATCTCGATCGATCCATCAGGTGTCGAGAATCTATCGAGGGGACAGAGACTTTCTCGATCGATCCATCAGGTGTCGAAGAGGTATCGAGATTGCGATAAGAAACAACATGAGAAGCTCGATAGATGACCACGTATTGAGGAGGTGTCGAGGGAGGTGTCGAGCCATCAGAAAAATGCAGTTTTTCGAGAAGGGAAAAACACAGACATGAATGCAATCTAACACACATTTCAACCAAAGATTCACTTAACATATAAACCTCTCAAAACATCTCTCAACAAGAAAATAAGCACAAGGATCATGCAAAACACACACACGCACTAAACAAGTCTAACCAATTTTATATTTCAAAAACAAGTTATGACAGTTTAGTGAGCATACATTAGCACATGTAAAACCTTTATGATGGCCAAATCACATTGTACCTGCATATGTATCAAAAGTAGCAAAGAATATTGCGTGTTGTGTGTGAAAAACATTGCAAGATTGCATATGTGTATAGATGTTATGACGATCTGAGATATGAGAAAATAACTTTTAACTCACATACAATCATAACTGTTTGATGGGGACTATCACCTTCGAGGTACATCCTATAACTCCCACATCTCCTAGAATACACGCTTGCAACCATATATAAAGCATTTTTAATCTTTTTGCTTTTTATTTTTCTTTGCATGTTTTCTTTTATTTTAGCATATCATACATGGGTATATAAAAGAGAGAAAAGAAATACCCAAGATGTTAAGCATTTGACATTGCACTTTTGCTATGCCGAAGCATACGAATGTCTTTGACACTGCACTTTTGCTATGCTGAAGCATACAGGTGTCATATTATGATTGGCGGGCACTAGTGGTGAGATGATTATTTATGCTTTTCTCTTAGAATTTTCTAGTCCTACCCGTCAAAAAGAGTGATATGAGTGTTAAGTTTTAAGAGATAACCTAATCTTACTCATCACAAACAAGAGCCACAAAGCTCACTTGCTTAGTTGTGCATAAAGATGCTCATCTAAGCTACAAGAGATACAAAGTTTAGAAAACTTTGTTTCATTGGCCATCCAAGGTACACAAGTACCAAAGTACACATAACACACACTGTTTTTGGATTTTTCTGATTTTTTTCAATTTTTTTTTTAATTTTTATTTTAAATCAAAAACAAAATGAACAAAGCTGAAAGTAAACACGCAAACATGTTAAACAAAATAATGCAAAAACTAGACTAACTCAGCAGAAAAACAAAACACACAAGTAATGCAAAACACAGAAAAACAAAAAGGAAAAAGAAAGTGATGGAATCACTTAAAGTCCTTTTTCTTCCACACCTTGGAAGAGCCTTTCCTTTGATTGAATCCTTGAACTGGCGGTGAGGGGAAAGAATTTAACCCGTTCAAATTCGAAAGGAACATGAGGGCTTTCAAAAGATCTCCAAGAGGAGCAAGAGAGGATTGAAGCTGATTATAGTTTCCAGATGCAATCACGCCATTGCTCTATTGAGTGGCTAACCACTTATAGCAATTTGGTCTAGTATGACCGGCAGCTCCACAATGATGACAGAAATGCTGCTTCTTTTGTTTAGGCTTTTGAGAGTTAGCCTTCTTAGCCCTAGGGTTTTTATCATCTTTCTTATCTTGCTTAAGGGGTGCTCCTAAGATAGATTTACCCTTGTCTAAGTTCTCACTAGCTAATTCAGTTTTGTTAAACCGTGATTGATTATAGTGTTTAAGGATTCATTGACACAAGATCATGCTCATCTTCCTTGACAAATGTTTGTCCGAAGAGGTATGTTATTGAATGAGAGATAACATCTACAGTAAAATTATCTAATTCTTCTCTCCACCTTTTTTCCAATCCCTATTATCAGAGACCTCTTCTGCTTATATAGCACCCTCTCCCATCATCTTCATCGTCCACTTGTTCTTCATCTAAGCATCCACTTGAGTGCATGTCCCATCAGGTATTCTCTTTACCCCTCTGTGAGTGGTAGTAGCTAAGATTACACTGTTTAGGGGTCTTATCCACATTAATGCGGCCAGAAAAGCAGCTGCAGTGCATTTAATGCGGTGGTGGCAGCTTTTCCTTGAGATATTTTCTCGTTCTAATCATCCCCAGACATGCCTAGAGCTTATCTTTGTCATTGGGATTGCCTGAGAGTCCATTCAGACCTTCTATTCGTTGGCTGGGTCAAGACTATTTGCGTCCGAGGAGTGTAACCTCTTCGGACAAAAGGTGATTTCTTTGGATGCTACTCTTCCTACACTTCTGGGTTGGCTGCGTTCAGATGAATTATACCCCGACCCACTATTATTCTTTGGACGTACAGTACTCCTCAAGACAGGGCCCCCAGCCCAATAGGTATGTCTGGGCTTTTACCCCCCACAGGAAGCATTAATGATTCCTCGCTCATCTTGAGCTCCTCAAAGCGAGTGGTCAACGTCTGTAGTTTGGTGTCTTTTACTTTCTTTGTTCCTTCATAAATAGTGTCCGAAATCTCCCATGCTTCCTTAGCAATAGTGATATGTGAAATCCTGTGAAATTCTTCTAGAGAGACACTACAGAAAATAGCATTCAAGGCTTCACTATTAATATTAGCTGCCGCAAGAGCTGCCTTATCCCAAGTGGATTAGGCAGCCTTCGGCCTAGTCCAACCCACTTCAACTGCATCCCACACAGCATTTTCAATAGAATACAAAAATGCCCTTATTCGGACTTTCCAAAATACATAATTATTACCATAAAAAAATGGTGGCACATTTAAAGATTAAGTCCTATCCATCTCAATGTGGGGTCAGGGATCACACTAAGGTGTTTGAACCACAACAAGTGTACATGCTCTGATATCAATTGAAAGTTCAAATAGTGTTGAAAACACTATGAACGTTTAGACCCCCAAATTACAAAATATCAATTCAACCTTATTATCAAACAATAAATGTGCAAAACATGAACATAAGCTAATTACAGAATTGATAAATAATCTAAACCAATTTAAAATCACATTCACAGCAGAAATTAAATGGAAAAGATTAAGGGAAGAGAGATGCAAACACAAAGACAACACAGCAATGTGCTATCGAAGAGGAAACTGAAGCTCTTGGCGTAAAACCTCTTCGCCGCTCTCCAAGCGATCAATAATCTATTAGAAAATGTAGTTGGGATATATGAACAGCACTAGACCCTCCAAGCCTAGTCTAGCTAGGTACCTAAACCCTCCAAACTTCTTACTCCAACGAGGTTAAGTCGAACCTTTTTCTTCTCTAACTTACCGGATTCCGCTATAGCCCATAGCATCCAACAATAATTATTGGTCCCTTCCAAATTGATTCCCTTAGCATCAAAAGATCTTCTCACAGACGTGGGTATGGTGAAAAAAGGATTTGATTAAGAATCTCTCAAGGATGTATCAATAGAGAGGGTAAGAGTAGAGGAATTTGAAGAGTCTCTTTGTGAAGATTGTGGATGAGGCAATCTTGTTTTTCTTTAGGGTTTCTCTCTCAAAATTCTCTCTAGAAGCTCTCTACATTTTGTGGGTATGAGGGATATTTATACTAGGGTGAGATAGGAATGTGAAGAGTCAGGTTTTTCAAAACAAAGCTGGTTGGCGACTTGGCCTCGCGACTTGGTTGAGTTGCAAATTCAAGCCGCGACATAACAGAATGGCCAAGCTAGACTTTTTGTCCTTTAGTGCTCCAGCTAGCACGACTGTTCATCTTCTCGCATGCTTCACTCGTGTGCTGCATTTGGCGGCTTGCCAGTCGTGAGTCACTCACGAGTCCTAACCGCGAAGCCTTGCATCCTTGCATAATCTTAAACATTTCTTCACACTCTCTCACTCACTATCCTTACATAAATCCTACCTAAATACAGGGTTTCTAAGTGCTGAAATTCAAGCAAATTGGCACGGAATAAAGCCAACAAGATGGTTGATTCAATTCAACCTTATAATCTCCCCCTTTGGCTATTCTGTGACAAAACCCTGCAACAAACTCTAAACTTAGCGCGTGAGTTTGGAACAGTTGAAAAACTCACTCACACCTAACTCTAGAATCTGTGAATCTCTTGAACCATAAGACCAAAAAATCTCCTAAAACACAATAACACAATAAGTTCATTGTACGCAGAAAACTTGTAAAGCATGTGGAGCAAACACAAACCGATCAAGCAAAAATGGGATAAAACAATAAGCCATGGGTTGACCAAAATAGCAATCACTATATACTGGTGATCACAATGCTCATTCACTTAAGGAATGAACATCCGGACATGCAAGCTAATAAACATATTTGCAAAGTATCATTTCCATGTCCAACACTCAACCAATTCACAAAACATATATGCATTTAGGAACAAGATCCTACAAGGGCACAAGAGTGGTGTACTGAAAGAAAAATGCATGACATTTACCATCAAGTACAAAAGCTACATAGCATGGGTACAAAAACCTAAAAACCTTAAAAGCTTACAAAAGAAACAGGTACAAACAAAAAGTATTTTAAATAAACTAAAAGTGCTTAAAGTTTCTCCCTTTCAAAAGTTTCTCCCCTTCAAAATGATGAGAAGCTGTAACGCACTTGGAACACATATACCTGTAACTTGAAACACTTGCACAAAACACATTAGACCCTCAAGGTAAAGCAAGTCATAAAAAGGACAAGTATAATGTAACAAGTAAATTGCGATCAAGTAAACATGATGTGAAACATGTACGCAACTTGATCATACACCATACACCAAAACAAAATTTTCTTATTAACACAATGTCTTCTCCCCCTTGGTATATGCATCTCTCCTATGGAATATCTCTCCCCCTACAAATGTGCACGAGAAATAAAATTTTTCCTCATAAGAATGTGCACAAGGGTTATATAGAAATGACAAAACTCTTCGGTATACTACTCTAGAGTATACTCTCCCCCTTTTTGTCAGAAATAGACAAAGGGTTAAGGAAAAACGAAGGCAAGAGATGAAGGTATGAACAATGATAATGATGCATGAAGGGTGCAAGAAAAATGAGAAAATAAGGCTCAAACCTATAAAAAAAAAAAAAAAAAAAAAGCAACATAGCATAAGGTAAACATGACATGGTAGGATCAAGAAACAAGGTATAGACCAAAGCATGACAAGAGTAGCTAATGTGTGTGCAAGAGGTGGCTACATGCAATACATGACCAATGCGTGAAAAATGCACATGTGGTGTAAGGTGTGTTAAATACACAACCAATGAACCAAACATGTTCCTAATAAGGAAACATGATAAACCCCAAAGTTTGGTACTCATCGGAGTCCAAACAAGCAAGAAAATGTCTAAGAGGCATGTTATCAGACACCTAGCATGCACACTATGAAGAACAATGTGAAACAATGCATAAACATTATGAAAACTATCCTTAATATATGTTCTTTTTGCCACAAGGGGCCAACATCCAAAGCAAATCATCAAAAGAAACTAATCCCATACAAAAATTTGACAAAAAAATAAAATTTTCCCAACCCCTATGATTAAAATCCCAACCAAGAGCACAAAATTCTCCAAAACATAATCTAAGGATTCAAATTAATGAAAAGAGTTTAAAATTACCTTAGAGATGTTAATAGAATGAAAAACCATTCAAATTGATTAGGTTTTGATGTAAAAATATTGAAAGAAGGGTTTAAAAGAGGATGAGTGAGATTTAAAACAAGTTTCCCACGAAAAGCCCTTTAAAAAGCTATTTCTGGGCATTTCGCGACTAGGCGAGTCGCGACTGAGTCGCCAAAACCTTCTGTGTAAACTCGCTACTAGAGCTCGCGGCTTGCAAGTCGCCAAAATGAGTAGCCAAAACTTGCAGCTTGCAAGTTGCCAGAATGAGTTGCCAAAAATTCTAACGCTTGTTTTTCAACCCAGAACATGTTTAAACTATGAAGAACAAAGTAAACGCTAAACATGAACACAAAGAGTGATAAAAATCACTTCCAAAAACATATAAATTGATCAAAAATCTTTTTAGATTGATCTATATAAAGTTGAGCACACACACATTACATTTAAACAAGTACAATCGAACAAATGAATAAGGTATTCATTGAACATTAGGCATGTGTGTTGTGTGTGTATCGAGTGTGGAATAGTCCATAGTTTAGAGTGAAACTTCAATGATTAATTCAATCAAGTCATACACAACTATTACTAAGTCAAGTGGTCTATCTCAATTATATAAATGAACATATATAACCTCCCATAAGAAAATGATTACACGTCTTTAAAGCTTTTCATTTGACTTCTTTACAATTCATATAATTTGATCTTTTTGAATCAAAACATCTCATTTTAGAGATCGATGCCTGAAATTTTTGATATTTCAATTTGATGAACAAGCCTTTGGCTTTTTGGGACATCATACATTTTCATAAAAGTCGCTTTCCCTTTTTCCTAGTCGAATACTAGTATGTGCGATGGCTTTTACAACTCATTATCTCTTTTCATTTTGAGATTTATATTGGTTGAGCTCTTTAAGCAAAAAAAAAAAAAAAAAAAAAAGAGTAGAAAGAGATATAGGCACAAGTCTACGCATATATCAAAACCAACATGACAATTTACCAATCATTCATGACAAACTTGAAGATCGATTTACAACATTCACACATAGATGTCAAGATTTTCCCACAAAGATATAAGTGCATAAAGAACAAGCTAAGCTCGTAAATGCACAAAGCCAATTGTACAGAGGTACAAGGCAAAACTCACATCTGATATGTGCTCAAACATATATGATCAAAATTTTTAAAATTTTCACTTTTATGTGATTTTGGATTTTTTACTCACACAAAACTAAAACATAAAAGAAATATAAAAAGCAAAACAATGCATACAAGTAAATGCAAGATGCACAAATGCATAAAGATATGGCATCTAAAACATGAAGGGTCTTACAAAGATCGAAAAGAATTAGATCAATGACCAAAAGAGTGAACGCTTAACCATAGGAACACTTCCTCATCCAAACGGAACGATTGTTTGGAATAAGTGTCTCAAAAGAAGTGAGATGAGGGTTGGAAGAATGAGAACTAGAGATACATATAGTCAAGGAGTTGAGAGCATTAAACAATTTCTTCAACAACATGCTATTTTCACTAAAATCCGGTTTACCCTTTTTAGCACAACTTCCAAGAAGCTCAAGTTTCTCTTTTCTTTTGATTATTTTAGGAGCATAAAACTTAGAGCAATGAGGTCTTAGATGACCAAAAGTACCACAATGATGACACACAATGTGTTTAGGTCCACTAGGCTTTTCGGGAAGGGATCTAGCAACATGGTTTTGTTCTCTCTTCAACTTATAACATTGAGGTCTTATATGACTAATCACACCACAATGGTGACAAGTTCGAACAAACTTAGATCCATCCAAAACCTTATGTTGAGACCTAAACGGAGGCTTTGACTTAATTTCCTTTCTCTCCACCTTTTGATTTCTTTTATGTGGAGGAATGTACACTGATTTGTCATTTGAGGTAGAACACACAAAAGGCACAAAATTGGGTACCACAACATGATTCGTTTTAGGACCCCGTTGTGGTCTTGAAAGTGATCTTCCTCTAGCTTCACATCTGGCTTCTGATTGATTATAGAATGTATTTAACACCCATTGATTTAGCCACATTTTTCTTCTTTTCAATCTTAACTTTATTAGGAATAGACTCTTCTACAATTGGCTTTTTGGCCTTCATAAACTTCACTTCTTTGGTGATATTGGCTAATGAGCTACTCCCTCCTGTATATCCCACTTCGAACTTGTCAGAGACTGATTTTTGATGAGCAAGCATTTCATTGAGTTTCTTGGAGGAGACACGGTCTACCTTAGCATTTGCTTGAAGCACTTCATGCTCAAGAAACTTTATCTTAGCATAAGTTTTGGTCATCTCTCCGTTCAGTATCTCTATTTCACACTTTACCTCCTTATGCCGCGTTAGGAGACTTCGATAGTCCTCCTCTGCTTTCTTCATCTTCTTCACAGCCGCCTTGGCCACCCTTGTGTACTCTCCAAACTTCTCAAGAAGTGAGTTGTAGTTCTCTTGGAGACCAGCAGTGCTTTCATCTTCTTCAGCATCTGATTCTTCAACAACTCCCATTAATTCTTCATCACTGTGCTCCCCAAGTTCTTGTACAAGTTTATTCAGGTCTTCTGAGGACTCAACATAAGCAATGGTTATAAATGCGGAGTAGTTTCCTTCTCTGTTATAGCTTTCCTTAGAACCAGAATTAAAGAGTCGGAGTCACTAAGAGTAGTGGCATAGACCTTACCCTTCGATTTCAAATAATTGGGACATTCTTTCTTGAAATCTCCATGTCCGTTGCACTCGAAGCATGTGATTCCCTACGAAGATTGGAGTTCTCTACCATCTTTCCTTCTAAATTCCCTTTTCTCCTTCCCGGAATTCTAAAATTTCCCTTTGTTACTAGGTTTCCCACTGTTCTCAAAGTTTTAAGAACTTCCGGAAGTTTTTCACAAGGTACGCCATATCTTTATCCACAGCATCTTCTTCCGAAGAATCATGAAATACTAGTCTCTCATCAATTGTCTTAAGAGCAAGAGATTTGCTTTTCTTTTGCGTAGGCAGTGACACTATGAATGTTTAGACCCCCAAATTACAAAATATCAAACACTCCGTGTCTCTCTTCAAAAAGCATCCATTTTTGCATCATTTCTTCTCAAATCTTCAAGAAAAAGGTATGGGTTTTCTCTTTCTCACTTCATAGTTCATGATTTGATCATTATTTTTCTTGTTTTATGTGTTGCCATTGCGATTTGAGATATACTGTGTTCGGACATGGGTTGAGGATATTTTGTTGGGTTTGGTGATTGGGTTTTGTTGTATCTTAATAATTTGATATTTGATATACTTTTTCTCATTTGAGCTATTTTGTATTGTGTTCCTTTATTGTCTTTGGTCTCTGCACTCATATCATATCCATAGGCTTAAGTGTGTTGTCTTGTGAACATAGGCTTAAGTATTCAAAGATTGTTAAAATTGGTCACTTGCTACCTTTGGTTCACAAATTGCTTGAGCACTACTTCATATATGTTTAGGACTAAGACTTTTGGTGATTTTTTTTTTTGGCTTGAGCACTCTGTCACATTGGGTTTTTGGGTTATTGTTGTTAAATCCTCTATTCTATGGTATGTTATATTAATCTCTGCTACTCACTGTGTTTCTAATCTGGTTTTAATGTGTTGAATGTCTATCTTTTGTGCCTTGTTCTTGTGGCCTCTTCTGCTTGTTTACAGATGGCTCCCACACATACAAAGAAGAAGACTCCTGTTAAGAAGGCTGGCAAAAGGCTGAAAATGGACAATAATCTGTTTAGGTCTGTTCAGCACTTTGAAAGATACAGAAATTCTTTCATGGAGGGAACAATTATCCAGGAGAGCTTTGTGGATTTAAATGACTTGAAGGATACCTTCATTCCAAAATGCTTTGAAGGCAGAGGATGGGAAAAGTTATTGGGTGACCTACCTCTTGTGTGTGAACCTTTAATAAGGGAATTTTATGCAAATGTGAGCATAAGGGAGGATGAGCTGCACTGCTGGATTAGAGGACATGAGTTCACCATAGATGCTCATGATATTGATGAGGTTCTGGGGCTTAAGGGATTAGAGGATCATGAGTTCACCAACTACAAAGACAGGATGCTATCTTTAGACACTGTCCAGGCTTGGATTGGTGGTGTTAAAGAAAAGAGATGTCTCAACACTACTGACTTTCCTACTGACTTGAGGTGTCTGACCACCATAATGATGTTTAACTTGTATCCAATAAGGAAGCTGACTACACTGACTAATGCCAAAGCTATCTTCCTCATGGAGCTCAAGGATAAAAATTTCATTGACATCAGCTCCCACATATTTGACACTATTGTGGAAGAGACCAGAATCACCTCTAGGCCCAAGCTGATCTTTCCTAGTCTTCTTATGAGATTGTTTAGAGCAAAAGGTGTTGTAATCCCTTAAGATATCAATCCTATGGCTCCCTTATCAGCCATAAACAAGCTAATCCTCACAAGGATACAAGTCCGTCTTCTAGGCGATGAAGAGGAGGGTGACCAAGGAGAAGGTGATCCTATGGAAATTGAAGCAGAAGTTGCAGGATAATTAGTCACACCCAGAAGCAGAAGTAAGAGGAGCAGAGCTTCAACCTCATCAGTTGCACCTTCAGATGCACTTCAGATTATCCTGGAGAGGATTGATGGACTCAGAGAAGTTTAGAATGAGCATACTGAAAGGATGACAGCAATTCAGGATTAGATCAACGTTCTTTCAGCCAAGTTTGATAGTCATAACTCCCAACAGTGACCCTTTGGCCATTCTGGTCAAAAAGGGGGAGAATTTTTGAGGGGGCAACTCTTGAAGGGGAGCGGCATTTTGAGGGGGAGCATGTTAAAAACAGTGTTTTACTTTATATTTAATGCTTTTTGATACACTATGGTTAATATGTTGTTTTTAATGTTGTTTTAATGGTTTAAAACTCATGGTTTTGTTTGTTTTTGAATCGTTGGTTTATTATTTAATTTTATGATGTTTATTCAGTGTTTATTTATTGTGTTTGTATCTGTTGCTTTTGTAAGCTTTTAAGGTGTTTAGGCTTTTGTACCCATGCTATGTAACTTTTGTACTTGATGGTAAATGTCATGCATTTTTCTTTCAGTGCATCATTTTTGTGCCCTTGTAGAATCTTGTTCCTAGATGCATATATGTTTTGTGCATTGGTTGAGTGTTGGACATGCAAATGATACTTTGCAAATAATCTTGTTAGCTTGCATGTCCGGATGTTCATTCCTTGAGTGAATGAGCATTGTGATCACTAGTATATAGTGATTACTGTTTTGGTCAAGCCATGGTCTATTGTTTTGCTGTTTTGCTATTTTGCTTGATCAATACACCACTTTTGTGCCCTTGTAGAATCTTGTTCCTAGATGCATATATGTTTTGTGCATTGGTTGAGTGTTGGACATGCAAATGATACTTTGCAAATAAGCTTATTAGCTTGCTTGTTTGGATGTTCATTCCTTGAGTGAATGAGCATTGTGATAACTAGTATATAGTGATTGCTATTTTGGTCAAGCCATGGTTTATTGTTTTGGTCAAGCCATGGTTTATTGTTTTACTGTTTTTCTTGATCGCTTTGTGCTTGCTCTATATGCTTTATAAGTTTTTTGCATGCACTGAACTTATTGTGTTATTGTGTTTCAGGAGATTTTTTGGTCTTATGGTTCAAGAGCTTCACAGATTCTAGACTTAGGTGTGAGTGAGTTTTCCAATTGTTCCCAACTCACCCGTTAAGTCTAGAGTTTGTTGTAAGATTTTGTCACGAAATAGCCAAAGGGAGAAATTGTAAGGTTGAATTAAATCAACCATCTTGTTGGCTTTATTCCGTGCCAATTTACTTGTATTTCAGCACTTAGAAACCCTGTATTTAGGTGGGATTCATGTAAGGGTAGTGAGTGAGAGAGTGTGAAGAAATGCTCAAGATTGTGCAAGGATGCAGGACTTCGTGGCTAGGACTCGTGGGTGACTCGCGACTAGCAAGTCGCCAAATGCAACACACGAGTAAAGCATGCGAGAAGATGAATAGTCGTGCTAGCTGGAGCATTACAGGACAAAAAGTCTAGCCTGGCCATTCTGTTATCTCGCGGCTTGAACTCGCAACTCAGCCAAGTCGTGAGGCCAAGTCGCCAACCAGTTCTGTTTTGAAAAACTTGACTCTTCGCATTCCTATCTCACCTTAGTATAAATACCCCTCATACCCACAAAATGTAGAAAGCTTCCAGAGAGAATTTTGAAAGAGAAACCCTAGAGAAAAACAAGATTGTTTCATCCATAATCTTCACAAAGAGACTCTTCAAATTCCTCTACTCTCACCCTTTCCATTGATACATCCTTGAGAGGTTCTTGACCAAATCCTTTTCTCACCATACCCACGTCTGTGAGAAGGTCTTTTGGTGCTAAGAGAAGTAGTTTGGAAGGGATCAATAGTTATTGGTTGATGCTATGGGCTATAGCAGAATTTGGTAAGATAGGAAAGAAAAAGATTCGGCGCAACCTCGTTGGAGTAAGACACTTTGAGGGCTTAGGTACCTGGGTAGATTAGGCTTAGAGGATCTATTGTTGTTTATATATCCCAACTACATTTTCTAGTGGATTATTGACCGCTTGGAGGGTGGCAGAGAGGTTTTACGCCGAGGGCTTCGATTTCCTCTTCGCTAACACATTGCCGTGTTGTCTTTGTGTTTGCATCTCTCTTCTCTTAATCTTTACCATTTAATTTTTGTGTGGATGTGATTTTAAATTGGTTTAGATTGTTTATCAATTCTATCATTAGCTTATGTTCATGTTCTGCACATTTATTGTTTGATAATATGCTTGAATTGATATTTTGTAATTTGGAGGTCTAAATGTTCATAGTGTTTTCAACGCTATTTAAACTTTCATCTCTGATGGCCTAGCAAGACCAAAGCTCAAGCTCAAAGCTCCTACATTAATATTGTAGCGTGTGTGGGATTGTTAAGTCCGAGTTCTCACCCAAGTTGGATGGGATTTCCACGCTATCGACCAGCTGGAAGGCACACGTGGTGATTCTAGAAGAGATCGAGTAAGAGTTCAGCTTCATGAATGTGAAAAGGGCGATGCTAGTTTGTTGGGTTGTGGCGGGTCGGGTCAGGTGTGACTCGGAGGCCGTGGACAAAGGAGGATGGAGGGTTTGACTCAATCTTTGGAAGAAGTGGGAATGGGGTCCACACCAATGTGGATGAGAAGGAGCTGTTGGTGTTTAATCCAAGGGCAGTGCTTCCTTGCTTTATGATTGTGTATACTGTGTGAATTTGATCATTTGATCATGTGGTCTGGTCCTTCTTTTTTTCTTAGTCATGGATTGTTATTATTTATGATTTGTGTTGGTGATGGTGATGGTGTATTACGGCTTTTGAATAGGGGTTTTTTTTTTTTTTTTTTTTTTAATTATCTGTGACCCATGAAGGGTCACACATAGCCCAAAGCCAAGCTTGATAAACTTAAATTAATAATGGCCTAAACTTCATTGCAAATGTGATGAATTTGGGGGGGGGGTGGTGCCGGCTGTGATCAGTGATCACTTTGGTGGTACTGTGGTAGAAACTTAGTTTTGCAGTCATGTTAGTGTTAGGATAATTTTGTTTAGAGGTTGTCATATCTGACAGTATCCACTTGGGCAGTGTAAATCTTCTAGTTCAAATGTGGTTTAAGTCATGTTGTCTCTATGGACTATTTAACTTGTAAAAATGTGTAAGAAAACAAGTTTTTTTATTTTTTTTTAGGAATCCCTAGTGATTTATTTTGGATTAAGGATCTGCTTTTCGCTAGCATAAATTCGGTTTTAGTCATTTTACACGCAAATCTTTGTTTTCTAAATTTTGGTTAAGCATTGTATGAAAATGCCTTTATTTTGACTAAAGCAATTCGTGATACATCAAAATCCTTTCTCTCAACAATTGTGCTCTATCTAATATCACGGGCTTGAAGCCAACCAAATGCCTTTTTTTTTTTCTTTTTTTTTTTTTTAATGAACAACCAAATGACCTTTTACGTTTAAATGAAGTTGTCAATTCCATTCTACTCATTGTTCAGATTTGTCCATTGTAATAGAATGTTTAAATATTAGTCTGTTGACGTAACGTTTTGAAATTACCATTAATTTATTATATATATAATTATAAATTAAAAATAAATAAATCAATCAATTTAAGCCTTTATTACATAATTTTATAGTATATTTAATTATCAATTAGAAACCAAATAGTACACATTTTTAAAGAGGTTTAGAATATCTTATCTAGGGCTGTCTATCAACCCGTTTGACCCAATCCAATCGCCCAACCCGAAGACCCACGGGCGGATCTAAATCCCTAGACGGGTCGAGTGCGGGTTTAATAAGTGTAAAATTCGGTTTTACGGGTCGGTTTCGGGTCTCTTGAATTCTCACCCGTTTAAACCGACCCGACCACCCATAATTTTTAAAAGAACTTTGACCTTGGTTTCCTTCAGTGAACATGCCTCAGTAGTTAGCCCTCAACACCCTTTCCAAAAATAAAAAAACATACCTCAAACTTGTTAGCTTCAGAAAAGCTCTCTCTCTCTCTCTCTTTGATCTCTCACTCACTGGTCTCTCTCTCAAATTCTTATCCCTAGCCTTCTTACTGCCGCCGTCTCCTGTCGTCGAGTTGGGTTCTATTTCCGCCCCTAATGCTCACCTCCATATCGCTACTGTCACCGAGTTGGACCAACTGCCACCGTCGCTGACTCAAAAGTCAACTTGAAACTCCACATCTCGATGAATCCTTCCTCTAATTGAAATCTCCTATAATCTTTGTAGTTTATGGGTTAATATAAAAGAAATTATTGTTTTTTTTTTTTTTTTCCATAAAAAAAATTGTATTGATTTTGCAGATGTGGTTATGGTGGGGAAGGATTGGTGGTGGTGGTGGTGGTGTGGGTTTAGTCTTATCTCCCTCCTTTTCATTTTAATCTCGTGGATCTGTTGTTTTTGACTGGGTTTGTGTTATTTGGATTTTGATTTCTTTGTTATTGTTTGGGTTTTGATTTCTCCTTAACAATCTTATTTTGAAGGTAGCAAGTAAGGGCTCCATACATGGATTTGAACAAGCCCAAAACTAACCCATCTGATATTCGTAGATGATATTTTATTGTTTTGCAGGTCCAACAGAAATGAATGCCAAAAGGTTCTTGATATCCTTGTCTCCTATGAAAGCGTGTCAGGGCAACAAATAAATTGAGGCAAAACATCAATCTTTTTTAGCAAATCTACCACTCCAGCCATGAGGATTGAAATTAAAGAAGCTTTGGGGGTTCCTGAAATTTTGCAGTATGATAAATATTTGGGTTTGCCATCACTTGTGGGAAAACACAAAAAGGCAAGTTTTTATTACATTAAAGGGTTTGGAGGAAGCTTCAAGGTTGGGAAGAAAGCCTACTATTACAAGCGGGGTGAGAAGTTTTGATTAAGGCAGTGGTCCAAGCTATTCCAAGATATACCATGTGTTGTTTCAAGCTCCCACTTGGCCGTTGTCAAGAAATAGAAAAACTTACTCGTGGCTTTTGGTGGGGACAAAGAGGAGATCGTAGGAAAATTCATTAGATTAAGTGTAAGGATATGTGTGAACTGAAATCCGAAGGTGGCATGGGTTTCAAGGAACTACCTTTGTTCAATGATGCTCTCTTAGCCAAACAAATGTGGAGGTTGTTGCACAATAAAAAATCTTTGTTTTACAAAGTGTTTAAATCCAAGTTCTTTCCCAATTGTTCTATTATGGAAGCCAAAGAAGGACATGAAGCTTCGTATGCTTGGAAGAGTATTTTCAAAGGTAGGGAGGTCATACAGCATGGAGCAAAATGGAGAGTGGGTAATGGAGAATCAATTAAGCTTTGGGGCGATAATTGGCTGCCTTCATTGCAAAGCCTAAGCCTCCAAAGCCCCTTCACGGTTGAGCTACAAAATGCCACTGTAAGTTCTCTAATTAATCCCACAACTCATCAATGGGATCTAACATCGCTGCCTACTCTATTTAGTCAAATGGAAGTTGAACTGATTACACAAATTCCACTAAGCAGAACCAACAAAAAAGACTCTCTTTTCTGGCCATATGTTCAATTCGGTCAGTACACCACCAAGTCAAGCTACTTCTTTCTCAAAACTAAAGCTAGAATGACAACCTCATAGACCTCTACGCAAGCCAGGTCGCTGAAACCACTATGGAAGATGAAAGTTCAAATAGTGTTGAAAATACTATGAACGTTTAGACCCCCAAACAACAAATTACCAATTCAAGCTTTATTTCAAATAATAAATGTGTGGAAGATGATAACAAGCTTATACCAGAATCGATAAACAATCTAAACCATAAATAATCACAATCACAATAGTAATTAAATGGTAAAGATAAAGGGAAGAGAGATGCAAACACAAGGACAACACACGATGTGTTATCAAAGAGGAAACCAAAGCCCTCGGCGTAAAACCTCTCCGCCGCCCTCCAAGTGGTAAATAATCCACTAGAAAATATAGTTGGGATACATGAACAACAATAGGCCCTCCAAGCCTAATTTACCCAGGTACCTAAGCCCTCCAAGCTTCCTTCTCCAACCAGGTTGCACCGAACCTTTTCTTTTCTAACTTACCGGATTCCGCTATAAACCATAGCATAAACCAATAGTCATTGGTCCCTTCCAAAATGCTTCCCTTAGCACCAAAAGAACCTTCTCATAGACGTGGGTGTGGTGAGAAAATGATTTGGTTAAGAACCTCTCAAGGATGTATCAATGGAGAGGAAGAGAGTTAAGGAATTTGAAAAGTTTCTTGGGTGAAGATTGTGGATGAGGCAATCTTGTTTTCTCTAGGGTTTCTCTCTCAAAATTCTCTCTGGAAACTCTCTACATTTCGTGGGAATGAGGGGTATTTATACTAGGGTGAGAATGGAATGTGAAACGTTAGTTTTTGCCAAACAGGGCAAATTAGCGACTTGGCCTCGCAACTTGGTTGAGTCACGAGTTCAAGCCGCGAGCTAATGGCCTGGCCAGCCTAGGACTTCTATCTTGTAGTGTGACACCTGGCGCGTCTCTTCAGCTTCTAGCATGCTTGGCACGTGTGCAACTTCTGGCAACTTGCAAGCCGCGAGCCACCCTCGAAATCCAGTCGTGGGTCCCTGTTTCTTTGCACAATCTTGAGTATTTCTTCACACTTTCTCACTCACTACTCTTACAAGATTCTCACCTAAATACAGGGTTACTAAATGCTAAAATACAATTAAATTTGGCAGGAATAAAGCCAACAAGATGTTTGATTAAATTCAACCTTACAGAATAGAATTTGGAAGCTCTCAGTGTCGTATAATATCAAAAACTTTCTCTAGAGTGCTTGTAAAAATGCCATCCTAACATTGAACAATTTGATGCGCCATTGTGTGGTGGATAATCCTAGCTGCTCTCTCTGTGCTCAGCATGATGAAGATGTTCTTGCTTGCTCACTCCCAAGTGCAAAAGATTGTAGCAATATAATTCTCGAAGTACCGAGGTCAAACCACAGGGAGCAGGAGAAATTCAAAGACAATATAATTAAACAACAATTTGGGTGAAGAAGAAAGTACATTTGCTTAGTGATTGTTAACAAGAATAATAATAAAAACTTATTTAAATCAATAATATAAATACCAGGGCATCGTGGTGTTTCCCTATATCGATATGAAATTCTTTGTGATCTAAGAAATTATATATTTCATAATTGGTTGTTCTTATACAATTAAATACTTATGATTCGATTGAAATGAGACAATTCAAGAACGCATCATAACCTAGATTAATAATGCGGTTAGAAAAGTTTTCAGAAAAAACTCATTCACTTTAAAACCTAATTTCTATTTGAAACTATTAGAAATTCATCTAAACAATAAGAAAAACATGATTGAACTTATTGAAAGCATGGAAGAACTAATACATCAAAAGAAATCTAATTGAACAATCAAATATGTTGTTGATAATATCCTAGAAAGAATCACATTGAATATTCATACCATATAAAAGAAACATAACCCCCTAACCCTAGAAAAGAGTTTAGGTTGCCATTAGAGAAAGGAAAATACAAGGTTTTCTCTCCAAAATTCGTTCTACATAGCCTCCCTTCAAAACCCTCACGTCCAAGTGTCCAAAGAAAAAAAAAAACTTTTACTATTTTAATTTTCGTCAAGGTTTATAGCAGTAAATTGTGAGTTAATTTCGGCCTTCCAAAATTGAGAATTTTAAAAAACTCAAAACTGGAAAGTTGTAGATATTTAAGTCACAGTTTGAACCCATTTAGGCTTGTATCAATTGGATTTTTGAGGGGAGATATACACCCAAAATACTGATTAGTGCTCAAATTTGATTTTTCCTTATCAGATTCTACCTCTTTGATTTCTTTCTTTATTTGAAACTTCCAAACATAGTAGATGACCAAAGCACTCTAACTTAACCTCCTTAGACATTTAAGCATGGTCCTTTAGCTCCACTTAATTCTTGTTTGGCCTCCATTTTCTCACAAATTCTTGTAAACTCATCTTTCTCATATGATTTCCTAGAAGTAGAAAATTACACACAATGAATGACATTTTATTCAAGAAATTATGTAAAGATAAATAATAGGGACTAATTCAAATCATGGCTTAATTATACAAATTAAGTATATGTTTTAAGACATTATCAGTTCTCCATGCACTATGGTCTTGCCCGAACCATGCACAGGTATGGAATGAAGACCCTCAATGGAGTTTTAGAGAACAAACAATATTCCAAGACTTCCCCCAATTGCTCCTTCATATCCTTGAGTCGAGGTGCAGTGTTGAGTTGTTCGCTATGCAAATTTGGACAATATGGTACCGAAGAAACAAAGCTCGAACAGCCCCACTTGGCTTTCCTCTAAACCTCATAGCGCAGAGAGCGTTTGAAGCCCTAATGGAGTGTCGGTCTAGACAACCAAAGGAAACAATAGCAACACCTTTGGTCAAACCATGCGTAAGGTGGTCACCACCACCGTTGGACTGGTACAAGGCTAACTTCGATGTGGCAATTTTTCTTGATGTTGGTAGAGTAGGTCTAGGGGTGATAATCCGTGATAGCCAAGGATTGGCAATGGCTTCTTTAAGTCATAATGTTCAGCTTGCTAGTTCCGTGGTGGAGATGGAAGCTTTGGCAGCCATACTGGCAATTGAACTTGCTGTAGAGCTAGGTTTTGATCATCTTCAAAGGCAACTCCACCACTATCATGAAAGCCCTCACAGATCAATCGTCGACCTATGCTCCTTTCAGCTTGCTAATAAGAGAGGCACAAGATTTTGCAAATCAACTTAATCATGTTAAATTTTAGCATGTTGGTAGAGAGGGTAATAGTGTAGCTCATAACCTTGCTAGGCATGCACGTCATGTCATGGGTTTTTCTGTTTGGATGGACGATGTTCCATCCCATTGTTTTGATGTTTACCAGGAAAACTTGCCTATTTCTTAATAAAAATCATAGTCTTGTTTCTCCAAAAAAAAAAAGTAACATAAGTTATCGGTTTAATACTTAAAAAAATAGTCATTATCATTAAGGAATTAAGAGATAAAACTCCAAAAGCTCTATATAAACAAGTTAGTAGATATTATGGGCTCTTCGCCATGTGATAAGATATTCTGAACTTCTTTAAAATTCTGTACGATTTAGTTTCTAATTGATGATTTAATATACCATAAAATTTTGTAATGGAGGCTCAAATTTATTTATTTTTCATTTAAAATAATAAATATAATAATTTAATGGTGTTGATACCCATTTTCGCGACACATTTTCTTCAAGCCTGATACAACCAAGCCCAACATCTTTGTGGGCTCAATTCATGTATTATATCTTATTTTATTATTTTAAACATGGCCCAAGCCCATGCAACTAATGGGGAAAATTGAGGAAGTGTGGTTTGGAGGGTATAGGTCGGTTCCTTTCTGACCTTTTGCATGAGCCCAACTCATGCGTGCTACCAAGCGGGCAAGAGACACTGGTAGTACCTCTGGCTTATGAAGGAGGTCTTGTACCTGGAATTTCCACCCTAAAACAACTTTTATGCTTTGGCTGACTGTGGCCTAAAAATTTTTGCCCTAACCTAATTTTGCTACCATATTTTCTTTTCCACCCAAAAAACACAGCTGACCCTAAACTAATTAGCTAGCCTAATGTAGCCAAGTTGTCAAAAGCTTTCAATCACAAGGAAATAATAGTTAATGGAGTCAACTCCTTTATTTCCGAAATGATGCTACAAGCATGCCAAACTCTTCCCTAAACAAAAGCAACTCAAGCCAAAACACCAAATTAGTATCATGGGGGATAAAACCTCTTCTACTACTCAAAAACCAGTCATTACCAACACTCCCAAAATCTATATAAAACTCTCTCTTCAACTCGAAAATAACCAACCGCGTTTTTCCCATAGAGCTGAAACTTGAGAGCAAAAACTCATTGAGCTAGGAAATTTTCTCACAATTCTGAACCTTAGGGGTGGAAATATGGGTATAGGGGAACCTTCCCTCTTCCTCACAACCTTTCTCAATTTCCTCTAGTTAACTGTGGATTGAAGTTTCAGACTTGTTACATTTTTATGTTTTTACTGCACTTATGTTAAGCTCATTCAGCCAGCTAACATTCTCGCAATTCTGAAGCATAGGGGTGGAAATATGGGTACAAGGGAACCTTCCCTCTCTTCATCACAACCTATCTTAATTTCCTATTCTCGTTGAATGTGGTCAAAGTTTCAGACCTATTATGTTTTTATGCCTTTTTTACACTTTTGTTATTAGCATTTTGATTCTCTCTTGTCAAAGCACCATTAGCCTTTTGTTAATTATACATTTGGAATTTTGGGCTTGATTTAGGCCGTTCTCACAATTTCGGCCCTTGTCGCAAAAATTTCTTTGACATTTTGGTGACTCCGCTGGGGAGTCAAGCAACTGAAACAAGAGAAATCATGTATCCAAAGATGCAAAACTAGCAAAAAGATGGTGTTTCTCGCACCAACTTGTTGTTATGAGAGAAACCATATAAGGCTTTGTCGCATAAGAGGAGCATTGTGAAGTTAAGCTTAAAAAAGTTCCATCCTTAGCTCATTGAGCTACTGGAGATGATCCAAATTGTGTGACAAAATTGCTCCAACCTCTGGAAGCCATTCAAGAAGTAAAGGATGGAGGGAGAATCAACTTTCTTATTCAAGGGAAAAATTTTCTTCCACTCACCTATATTAATTTTGTAGCTATCTTTCTTATTGGTGAACTATCCTACATCTCTTGCTTTATATAATATTTGTGAACATTTTTTTTTTTTTGTAGCTTGAAAATGCAAAAATGGTGAGCCAAAAGTCCAACTGCGTAGGGAATGGTGGCTCTGACCAATAATCAGCAATGCAAAGCACTAGACATCAATTTCAAAACCAAGAACCCCAATGACAACGGCTAAAAGCTCATCCTCAACATCTTCTCAACACATGTGTCCTTTATTGTTAAGTTGTATTGTTGTTCAGTTAGCGGTGGGCATATTTTGTGATTAACTCATTTTGGCACAACAATAATTGCCGCTGTGTGCGGCCCTTCGTAACTAAATATTTTTGGCAGCACCACTAAATGAAGTCTTCACCAAATAGCTAAAGGCCATAGCTAAATGGCCTACCGCAAGGTGTTAAATATTCCATACACCAAGCCTTGAGATAGCGACATACCATACATCAAATTATATTGTTGCTGATTTAGCACCAAGCATATGGGGGCTGCCATAGGTGATTAACTCATTTTGGCACAACAATAATTGCTGCTGTGTGCAACCCTTCGCAGCTGAATATTTTTGGTGTCACCAAATAGCTAAAGGCCATAGCTAAATCACCCACCGTAAGGCACTGGATATTCCATACACCAAGCCTTGAGGTAGCGACATACCATACATCAAGTTGCATTGTTGCTGAGTTAGCGCCGAGCATATGGGGGTTGCCGCAGGTGATTAACTCATTTAAGCACAACAATAATTGCTACTATGTGCGACGCTTCGTAGCTAAATATTTTTGCCATCACCGCTAAATGAAGTCTTCACCAAATAGCTAAAGACTGTAGCTAAATCGCCCAAGATAAGGCACTAGACATTCCATGCACCAAGCTTTGAGGTTGCGACATACCATACATCAAGTCTTTATGAAACAACATTTCATAACCCAAGTTTTGAAGTCATACAACGATATACTATCGTTAAAGCATGCTTAAGCTAAGACTCTCAAACACTCTCTTCATTAATTTTTTTTATTCATATCGTTTAAGCCATTTTAATCTTTCAAATTTTTAATCAAAATAATTTCTATAATTCGTTTATGCTACTTCGCTTGGCCACGACTATCGCTTACTAATGCAAATCACATTTGCACTTAGGGTGAAACGGAAACCTTCTTGGAGCACCCAATGACGACGGAAATCTGAACTTAATCCCCTCTCACCAAAGCTGTGACATGCACATACACTCTAAGCCATGACAAGCTCACACATCCAAAGTCATGGTCGATCTGTGCATGCCAAGTCATAGCATGTTTATATATTTCAAGTCGTGACATGCGCAAGCATTCCAAGCCATGCCAACACCTTAATCATTCTCAAATTTGAGAATATACTTGAAGAGGGAAGTGCCAATGTTGCCATCCTCAAGAAAGTTGTTCTTGTCACTCAACCTTGCAAAGAGAATTCTTAACAAAACACACTAATAAGGAGGGTTTGAGCACGCCTTTGAAGGAGGCTTTACAAGACCTTGCCCTAGATATTGATGTCAAATATCACAAAATCACAAGCTAGTTGCTGGAAATCCATTCCAAAGATTTTTGAGTGGAATCTTAGCATAATGTGGAGGCTTGGAAAAAGTGGGATAGTGGGTAACCAAAGCGCATGAGAGAAATTGTTATGTTAGGGTGGCAATAGCTCTATACTAATGTCTCTAATGATTAGCCCATCATTGTCCCAAAGTTAGAAGCCAAGCAAGCAAAGTATAAAGCCGATGTCTACGGTACCATGTATCTTCGACAAGGAGATCAACTAAAGTGTGGGAGAAAAAACTATTGTGCTAGGAATGAAACAACCCTGTACCAACATCTCCAATGCTTAGCCTATCATTGTCCCAAAATTTGAAACCAAGTTAGCAAAGTATAGAGTCGCTGTTTGCGACACAACGAATCTTCGACAAAGAGGAATCATATTTTGCCCTCTACATAGCAAATGGGAAGACCTCCATTTTCAATAATTATCTTTGAATCATATGGAGAATACAAAGGGAGGAAAAACTCCCACCAACAAGTCCTGGCCATATCTTATAAATCTTCAAGACATGAGTGTCCCAAAGCACTCCACACTTGGGGGGGCTTAATCTCATCGAACATATCCATCCACCCTTAAACGGGTACATTTATGCCTTTGCCGCCAGTAAGGCTGTGTTTGTTTTGGGTGTAAATGATTTTTGGAAAATATTTTACACACAGCAGCCTGTTTGGGTGCACATGTAAAATAAAGTTTTTCAGAAAATCTTAAACTTTGATTGTAAAATAAGCCCTTTGACCTGGAAAATCATTTATGCTTATGTTTTACCTTCAAATGATTTCTGGACTCACAGACACGCAAAGAGAGAGAGAGAGAGAGAGAGAAAGTGAGAAAGATAGAGAGTGAGAGAATCCATTGTTCTATAAATAACTAGCTTGTAACTTAAAAGATATATATTAAGATGCATAGTTGTGAGAGACCGCGCCCCCGATCTGTTTTTATGAATGTTGGGCCAAACCCACGTGAATGGGTGGAGTCGTGTTATTGCATCTCAAAATGGAGGTTCAACTAGTTATATTTTCCCCTTTAAATTAAAGATTTTATAATGGAGTCGCTACTTATTTAATTATTATAATAAATAAGAAAACCAAAATTGAAAAATTCCTCATTTTATTAATTTTCAATTGAATTTACATTGATCATAGGAAAATTACATGGCTTTGGTCCTAGATACAATCTAAGATAAAGTACATGACTTTGTTTCTTAGTTACAATCTAAAAATCGAAAATTAAATGGATAAGCATTTGATCTACTAACCCTTGATCTAAGTTCGGAAGCTATGTTACAAGGTGGGAAGGTATTAGGCACCCACCTTACCCAGTGAAACCGGTCTTCTAGACTATGGTGGCTAACATTCATATTACATCATCCAATATGTTATCAATCAATTTGCATGTTGAATTTAAAGTGTGTGCATGTAATAAAACCTAATTTAATTAATTAAGCATTTCATTTGGATTGACAAATAAATTCTAGGGAATGTGTGTGTACGGTGATATCCTAGATTCAAGAACTTGAAAGCATTATGAAACAAACATGTTTCTCATATTTTTGATGTGGATTTAAGATCAAAGCTAGTGTTTAAGCATGAACATATGATGAAAAATCAAGAACATGTGAAGAACACATAAGAACATTCAAACATATTCAAAAGGATTCAAATAATTACTATCATACTTTAATTTTAAATTCTCATCATGGCAACACAAAAAACAAGTTAAGGAAATAGATTATACTTTCATGCAAGATCTATACGGTGGAGGAGGAGACTATTGGTGGAAGTCCTAAGGGTGGAGGAAAAGAAGAGCTAGGAGAGAAAGAACGAGTCTCACCCAATATTTTGAGTCTCAAGAAGACCAAAATACGACAAGACTACTCAACTTCACTAGAACTCAAGAGAAAAGAAGAGATGGGGTTTTAGTGTGCTTTGGAATGAAGGAGAGGGAGGGTGAGGAGAGGGAGGGTTTATATAGTAGTAGTGGAGGGAATATGAATGGAAGGTCATTTAATGAGGGTTGACAAAAAATCATGAACCTAGACCTCATTTTAGCCTTGGGGAAAATATGGTGCATTAAATGGAAAGATTGGTGGGAGTGAGGAGCAAACCAAAATTCAGTTTTCCCGTAACTACTGTAACAGCATGTAGAGCCAAATTTGAAAAACCATATCTGACTCGATTCTGATCAAAATTGTCTCGTTCTTGTGCTCAAATTGAAGTCCTGGATGTCTAGTTTCTGGGAAAATTTACCTCATTCACAGATTTAAAATATTCTAAGATATAATGATGAAATGATGAACAGAGATCATTTGTTAGAAAATGGTTTCAGCATAATTAACATTAATAGGTCCCAAATTAGCTCCTAATTAACATTAAATGGTTCCAATCACTCCCATTTCAGGCTTAATTAGTTCCAAATTTACTCTAATTAAAAGATAATTGCACAAATTACTCATCGAATGATTAATGTTTAATTATCTAATTAATTCGGTGTATACAACTTCACCATAAAATGTAGTCCTAACCAATCAAATTATGACATGTCATTGATCTCAAATTGATCACACTTATAACCAATTGAAATCAATTATTCATAATCACAAATAGTAGGACTAAATTTGTGATAGTGCATCTCAGCCATTAAAACTTGATTTGATGATAACTTTCAATCTGGTGGTCCGATTAATGCTTATGACCAGTCAATTTGATCGTTACAACATCAAAATCATTTTAGTGAAATGAGATTAAAGATCTAATAGCTAGAATAAAGAATTCATATTTCCAAGGCAAAATTACCCTTTTACCCTCCATGTGAGGTAAAATAAGGGTTGCAAAATGGGGTGTCAACAATAGTATAATTCCTATTTATATAACTTAAATACTATTGATATATATATTCATTCTTATATTTAGTTAACTCTTTAGAAAATCAAGTAAGAACATTATTAGATAGAAAATGTAAATGGTCCATTTTTTTTTATAAAAAATATTTTATGAACTCTTAATTTTTGATTTTGTGAAGAACTTCTTCTTTTTTATTTTTTTATTTTTTACAGTTCATTAATTCTAGACTCTTTAGTTTTTTTACTCAATAACTCACTTGGATGAATATATATGATGTGATCCCACAATTAGTACCAAATTTAAAAAAAAAAAAAAAAAAAAAACTCTCTAAAAATAAATAATTTAGGACATATGGCGCAAAATTGGACTTCAATTGTAGATGCCCACGACCATGGTGTAAAAAAACTCGTGCTTATGCACCAGAATGATAAATTGAAGTGGTGCTATTGATGTTAAATTAAATTATTAAACATATAAGACAATAGTTCGACCAGGACATTTAGAGGTATTAAAATAGCTTTTTCTTGCAATTTTCATTATATTAATTATGTTAAGTTGCTAATTATGTACATTGCTATTATGTATATAATTCAAAAGATCATTATTGGATACTTCATATACAATATCAATTTACAATCATTATACATGAAATTCTACTAAATACAACACACACACAAAATTTGATTGGTCTAATAGTATCTCTTAAATTGAATGGGGATAGGTGCATGAGATCGCTCAGCTCGAATACAATTTTTTAGGTTCAAGATCTTTGCATACAAAATATATGAATAGAAACAGTATAAAAAAAGTGCTCATTTTTAGAGAAAAAATAATAGCAAAAATCTAAACAATTTAGTTTTTATGAAATGCTAACAAAAGCAAAATCTAATTTTGATTCTAATTAAATTTTCTCTAACCTTTGGTTTAAAATAATATATATATATATATATATATATTACCTACTTTGAAAGCTTGAAAATGTGTCGAAAACACATGAGCAGTTTAGACCCCCCAAATTAAAGTTACAGCTTGGTTGATTTTATACTAACTTAATACTAAGTGCAGAATAGTGTAAACACAAGCGTATGAGCACAACTACTACTCTAATCCATATATAAAGCAACACAGCAGTAAAAATGAATTGAACAAGAGTAGAGAAGAGAGATGCAAACACAGATAACACCGAGATGTGTTATCGAAGAGGAAACTGAAGAACTCGGCGAAAAACCTCTTCGCCGCCCTCAAAGCGGAAATCGATCCACTAGACAATCAGTTAGGATACATGGGTTAGCAAGAGACCCACCAAACCTAATCTACCTGATGTACCTAAGCCCTCTAAGCTCCTACTCCAACAAGGCTTCTCGAAACCGTGTATTGTCTCAGTTCTCCAGATCCCGCAACAAGCTCCATGTTGCATCTGCCATCATCGGCTTCTTCTAATGACAAAACTCACTCACACATGATCTAGAAACTGTGAAGCTCTTGAACCATAATGAAAAGTATCTCCTGAAACACAACAACATAATAAGTTTATAGTTATGTAGAAAACTTGTAATGAAAAATGGAACAAGCACAATGCAATCAAGCAAAATGGAATAAAGTACTAGACCAAGGCTTGACCAAACACGCAATCACTTATACAATAGTGATCACAATGCTCATTCACAGTTGGAATGAACATCTGGACATTCAAGTTGACAAGCACAAGGCAAATCACTTGAATGAACAACAATCAACCAATGCACAGTACATGAAGTATGTGCATCTAGGAAAAATCCTACAAGGGCACAAGAGTGAGGTACTTAAAACATAGTATCTTAAAAGTACAAGATAAATGCTACAAAAGCATTAAGAGAATCACAAATTAAGACAGAAATAAAACTGAGATTAAACCAGAGTATTTAAGTTTAAAACATAAGCAGTAAAAACAGTAAGCATAAGAACTAGTGGCTTCTTCTTCTAGTTTCTTCTCCCTCTATCACTATACTCCCCCTATCATAGGTCACCATACTCCCCCTATCAATGACATCATCTCCCCCTTTTTGTCATGGAATAGCTAATCATTTTCTTCTAGCTTCCGTTGAATTTCGTCCAACTGAGTTTGGAGTGATGTGAACTGTGAATCAAGACATCTGTAGTGAGAGTACATGATAGTCGCCAGCCCGGACATTTTTGTACTAATCTCTTGAAGAGCAATGGAGATATTGTTGAACTATTCATCATAGGTATGGGTTGCAAAGCTTGAGGTTCCCGACGGTGCATGACTTTCTTGCTTGGTGTTCTTCTTGGTGTGGCTCATACTCACATGGAGAGATCGAATGTTAATTAGACTTGGCCTTGGGTATGGACGCTCATCCTCCAATGGACGGACACCTTTGAGCTTCAAAATCCTTGAAATAAGGCGACAAAAAGGAATACAATTCCTTGAAGCAGTCAGATCAACTGTTTTTTGCCAATATGTGAAAAATATGAGAGCACACATTAATTTCTACGTTAGTGATTAGATCATTCAAAAATAATGCTCAACCAAGATTCATATATCCGGTGCTGAACAAGGGATAGAGATTGCTACACATGATCATTGAGAGAAGTCTTAATTTGGGAGAAAGGGATGCCACATTGATTGACTTCTTATTGGAGGAGAATTCCAAATTAGCTCCTAAAGACTGTTTGAGAAACTCTTCATCTGGGTTCAGCTCATCATATACCGGCGGTATGGGGAGTATTGGCCGGTTAATGTGTAGAATTTCTGCCAAGTACATTGGTGTGACAGAAAAACTTTTTCCTCGAACCCAACATTTTATCTCTTCTCCGACGACAATGGCATTGGCATAGAATTCCTTAACCATGTTCTCGTATGTATCCTCGAAAGTTGAAAGCAAATAGTTCCAATCTTTCGTGGCAAACCAAATGGGGATTTTTGTGTCTGTAAGTGATGGCTGATCAATGCCCCTTTCAACTAGCAAAGGAGCTCCTCGAAAATAGTTCCAACAGTTCTGAAAGGCAGCATAAGATCTAAACAGATCAGGATCATAGACTTCAGTTGAAAAACGAGGCCTTTTTGACCTTAGTGAGGCTTCATCAACATAATAATTTACTCTTTCCCTTTGCTGCTGCTTCCTTTCACTACAGAGCGTTTGAAAGGAGACATTTGCACAAATGTCACAAAGCAGACAGAAAACAAGTGCACAAACACAAACCAGAACACAAAACTTGATTAGATTCAAGTTAGTTCCAAAACAAAGTTAAAGTAACTTAAAACAGAGCATAATCAACTCTAAACAACATGCTTGACACAAATAGACACAATGCATGAAAATAAGTAATAGTGCATATGTGTGCGTTTATGTGTATGTGTTGATGCATGTGTGCAGTAAAAGATGCATGATGGTGCAGCACCAGATGCATGAGGGTTGCCTAGGTGTGTGCCTAGTGTGTTCAACATGCGCAAAGTGTATGAAACATATGAACAATGACCGCACCAAGTGAAACATGGTCAAAAAAGTGAAAACCCATAGATTGAAATCACTTGATCCCAATTAGGCATAAAAAATGTCACTCGGACATTTTGACAACATGCAAAAATGTACTCTAAGCAAGAACAATGCATGAACATGTGAAAATCCACCCTCAATACATGTCATAATGCCACAAGGGGCCAACACAGATGCACAAAAGACAAATGGGACTCAGCCCAATCAAAGAAATTGAAAAAATTTCACTTGAAAAAGAAACCCAACCCAATTTTTCGAAAATCCCCAAATTTCAAACCCTAAGCATATAATATTGCAAAATCTAGGAAAATTATGAAGAAAATGTTGAAGGAAACATACCTTGATGTAGAAATTGCAGAAGAATGCTTGAAATTGATGGGGTTTTGAAAGAAATTGATTTTGGGTTGAAAAGGGGTTCGAAAGAGGTTATGCGAGGGAAGTGTTTGTGATTTGAAAAACTGTCACATCTGCAATATAAAACTGAAAACACACATTTTTCGCGGGTTAGAGAGTAGCGAAATAGTTGCGAGACATTCACGAGAATGGCCACTGAAGCACAAAAGCTTTCGTGAGAAGCTCTACGTCGCGAGATAGTCGCGATACCCTCTGTCTGAATTTGGAAAAATCCAGTTTTTGCCAAACAACATTTCGCGAGAAGCTGTTGGTTACGAGATAGTCACAATACAGTCGTGATAGTTTCTGTGTGACATGATGAAAAAAATATTTCCCTTAAACACTTTTCGTAGGAAGCTCTAAGTCGTAAGCTTCTCGCGAAACAACCCCTGAACCAGTTTTTTTTTTTTTTTTTTTTTTTTTTTTTTTTTTTTAAGAAAAACACAAAAATACATTTTGAACAAAAGCAAAGAACATGAAAGTATAAAATCACTTTCAAAAGCAAATAAAACACTCAAGAATATTTTTGGGTTTGATCAACAAGTATTTGAGCATACACATCACATTTGAACATGTACAATCACACAAATGAGATAAGCAAAAAAAGAGTATCAAGTATGAAATATTCCTTTTCTCAAAAAAAAAAAAAAAAAGTATGAAATATTCCTTAGACCAGAGTCATACACAACTGTTACGAAATCAAGTGGACTATTTCAATTATAGAAATGAGTATATATGATCTCCCACAAATTGATTACATAACTTAGAAGCTTTTCATTTGGCTTCTGCATAAAATATAACAATTGATCCATTTTTGGACAAAACATCTCTTTTTGAGATTGGTGCTTGAAATTTTTTATATTTCAATATTGATGATTACCCTTTGGATTTTTTAGCACCTTACATTTCAAAATATAAGTTGTTTTCCCTTTTTCCTAGTCAAATACTAGTATGTGCGACAAGCTTTGCAGCTCGATATCTTTTTTCATTTGGAGATTTATATTTAGTAAGCTCTTTTGCAAAAAAAATAAAAATGAGAAGAGATATAGACACAAGTCTATGCAAGTATCAAGACCATCAAGATTATTAACCAATTATTCATGACAAGCTTGAAGATCTATTTACAACATTCACACATAATTTTTAAGATTTCTTCCACAAAGATAAATGTGCATACATAACAAGCTAAGCTTGTAAATGCACTACGCCATAAGTACGAAGGTACTAGGCCAAACTCACATGTGACATACACAAAACAAGTGATCAAACTTTTTGAGATTTTTCAATTTTTATGGGTTTTTTGAATTTTTGAACACACTCAAAAAACAAATCGAAATGAAGAAAGATCAACAAAGCAAAGACAAAACAGGCACAAACCAAACAAGTAAAAGAAATATGCTATAAACTGAAGACAATGCATGATAAGATGCAAAAATAAGTGTCCCTAATCATTGAAAAAATTAGTGCATGGACATGTTATAATGCTTATACATGAGTACCCTTCTTCACCCACATGTCACGTGCGTTTAGGGTGATATCCTTAACGGATTGGGTACGAGAGTTGGGACTTTCAAACCTTCGTGTAAAGCTTTCCAAACATTTGGTGAAGGCACCAATCATCTTTATCACGTCCATCATTCCGGGGTCATGGTTTTGACTTCTTGTCTGCTCACCACCCCATGACCTCTCGTCATTTCTCCTTCCTCGTAACCGAGGAGCACTTGCATTGTTCAAAGCTCTCAGCTTATGACAGTTGGGTCTTGTATGTCCTTGTAATCCACAAAAGTGACACAAATAATTCGTTCTAAGACCCTGTTGCGATCTTGGAAGTGATCTTCTTCTAGATCCAAATCTGGCATCTGATTGATTACGGGACTTATTAAACGTCGTTGATCAGCTACCTTCTTCTTCTTTTCAACCTTAACTTTCTCAAGATTCGACTCTTCTACAACCGTATCTTTGGCCTTCACGAACTTCACCTCTTTGGTGACATTGGCTAATGAGCTGCTCCCTTCGGTGAATCCCAGTCCGGACTTTTCTGAGGAAGGTTTTTAAGATGAGATAACATTATCTAACCTTCCTGGAGGAGACCTTTCCTTATCTTGGCATGTGCTTGCACTACCTCTTGCTCAAGAAATCTCACTTTTGTGTAAGCTTCTAATAGCTCACCATTTAGTGTTTCAATTTCACACTTCGCCTCCTTGTATCATGCCAGAAGACTTTTGTAATCTTCCTCAGCCCTCTTCATCTTCTTAATGGCTACATTAGCCACCTTAGCATATTCACCAGTCTTCTCAAGAAGTGCGTTGTAAGTCTCTTGCAGTCCCACTGCTTCTCCAGTTTCCTCTTCTTCAGATTGCTCAACTATTCCAATGGACTCCAAATCAGAATGTTCACCAAGCTCCTTCACAAATGCACCCAAATCATTTGCGAGATCCACATCAGCAATGGTCATGAACGCGAAGTAGTTTCCTTCTCCATCACAGCTCTCTTTTGAATTGGAATTTGAAGAATCCGAATCACTCAACATCGTGGCATATGCCTTATCCTTACCTCTTAGATAATTTGGACACTCCTTCTTAAGATGTCCATGGCCATTGCATTCATAGCACATATTGTCTGAAGGAGATTGAGAGTCCTTCCCCTCTTTCCTCTTAAACTCTTTACTATCACCTCTTGAAAATGAAAACTTCCCTCTGTTGAATGGTTTCCCACTGTTCTTCATCTTCGGAAATTTGCGGAAGTTTTTTGCAAGAAATGCTACTTCCTTCTCCACTCCATCTACTTCAAAGGAATCATTCATTCTTTCGGTGATGGTTTTGATGGCAAGCGATTTACTCATCTTATGGGAAGGCAGTCCAAGCTCATACATTTGAAGAGATCCAATAAGCTCTTGGATCTTAATTTCATCCAAATCTTTGCTCTCCTCTATGGCTGTGACTTTTGCTTGAAAGCTCTCCGGTAAGGATCTCAAGATTTTTCTCACCACCTTAGTATCTTCAATCTTCTCACCAAGATTGAGCTTAGTAATAACAATTTCGTTGAGCTTCCCATAGAACGAATCAAAAGATTCATCATCACCTATCTTGAGCTCTTCAAATTTGGTGGTAAGCATCTGGAGTTTTGTATCCTTAACTTTCTTTGTACCTTCATAGGTAGTCTCCAAAATCTCCCAAGCTTCCTTTGCAACTGTCATGTGAGATATCCTATGGAATTCATCTAGAGACATACCATAAAAAATAGCATTTAAAGCTTTACTGTTAGCATTAGCTGCTGTAAGGGCTGCCTTATCCCAAGTGGATTTTGGAGCCTCCGGCCTAGTCCAACCTACTTCAACCGCATCCCAAATGGTATCCTCTATAGAGTATAAAAATGCCCTAATTCTGACTTTCCAGAAAGCGTAATTGTTATCATCAAAAAATGGTGGAACATTTAGGAATTGAGACCTATCCATCTCAAAAAGGGTCAAGGATCACACTTTGGTATTTAAACCACAACAAGTGTACCCGCTCTGATACCAATTGAAAGCTCAAAAATATGTCGAAAACACATAAGCAGTTTAGACCCCTAAATTAAAGTTACGGCTTGGTTGATTTTACACTAACTTAATACTAAGTGCAGAATAGTGTAAACACAAGCGTATAAGCACAACTACTACTCTAATCCATATATAAAGCAACACAGCAGTAAAAATGAATTGAACAAGAGTAGGAAAGAGAGATGCGAACACAGATAATACCGAGATGTGTTACCGAAGAGGAAACCAAAGAACTCGGCGAAAAACCTCTCTGCCGCCCTCCAAGTGAAAATCAATCCACTAGACAATCAGTTGGGATACATGGGTTAGCAAGAGACCCTCCAAGCCTAATCTACCCGATGTACCTAAGTCCTCCAAGCTCCTACTCCAACAAGGCTTCTTGAAACCGTGTTTTGTCTTAGTTGTTTGGATCCCGCAACAAGCTTCATGTTGCATCTGCCATTATCAGCTTCTTCCAATGCTTCCCAGTAGCACCAAAACATCACTTCACACTTTGAAAGGGTATGGTAAGTGTTTGGGCTATCAACCTTTCAATGGTATGAAAATGGAGAGGTAGGAGATGAGAAAATTCCCAAAACAAATGTGTAGAAGATTATGGGTATAACAATCTCTAACTCTCAAGGTGTTTGGCTAGGGTTTTTCTCTCAAAGGCTCTCTACTCAATTTGTGAGTAATGTGGGTAGGCACAGAAAGTGTGACTCAGACTATACAGGCTGGCAAAACAAAATGCCTCGCGGGTGTCTCGTGGGAAGGCCTTACCAGCGAAATATTCGCGAGATACAGCTGTCTCCACCTGGCCTAACTCTTCGCATTCTAGCATGTGTGGGGCACATGTATCACTTCGTGGGGAGCTAAGTCGTGAGACACCTGTGAAAAATCTTCAATCTTCAAATGCTTGAGTCTTCACATTCTCTCTCTCTAACACACAACCCTTACAAAGAAATCCCACAACAAATACAAGGTACAACAGATTGAATATAATCACAATCAAATTTAGCACGGAATATAAGCCAACAAAAACATATAGTTGTAAATAATAACTTTACATAGTTAGTAATGGATTCTACATAGTCATGCATGGTATGTGATATAAATAACTTATAAATTTGAATTATTTTTAGTTATACAAAGTATGACTCATAGATATAAAAATCATTCAAACTCTCTTTTTCTCTAATTTTATATATAAAGTTAGATATATGATTATGTATTTTTTTTTTTTTTTTTATGGTCTATTTATATTGAACTTCTCATTTTCTACCCTAAATTAACTCACTTGGCATACAAGTTAAAATACTTAGATTAGATTGGACATGTGCCACAAAATTAAACTCTAATTAAAATCCAATTTTTTCACTGAATTTACTCACTTGGCACAAAAATTTAAAAGTGTAGATTAGATGGGACATGTGGTGCTAAATTAGACTCTAATTGAATTCTAATTTGAAATCTAATATATATATATATATATATATTGCAAATTCCATGATTGATCCTAATATCCCAACTTCATCAAAAATAATTTTCAAAATACCAAAATAAACCAAACAATAGATGTAAACTAAATCTCAAAATCCAAGTTTTTGTGATTAATAAAAACTAGTGTGTAGCCCCGTGCATATGCACGGGTACAATTAAAAACAATCACAATTATACGGTTCAAATTATACATTTTTTTGAGAAGATGTTCAAATTATACATGGTATTAGTTTACACTTATTTTAACCATACATTTCTAAAATATGTAATAATTTCTCATATATATATATATATATATAATTTAGAATTTAATTGGTTTTAGATTCTTCTATTTTTACACATAATAATTCACTTACCACAAAAATTAAAAACTTAGATGGACACATGGTGGAATATTAGACTCCAATTGAAATCCAATTTAGAATCTAATTAGATTTATACTCTTTGATTTCTACACTAAGTAATTCACTTGGCACAAAATTAAAAATTATATGAGACACGTGGCACAAAACTGAAAAGTCCAATTAAAATATAATTGAATTTTCTTTGAGTTTTGGCTATTAATATATAATAGTATATAACCCGTGCTTATGCACAAGAATGGTCAATTGTAATGATGCTATTGATCTTAAGCTTAGGTTATTAAACAATTTTCATGATATTGTGTTTTTTAGACTACAATCCATTTTATTGGGCTACAATTAAAAACTAATTTGGGTTTGATTTGAATTCCAATTGTACTTCCACATAATATATATATATATATATGATTATAGTTTTGTTCACTTTTAACAAAATAACAAAATGCTAAATTGAACACACTAAAAACTATTGAAAATGAGATTTAAAGAAATTTTAGGTTTATTTTTCTTATTTTGTTGAATATTTAAAAGGGATGCTTCGCCTCAAATTAAGCTACCATTCAAACTACAGAAATAGCTAGAGATGACAACAAATCTAGATGCCAAGGAGAAAATAAAATAAAATTGTACAATCGACAAATAGAAACACAACTTGATGGTCTTGTGCAGTGCATTGTTGTACCTTTTGTCGGTCTAATAGAGGAAAACAAAAAGAACTTGAGTAAGAAATAGAAAAATTGAAGAGCCATTATGGCGTAGCAAAATAAAATTTACTGGGTTTAACATCTCTACCTTTAAGAAACAAAAAAATTGAAGAGCCATAGGTGACATAAAAAAATACATTATTTTCCAATATGGCCTCTTTATCTTGTTGCTCATACTTGAATGTCCTAATTCAACACAGTTAGCACCAAATAACAGAGTGCAATGATACAAAAAATAATAGAGCACAATGATACAAAAAATAATAATTCTTCTTACAAAATTGGGATACTTGCCCAAATATAAGATCAATCCACTCATTTAAATACGAATTCCAAGAGATTTCAATAAAGCAAAAACTATACCTTGTTTTACTCCTTCTTTTCAGACTTGGACTGCTCCAAAGGATTTGTCTTTCCACCTACAAACCTAGAAAATAAAAACTATAAACTGTGCTTAAATTAATCACAATATCAAATTTGAAGTATTTCCATAAATTCCATGATTTCTAAACTATTAAATAGTGAAAATAATTTTGAAGCAACTCCTTGAATTCCATGATTTCTTAATTGTTAAATAGTGAAATGGTGTTTTGAACATGATTTCTTCATCGGACTCTTTGGTTTTCACAATATTGTTAAATGTTTGCAACAAAATTAAGAAATTTAGTAGGACATGTGGCACAAAATTAGGCCTCCAATTTTGAATTTAGTTGCTAGAAGCATCAAATATTGAGTGACAAATATAAATTGCAAACAACAATGTCCAAGCTGAATTTCAAACATTTTTTAAATGACTAAGAAAATGAAACTTACGTCTAGAATGGACATTAAAAGTAGAAACTTCAATTTATGTAGTTGGTTCAACAAATAAGTCTATTAATCAATGGACAATTTAAATAGATGTTGATTTTAGATATTAATAAAACACATACATACAAAACAAAACCCTACTGCAAGAAATAAGACATCATATTTTTGAAGTGTGTGAGCATCAAATTAATTCTTCCTTCAAAAAGTCGTTGAAAACTTTATGATTATATACTAAGCTCGAATAAAATGCTAAATTTGATCATCCCTATTAGCATACCAAAAATAAATCATATCATCTGGCATTAATAATAAGAAAATAAGGAATAAAAAATGCATCACTATAATTGCCAAGAGAGTTCCCCAATTGTATGACAATTCTCTAGTTGCCCTCTTTCATCGTTAGTCCTTATCCCTTACTTCCTTTCTAACAGTTGAATCAAAATGGAAGCCAACAAAAGTTGTGTTATAAGAGTAAAATCATGCTGCAAAGGTATATGCACAAAATCATAAAATATATTTCACTTTAACAAAAACAAAAATAAATCTCAAATTTATCAATCAATCTCACAAATTCCAATTGCATGGAAATAGCATTGTCAAAGTGACCACAATCTCGCAATACATTTCTTTTGTAATTTATCTAGAAAATCTCTTATAGCTCTTAGCAAAAAATGCACTCCCAAAGGATTACACAAACATCCAAAACATGCTAATTGTCATGATGGACTAATACAAAAATAAATATAAAGTGCAAAGTTCTTATGTTATATGCAAGCTGATATAGAAGTTTCACTTATAAAGTCTTATTAAAATTGGCCAAGACCAATAAATTCTAGCTAAACAAACACGTTACATTAGTCAATTAAAGTACTGCTGGTAGAATGCATTATAGAGACTTTAATCCGCTCCCTAAATTGTACCTACTTTCTAAAGTTTAAGTTTTGTAGTTTACTTATTTTCTTGCCTTTGAGCATTCCTCTTTTCCAACTCTGCTAGCATCTCTGTCAATTTACGAAATAGTATGTAGGTGAGCCATGAATTCCAAAAACTAATTGTGTGGAGTAAAGTGATGGAAATCAATAAATCAAGTATGTGACAAAAATCAACTTTTGTATGTTTCTATTCTTGATGTATTCTGTGAAATCTCAAAAATGTGTTGAAAACAGAAGACCTGTTTAGACCCCTCCCAAATTAAAGTTACGGCTCGATAGATTTTACTCTAACATAATACTAAGTGTGGAATAGAGTAAATGCGAGTGGATAAACAAAAAAGCTACTCTAACACATAATCGTTATAACATAGCAGTAAAATAAAAGGTAAAAGACTAAGGAAGAAGAATGCAAACACAAGATAATACGCCGATGTGTTATCGAAGAGGAAACTGAAGAAATCAACAAAAAACCTCTCCACCAGCCTCTAAGCGATAATCGATCTACTAGATAATCAGTTGGGATACATGGATTAGCAAGAGACTCTCAAAGCTTAATCTGCCCGATGTATCTAAGCCCTCCAAGCTCCTATTCCAAATAGGCTTCTCAGAACCATGTCTTGTCTAGCTTTCTGGATCCTACAATACGTCCGATTGCATCCACCAAAGCTTGGCTTCTTCCAATGCTTTCCAGTAACACCAAAACCTCACTTGACACTCTGAAAGAGTGTAGTAAGTGTTTGGGTTATCAACCTCTCAATGGTATGGAAATAGAAAGGTGGGAGTTGAGGAAAATCCAAAAGTAATTATGTAGAGAAATGTGGGTATAGCAATCTCTAACTCTCAAGGTTTGTGGCTAGGGTTTTCTCCTAGAAGCACTCATCAACATCTGTGGGTAATGTGGGTATAAATAGTGTAGTCATAGAAAGTGTGTATCAGAAATGATAGTTTGGCAAAACAGAATGTTTCGCGGGTGTCTCGTAGGAAAGCCTTACCTGCAATCTACTTGCGAAACACAACTGCCTCCATCCTATCCTAACTCTTCATATTCCACTTATGTGTAGGGTACATGCATCATTTCGCGGGATGTTTAGTTGCGAGCTACCCGTGAAAACAGTTTTAGTCTTCATGCCTTGAGTCTTTACACACACTTTCTTTCTCACACATAACCCTTACAATGAAATCCCACAAATAATACGTAGTATAAAAAATTGAACATAATTATAATCAAATTTGGTACGGAATAAAAGCCAACAAAATACATTGTTGTAAATTACAACTTTACAATCTCCTCATTTGGCTATTCCGTGACAAAACCCCTAAAATAGACTCTAGACTTAGACGTAAGTTTGAGAACAGTAGTAAAACTCACTCACACCTATTCTAGAAGCTGTGAAACACTTGCACTTATATACTTGTAACTTGAAACACTCGCACACAAACAAAACTTTCATTAAACTTATGACAAGTTGAATACATGGTACATACATGAGCAAGTAAAATGTGATTAAATTTGTAAACACTATAAAACATTTAAGCATATCTTGATCAAACAAGAACAGTCATTAGAGAATGACTACAATGAACATTTAGCAAGTAAATGCTCATCTAGACACACAATGCAATTAAGATCAATCATAAGGATTAATTGCATGTCCAACACTTAAGCATGATACGATGAAAGCAACAAAGTATACCAAAGCACCATAAAGCAACAAGAAAACAAGCAAAAGAAAAAACAAAACAAGTTTTTCTCATAAAAGATGTCTTCTTCCCCTTGGTATATGCATCTTCCCTATGTTTTTCTCCCCCTACAAATGTGCACATGGTAGAATTTCTCTCCCTAAGAATGTGCACATGAGTCATATAGAAATGATGAAACACATCGGCATACTCTCTGGTATACTCTACCCCTTTTTTTCACGAATAGACAAATTAATCAAGAGGAAGGAGGGAAAGAAAAGAAGATATAAACAAGGGTAAAAGATGATGCATGAGGGGTGCAAGATGAATGAGAAACACATGAGTCATATAGAAATGACGAAACACACCGGTATACTCTCCAGTATACTCTCCCCCTTTTTGTCACGAATAGACAAATGAATCAAGAGGAAGGAGGGAAAGAAAAGAAGATATAAATAAGGGTAAAAGATGATGCATGAGTGGTGCAAGATGAATGAGAAAAAGAAGCTCAAACGAAAGGCAAAAACATCTTTAAAAAATGCTACAAAGCATAAAGTAAATATGACATGCTAAGGATAATGGAACATGATATAGACTTAGGCATTACAAAGATACAAGAACATGTTATATATGCTAAAGGGTCTAAAAAGACTTAACTAGTGTGAGTGAATGCAACAAGTCAAGTGTTAGAGTGTGTGTAGCAAATGTGCATCTAGTGTGCATGACCAATGCATGAATAAGCACTCATTGGGCAAAGTGTGTAAAACACACCACCAATGATCAAAACATTATTAAAAACTCGAAAATGTGTTGAAAACATAAGAGTTATTTAAACTTCCAAATTAAAATTACAGATAGATTGCTTTTACTTTAACTTATCTAAATGTGGAAACAAGAGTAAATGAAGCACAATCAACCAATACTACTCTAGTGCATAAACATGGACAACAAACAATAAAAGTAAAGTACAAGAGTAAGGGAAGAGAGATGTAAACACAAGATAACACAGTGATGTGTTATCAAAGAGTAAATCGATCCACTAGACAATCAATTGGGATACATGAGTTTGCAAGAGACCTTTCAAGTCTAATCTACCCAATGTACCTAAGCCCTCCAAGCTCCTACTCCAACAAGGCTTCTCAAAACCCTATCTTGTATAGCTTTTCGGATCCCGTAATACGCCTGATTTCATCCACTAAGCCTTACTGGCTTCTTTTGGAAAATCTCCAAAGCTTCCCAAGCTCCAAAATACTCTCAACACTCTAAATATGTGTGGGTTGTGTTTAGGTACAAATCTCCTTTCAAGGTATAACAATGGGAGAGGGATGGAGAAAAGGCTACAATGATTTCTCACTAAGGATGAGCAACTCTCTCTCAAAAAGATGGGTGTGTGTGTTGTACAAAACCTATCTAGGGTTTTTCTCTCTGAATAACACCTTCTTCATTTGTGGATAATGAGGGTATATATAGTATGGGTGAAGGGTAAGAAAGTCACTCTTTAAAATCCTCCAAGCAGAATATTTCGCGACTACCTTATGAGAAGGCCTTACTTGCGAGACACTCAAATTGACAACCTAGCACGACTCTTCAACTTCCAGTTATGTGCTCCTCACACACCCTTTTCGCAGGAACCCTTCTCGCGAGCTAGTTGCGAAATGCACCGATCTTCAATTAAGCTTGAGTCTTCACAAATTTAATACTAAACCCAATACAATAAAATCCCACAAAATACAAGGTACAAAATTAAAGCCAACATAAAAAATAGTTCTAAATCACAACTTTACAATGATAAACATGAATAATTATGATGATCAACAAAATTTGGTACTCATCGGAGTCCAAAACAACAAGAAAATGTCATTTGAGCATTTTATCAAACACTTATAGTGCACACACCACACATGTATGTTAAACAATGCATGAACATATGAAAATCTTGCCTAATACATGTTATTTTTGCCACAAGGGGCTAACATCCAAAGAAAATCATCATTTAAAACAAGACCCAATCAAAAAGATTGACAAAAAATAATTTTTCCAACTCCCAAAAACATAATCTAAGGATCAAAATCAATGAAAAGAATTAAAGATTACCTTAGAAATGTTAATGGAATGAAAAACTCTTGAATTTAGTTGGGTTTTGATGTTCCTTAGGCTTTCCTCTACCCCTCAATTGGGTTCGGGGTCCCTTAGCAAGTTCTCTTTGCCCCTGATGAACCGCTACAACTTTCCTTGTTTGATGATGGCTTTGATCTACTGCTTGAGGTCATAACACTCGAAAGTGTCATGCCCATGGTCTCGATGGAAGCAACAATACTTATTTCTAGGCCATTTGTTCGAATCACCCTTCAATTTATTCAGTCAAGTTAGTGCTACATCATCCCTTATTTGCATGAGGACTTGGTCCAATGGAGTATTCAATCCTTCCAGGCGGAGGTCTTAACCTCCTATCGTCCCTTCAGTTGCTTGTTTAGGTTGACTTTCTTCCTTTTTCTAGAGGGGGATCATCTTGCCTCTCTTTCTTCTTCGATCTGCTCCCTCAAGCAATCATTGCATCTTCAGCATTCATGTACTTCGTGGCCTTGTATAGCATATTAGCCATTGTTTTTGGGTCATTCCTGTAGATGGAGAAGAGAAACTCCCCAGACTGCAGCCGGTTGGTGAACTAATGACCAGGACTTTGTCGTCAGCTTCATCAATAAAAAATGCCTCTTTATTGAAATGTGTTACATACGACCTTAAGCTTTCATCTTCCTGCTGTTTTACGTTCAACAAACTCATAGAGGACCTCTTATACGTCCCCCCCCCCCCCCCCCCCAATGAAGTGAGTGACAAAGTTTTCACTTAACTCCTTGAAGGTAGATATCGTGTTGGGAGTCAGCTTGCTAAACCATACTTGTGCTGGCCCTTTGAGTGTAGTAGGGAATGCCCTGCATTGTGCTGGCCCTTTAAGTGTAGTAGGGAATGCCCTGCACGTAATCTCGTCTAGAAGCCCTTACAGGTGCATGAAGGTTTTGAACGACTCTAGATGGTCAAGTAGGTCCTTGATCCGTCGAACATTTCCACTTGTGGCATCTGAAACTTTGTAGGGAGAGGGAAGGAAGTCACCTTGGCTATGAAAGGCGAGTATGTTCGCTAGACTTACTCATTCAAATTGGTGGATACTTGTCCCTTCATGGTGTTCATCATCACATCCATCTTCTCCTTCATCATCTGCATATCTTACGCCATGCGTATCGTGCTGATCTCCATTTCAAATGGGTAGCTAGTGTCCTCAGGCCCATCTCGTTTATTGGGGACATTGCTTTCTTCCTAGTCTTCTCTTTCTTGACAGTTTCCCATTGGCAGATGACTACCATTTTGCTTGTTGTTGTCCTTCTCTTCACGGTAGTCTTCTAAACGTCACTCATTCCTTTAGTTTAGCTGTTGCTCTAACTCTTGGTTGCGCTGGGTAAGTCACTCTATTGTTGTAGCCAGGGTTTGCACGTGTCTTTCCAAAGTGTTGGAGGAATTTCTTGTTTCCTAGTTGATGGTAGCCATTGAGCATGTTTAGACCATGTAACTCTTTGTCTTAGAAGCAATGATATGGCTAATCACTCAATTCCCATAGACGGTGCCAAATAATGATGCACGAAAATCGTTAGTAAGTTGGTGGCTCGAAATCACGCTAATGGGCACCTGCAAAAGAAGAACACAAGGACCAAATACAAGGCACCAGCTTGGTACCAGCCAAAGACCCTCTGAAGGTCAAGTTAGTGAATAAGAAATCTCTAAGAATTCTATAGTGAGAGAGCTAGGGATTTTTTGCGTACCTGAGAAAAGACGAGGTCTGGTGCTTATATAGTGGCAAGTAGTGGACCAAGATCACTCAAAAATTTGGATCTTTTCTTGTAGGTAAGATTTGGTATTAGGGTTTTCGAGATTTTAGGGAGTCTTTCCATATGAGGAAGATATGGGTGCGTAGTAGGGTCTTTGTGCGTGATATGCAAGATTTTTCCATATATAAGTATGCATGTGGATCAAGTAAGGCCACGTGGGACCTGTCAACTTTCCTCTCCATCAGTTTAGGGTCCTCCATTGCTTAAGGACCCTCCCTCTGTTTATGGGGGAGACGTGTCTGTCAGCTTTAGAGTTGCACTGTCAACCTTACTATCGTTCTGAGGACTCCGTCGATTACTATAAGGTTGATGGTTTTAAAGTTGCTATCAGCCTTCATAGACTATTTGCTTTTGGGTCTCAATTTCCTTGTCAAAAATACCCTTATTACTTTACAATAGAGTGAATAAACAAAGATATAATTTGTTTTTATTTTTATTTTTTATGAATAATAAAGATGTAATTTGATATTTATTTATGCACATTGTTTTGATAAAGATTCAATGTTTGTTTGTTTATGCAATATATCATGCAATGTACAAGAGTATAAAATACATTCAATTTTATGTCCCTAAAAAATACCTTTTTATTTTAATAAAAATTTAGCTATCACTGTATTAAAAAAAAATATATATATATATATATATATATATCATTTTTGTTGAGGGGACCACAATTTGACTCCTTCCAAACACTCTAAAAATAGGTCTGTGGGGCATTATATCGAATGCCATAAAATATTTGAGTGTGTCTTCCTCACAACTAATTAGTTTTGAGGTAGAATGACACAGCTCATGGTCTGACAATTTCATTGCTCCCTTAGATACATTGACAAGAAAACTAGCATATTTTAGATTAGGAAGAGGGGCTAATAGGCACTCATGTTTTGTTTTTGTTTTTTTGTTTTTTTTTTTTAGGGAGAACTTTAAAGGATTAAAAGCACTCATTTGAACATCATAAACTAACTAAATATGTCTAAATATGTAAACTTTAGGATCAAGAGTTGTCTTTCCCATGGACCGACCAGTCTGACCGGTTCAACTGGGAATCGGCTACTAATTCGGTCCGATTATGATTAAAAAGGGGAAAATAGCTAAAAATCGAGAATAGTAAAAAACTAGCTGGTTTAACCATGAAACTAGAAACCGGTATAGTTAAATCGATTATTGGCCAGTTGTGTTGAGACTGAAAAACTGCACCGTTTTTTACCTTTTTCCCAACCTAAAAACTCATATCCTTTCTTTTTCTTTCCCTCACAACCCTCTCTCACACTCTCAACCTCCGTTTCCTCTGATTTTATTTTTCTCACTCTTTCTCATCTTCTTTATTCAGCTTTGGAATTTGTGGTTGGTACCTCAGCCTTTGCCACCTTTTTCTCTCGGCCTTGCGGTATTTTGAGCAAATGAACGAGCTTCAAAGGACAAGAATTGAAGAACATTTAATCTTTTCTCATCTTTAGTTCTTGTAAAAGAAACGAAATTTGGGGAAGAAGCAACGCTGATCTATTGTAAAAGAAATGATATTTTGGGAACATGCTAGCTGTGGAGTGTGGTTGAGCTTTTCTTGGCAAAGAGAGAGGTAAAGGAAGATGTGCAAAATGATGAGAAGAAATGAAGAGTGAAAAATTAGATTCGGATTTTGTGTAGAAGCAAATTTTGAATTGAGGTGGTATTTCGTATTCTGAAGAGCAAAAGGAGAAGAAAGTAGGGGTAGGTGGAGATAATTTAATGCCAATGGTGGTAGGTGGGATAGTAGGGGAGTTATTTGGTTATTTATTTTTCATTGTAAGTTTGTTTTTAATAATTGTGATTAAAATTTTATGATATAAATTTTTAAAAGTAAATATTTTTAGTTACTTTAAAATTATTATATAATTTATTTATTATTTTTCTAATTATAAAATTATTAATTATTAATTATGACATCACCGGTTTGACCATCTATCCAACCTCAATCGAACCAAAAAACCGATAATCAGTTATTTTTACGATTCTTTGACTGTATCGGTTTTTAAAACCATGGTCTTTCCCCTTTCCCCTCACCCTTCCCCACCCCCCCCCCCAAACCCACCGGAAAAAGGATTAACTTTTAGTATGTTTCCATCATATATTGTTATAAAAAGTTGAACTTTGATTTTAAACTATTTACAATAGAGTTTTTTTCCCCCTTTTCTATATAGAGCTTTAATTGAAAGTCAACTTAGTGTTTTAAGTAATTTGCAAATTATAGTGAATGGTGTTTCAAAATTTTGAATTTAAAGCATGAATAATAAATTGTAGAATTTCTCTAAAAATCTATATTTCAATTTTTTTTTTATTAAAAATGATTTTTCCCAGTTTTACCAAACACCCTTTTGTTGGATTTTATTTATTCTTTATTTGCTTTTTTTTCTTCCAAAAAGTGCATTAGATTAAAGCTCTCTTTTGCAAGCCACTTCTTACACAAATAGACTTGGCAAAATTGGACGTGAACAAGTTAATTTGCTTGAACCTGAAGTAGAAAAAAGAATATGTGTAGGGAGATTTCTAAACCGTGAAAAAACAGGTCAACTTGAAATCTGAATCAAGAAATTACAAGATAAATGTGTGTTTGACCCAATGATTTGATAGGTTAAAACTTTTTTTTTTTTGGTAAACTTAAAAAATCAGTTAGTCAAATTATTTGTATGCAAATATATAGAAAAATATGAGTATGGTTAGAGTGGTTTTTTGCCTTTGGTAAAATGGTTAACTTGAAATATGACTTAGGGAAAATGAGTTAGATATGTGTTTGATCCATTGACTTGATATTTTAAAACAAAATTTTCTATAAAATTAAAAAAAAAAAAAAAAATAGTGGGCAAAAGTATTTTGTATGAGTGATATTTAGGAAATGAGTATGAGTAGAGAGGTTTTTGGGTTGTAGAAAAAGAGGTCAACTTGAAATCTAACTTAGGAAAAAAAAGGTAAATATATGTTTGATCCATTAACTTGATAGGTTAAAATACAATTTTTTGTAAACTTAAAAAATCAATATACAATATGATTTGCATTTTTTAATAGAAGTATTTTTTCAAATATTTAAGACAATCTTTTTATTTTGGTTGTAATACGAGTTAAAATTATTTGATTTAAATGGTCATAAGCCATGCCAATTTTGGGATAAACAGCCTACTAACTCAAATATTTGATGTTTTATTATTTTCCTATTATATATTTATTGATTAATTAATTAACTTTTAATTTTTTTATTTGAACACATGTAGACTCATCACGGGTCCAAAAATAATAATCTATTTAAATTTGGGTAACTAGTAAGTTGCTTGTGCGATGCACGGATAATTTTGTGATATTTTATATAAAACAGTTTTGAATAATGTTGTACATAAATTATAAAGAAAAAGTAAACTAAATTAGAGTAAAGAAACATATATATTTTGAGAAATTAGAGTAAAGAAACATATATATTTTGAGATATTAAAAATTGGCTTTAGTAGTTTTACTACATATTTGTAGCCTTCTTAAGATAAGATTATTATTTTTTTTAAATCATAAAACCAAAAATAAATGCAAAAGAGTAACAGGACCATGAAATAAACTAATTTGTGTTGTGTTTACATATTTCATACTATGAAATAAAAGTATACCCAACTCTCTGACTATCTTTCACTCATCAATAGTGTGGCATTAAGACATGGTGTGGGTAAATGTGTATGCATGTGTCTTATAAATGATTTAAAATTAAACCATGGTAGAATATGACTTTACATTGCGCACCAAATATTCTCTCTACTTATATACCTAAAACAAAAACTAACTAACTAAATTACCTAACCTAAATCATATTTAAACCCCTAATTTAAAAAGAAAAAAAGATTACCCGTAGGGGTTTTGGTGTCTTGATGGTGGTGGGAGGTCAATATAATGAAGATGGTGACCCCTCAGATTTCTCTTTTTCTCTCTTTCAAATGTTTTATTAGTCTTAGGTTTTTTATTTTGGTAATATATAGTGAAATAGTGTCTTTTATTTAACAATCCACAACATTTTTGTGTTTCTCTATCTCTCTCTAGAGTCTTATCTCATTAGTTATTACTATTAGTCCTTACTCTTTTTTTTTTTTTTCTTTTTTTGTTTTTTTGTTTTTTTTTTTTAAAAAAAATACTAAAACAGTGCATGTGCTAAAAGACATGAAGAATAGTGAAAAGTGTGGTGTAAACTTAGGAAATTAATGAAATATTAATGAGATAATAGTCAAATAAGATAATGTGAAATTTTGGGTAACAATAAAAAAATAAAAAATAAAATAAAAAACTTAATGAAAGAGGTTAAAAAAAAAAAAAAAAGGCTAAATGCAAAATTAGAGTGCCTCTTGGCAGGACCTCATGCACTCTTGCATGAGGTCTCTAAGAGAGAGACATTTTGTAACAATTTTTATTCTACAATATTTCTCCCCAAAAAAAAAAAAAAAATTACTCATTCCATGAATTGAATAATTATAATGGTAATGTGTGTGCAATTTATAACTGTTGTTTCACTGCATATTTATAGCCTTCTCAAGATAAGATTAATTTTTCAACCAAAAAAAAAAAAAGTAAGATTTTTTTTTAAAAAAAAATCATGAAACAAAAAAATAAATGTAAAAGAGTAACAGGACCGTAAAAATCAAATAATTTGTGTTATGTTCACATATTTAATACTATGAAACAAAAGTATGTCCAACTCTCTCACTGTCTTCCACTCATTGATAGTACGACATTAAAACATGATGTGGGCAAGTGTGTATGCACGTGTTTTATAGATGATTTAAAACCATGATAGAATATGATTTTACATTGCGTACCAAATATTTTCTCTAGTTATATACCCAAAACAAAAACTATTCAACCAAATTACCCATACCTAAATCATATTTAATCACCTAATTTAAAAATAAAAACAAAATACCTGTAGGGGTTTCGGCTTCTTAATGATGGTGGGAGGCCAATATGACAGAGGTGACGTCCCCTCAGATTTCTCTTTCTCTCTTTTTTAAATGTTTTGTCAGTCTCAGGTCTTTTATAGTGAAACAATGTGTTTTGATTTTGTAGTGAAACAATGCGTTTTATTTAACAATCCACAACATTTTTATGTCTCTCTATCTCTCTCCAAGGACTTATCTGATTAGTTATTACAATTAGTCCTTAATTATTATTTTTTTGCTTTTTTTTTTTAATATTAAAATGGTGGGTATGCTGAAAGACATGAAAAAGAGAGAAATGTGCGATGTAAGCTTAGGCAATTAATGAGAGACTAATGAGATAACAGTAAAATAAGTTAATATAAACTTTTTTGTAACGATAAAAAAACTTAATGAAAGAGGTAAAAAAAAAAAAATACTAAATGCAAAACCTCACACACTCTCGCATGAGATCTCTGCTTATATATATATATTGATGATTATTCCTTTATAACTTCTAATCACTAATCAACATGTGTCTCAAAAAAGTTTGTGATAGGACTTTATCATACATACAAAATAAGTATAGATTTTTTTTATCTTTATTTTTTTTAAGGATATTGCTATTGTTTTCATCCTTATAAGAATTTAAGCATAGATTAAATTTTCATTATTTTTGACAATTTTTCTTAATTCCTTTATAATTTATATATTGTGTTGGTTTAAATGAATTTTTTCTCAGCTTTTAGAGAATGGACTTTAGATAAGATGTTCAACTTTTATATGCCAAGCATTGACTATAAGCCTTGTACATGGAACAAATAGAGATAAAAAATTAAAAATATGGTCCATTTTGGTTGGCCTTAGCTTGATTTGTCTACAAATCAATTTTCTCTCTTGCCAAAAGTCTGATTTATTTTAGGTGGAAGTTTCCTTGATTATTACTTGTATACAAAATTCTAGAATCATTAAATTGGAATAGATCCCTTACTAACCTAATCAATTGGAATATGATGAAATTTCTTCCCATCCACATTAAACGTTGTGTACACTCCAAATTTTTTCTACATCTCATTATGATACGTTGTTGATAGGTGTCATCCAAGTCCAACATGATTGAGAATTGTAATTGAGACTATGGCCCAGAAGCATTACTATTCAATACTTTTTGAGAAAAATTAAACACTCATTTAATGTAACATGAGACTATGCAATTTGATATTGTATACACTGGGGTTTGTTCTTGTTGTGAAATTGTTGTAGGTACTAAAAACTCTACTTTGATTAGTTGGCAAGTCATGTTCTTTAATCGTGAAAAGTCTACAATGAAAAACTTCTGTGTTCCTACAATAAATGTTTTGGAGAAAATTGTTAACCATCTCATCCCATTGGGACCCCTCTATTTATACAAAGGAAAAAGGGTCCAATGTTCCTAAGTGTGACTTAGTTACATGGACTTTTTTGGCAAATGTGCGTAGATTTCTTTTAAAAATTTAATTACAATTTTAAACTCTAATTTGGTGATTTTCATATGATTTTTGTGATTTGATTTTGATTCAATAAAGTCATATTAGCCAAAAGAAATGAAGATAAAGCTATTAAAGAAATCTATACTTTCAAATTAGCAATTACAGATGGCTAATGTTGCATTGTCATTTGTGGTTGTGGCATGAATAAGCGGTATGTTGTTTGAGTGACTGATTGAGGCAAAGCAATTAACCATATTAAAAGGGATTAGCAACTTTTTCTTTCTCCTTTGCCATTTGTGGTATGCATATGCCCTTTTTCACATATGCTCAACTGAAGTACCCATTAGGATTTCCCTTAATTATATAAACATATTAATTTTTTTAAAAAAAAGAAGATTTATATTTATTAAATGAGATATATATATATATATATATATATGTTGAGGGCCATGTAGCTGAATTGGAACCCCCCCCATACACAAAGTGTCTGGGGTTTAAGGGAGAAAAGATTCAAATTGTAGGAGTTAGGGAAAAAAGGTTCAAGTTGCAAAGTTAGTAGCATATTGTAATTATTTCTAAATAAACAAAAAAAAGATACAGAGATATATATTGTTTTCCTTGAGCTAAAGCAGCTGCGATGGAAGTTAGTCCTTGAGTATTTTGGATTGTTTCAAATGAGTAATGACTTCTCTTAGGCTCCTAAATTTTTGGTTTATTGATTTTTCTATCAATAACTTTGAATATTCTTTACCTAATAAAGTTTGGAATTTTCTGTAAGTAAATTTTTTCTTCAAGAAAATGAATAGAAATCTCCCTTCATGTTCATGCTCATGTTGATGTTCATATTTGTATCTTTTGCAATACTCAATAAGTTGTTTACTCATTTTGTGAATTATCAATTGTAGTTAAGAAAAAAAGTATAAACACAATACTATTCAATTAAACTAATGTGAAAAATTAAATCTATTAGATTAAAAAGTAATGGACATGAAAATGAAAATTTCACAAAAAATTTCTTAAATAGAATTAAAATAATTTTTACTCAATATTGTTTATCAAGCAATCATGTACTAACTAACAACATTCCAATCATTACATGTATAACGGGGTGATGAAATGGTTGTTCAATTTATTTAAGAAATGTGAACTAATTAATAAAAATTTAAAAAATACAATAACTTTCATGTGTAGTCATGAATTATACCTTTACGTATATCTTATGCATTTTATGAGTTTTATTTTATATAAATGTATTTCATGAAATTAACAAAATTTATCATAAAACCCTTCATTGTATTTTTTTTAAATCACTACATAAAAATAAAAGAAGTTTTTTTCCAAAAAAAATGTTCTCCAGTCGTAATATTTACCAAAAAAAAAAAAAATAAATAATCATGCAACACACAAGCCAATAACCAGTCTATTATATATAATTAAAGCCAAAACTGAGAGAAAATCTAATTAGATTCTAAATTAGATTCCAATTTTTATCAATTTTTGTGTCATGTGTCCAATTTAAGGTTTTTTTTTTTTTTAAATGATTCCAAATACCGATGGACTTATCATTCCAAATACATTGCAATATACTAACTTAAAAAAAAAAAAAAAAAAAAAAAAAAAAAAAAATTATGAGATAGTTTTTTTGATGAGATAGTGGCTCCTAAAAATGGGCCATATATCACACACACACACAAAATTTTATTAAATTCTAAATTTGAGTCTAATTTTGCACCATGTGTCTCATCTATTTTTTAAATTTGTGTGTTAAGTAAATTATTAGTTGTAAAAATTAAAGAGTCTAAATTCAATTAGATTTTAAATTGAATTTTAATTGAAGTTCAACTTTTGTAGAAAGTGAATTATTTTGTACAAAAACTGAAGAGTCTAGATCTAATTAGATTCTAAATTATATATATATATATATAATTGTGATTGTTTTTAAATATACATGTGCATATGCACAAGGTTACACACTACTTTTATTAAATGAATGTATCAATTTTTAAACACAAAATAGAAAAATAATTAGGAAATTGATTTCTTACCTTGTTGACATGACACTAATTATATTCATTACCATGCTAGTTTACAAGATTTTTATAATATAATTGGTAATAACTTTAACTTCTTATAAAAAATATAATGTAAAAAATTGACATTCGGCTTTTTTTTTTTTTTTTTTTTTTCATTTTAGAATTAGGTAAATAGTATTTTTTTAGATGATGTTCATGAGAACTTTAACTAAAAAGTCAAGACATAGACCCCATTTGGTTGTCGAGAAAGCAACGGAAAAGAAAAGAAAAGAAATTTTCAATTTCTGCTAATAAAATGACATCTCATTTACTTATGGAGATGCAATTAATATACTTTCAAATATTTTATTTTATTTTCTAATTAAGGACACGTGATAATTCAAAGGATAGCTTAGATGGCATAAAAATATTATTTTGATATTAATGTTAGATACATCAATTCTTTTCATGTACCACTTAATAATAAGGATTATTTTGACACAATACCAAAAGTTTAGAAACAAAATTGACACGTTTAAGATGTTAAAAACCATTTTGATATATAGTACAAGTGTTAAAGACTAAAACAGTAATTAAACAAGTTTTGTACATATTTTTATTAAAAATTAAATTCTATAAGGATGTGGTTTAAAACCTAAGTTATACACCCTCCAATTCCAATGTGCCACATCATTTTATCATGTATTAAAGAATAAGAACAACCACTCTCAATCAATTATAATGCTTATCTGAAAATTCAACCAAATTGAGAGTTTATTAAGATGTTAATAATTGTTGTATGATGTACTGAGTTTGAAGTAAAAAGCTAATGTAACATCTCTTATAGAATAGTGTACACCCCATTCTTACCAAATTCATACTCTTTATATTAATATCCTCAAAACACTTCTTTTTATTAGCTGAATTTGGAAACTAATATCCTGTTTGGTTGTAAGGAAGATGAAATGGAAAGAAGGGAGGAAAAAGTAAGGGAAGGGAAAGGGAAGAAAAGAGAGTTGTACATAGAAGAATTGCATTAAACAATTTCTTCAAAAGAAAGGTCTTCTTTCAAAAAATAATGGGACCATCTAAAGGATTGTGCTAAGAAAATTTATAGAATGAAACCTTTTCTCAAAATTATGGGTTGTGAAAAAAGTATGAAACTTCGTCCAAAAAAAAAAAGTATGAAATATTGGTGAATCGATCAAATTGTGTATTCTCACTTTTTAATAAAAAACTGAAAAGTAAAAATATTTGAGACCATTACAGCACGTATTAATATAGAAAAACTTAATGAAAGAGGTAAAAAAATGGCTAAATACAAAGTTAGAGCACCACTTGGCAAAACCTCATACACTCCCGTATGAGTTCTTTGCTTTTATATATATTGATTCTAAAGTGTTTATTTATTTATTTATTTATTTTCATTTCTTTTTAAATCCTGAGGGTAATTTCAACTTTTATCCGATTATAACCTAAAGTTACCCTAGTGGATCAAACTCGTACCTGACCTAAACCCAACTAATTGCCAAGTTTATATAATCAAGTTCATACCTAATGTTGACTCTTCTCAAAAGTTCATACCTACTGCATGAATATCCTCTCAACTTCCCTCATATCTCTCTTTCAAAAAAATAAAAATTTTAGGAATGGTTTTTGCAGCTTGTTGCCAAAGTTTCCTTAATGACTTAAGGCAAAACAAAGAAGGAATGTTTGCGTTTCAAATTTGAAAACAAAAGTGCTGAGAATTGAATATTGTCAGGAAACGTGGCAAGAAATACTTTTCAAAGTATTGGTTGGTTTTGAGGTGGTCAGTGGTCAATTTGTTGGGACTTTCAATTCAATTTAATCGATCTTTCAATGCAATTTCCAACAAAATCCATGAAAAGTGCCAAACCAGCAAGCCGCCGGGAAACCGTCATCCGGATTCTGAGTTACGACTCTATCAGGTAAAAGAGTTATATATATAATCAGCTATCAGAACCTCTTTCGAATTCATTAGCCCTTCAAAGTTCAAACTTCTTCATTTGCTGCAGCCCCTCCCTCCCAAAGAGGCCTTGTCTGGACTTGGTATGTCATCTCATCTTTCTGATTCTTCAAATACTAGGATTTGGGTTGGATTCAATGCATCTAGTGTTAGACTCATTAAGATAATGACATGTGATAAAAAATGAATGTGTTATAATCTTGACAATTCAGTGCAACTAGACATTAGATCCAAAACTTTGCCCATTGGTACATATGTTCTTTAAGCTGTTTCATTCATATGGGTTTGTTTGGAATTGATGGTACATTACCAAATATTATAATGATTTCGATTGTCATCTATCTTTTTTAATATTTCACTGCTTTCTAACTACTTTGAATTAGTTTCATATTCATTTGTGAAATTTTCATTTCAGTTTTATGTTATATCTTTTATATTTCTAGTAATTATAAATTTATCCAAAAATTCTATTTAAAGTTCAAGTAATTTTTCTATTCTATTTTTTAAAAAGGTTTTTATGTTTTCTAGTAGACATTTTCAATCTTAAAATATTTACAAACAAAGAAAAAATATATATATTATATACCTATAATTTGAAAAAAAAGAAAATGAATTTCAAAGTGTAAAACAATAAAATTTAATTTAACAAAGATACTATTGCAATTTCACTTAACATTAAAATTACCTTCTTTTTTTCTTTTTCTTTTTTTCTTTTTTTATTTTTTCTTTTTTATTTATTTTAGAAGGAACATTAGAACTACCTAATAACCTTAACATGCAAAAGAAAAGAAAAAGAATTCAATACATAACTCAACTAATTACTAGCCCATTCAAGTTTAGTTTCATAAATAGAACCAGTTGTAATGGTTTAAGCATAAAATACATACAAATATATATATATATATATATATTATTTTACAAGATTTTACTTTACTTTAAGTAAGGCAAGTGAATGGTATTTCCCATTTTGATTTTGGGAGAGGGAGAGGAATAGGGAGAGAGCGTTTAGTGTCTAATTGTGACAAAGATTACGTTGTTAATGTTGACAATTTTTTTAGATTACAAAAATTAAAGTTTTCATATTATAGAGGAAATTGAAACTTAATGATGACTTCATACAGTAGTGATCCTTGGAATATTTTCTAACATAATTATTAAGATATTTAAATTATAAAAAATAATAAAAAGAAAACTTGAATATATCAATATCACTAAAAATAAATCCATGTAATACATGAAGTTTTACAATTCCCTTTACTAATAAAATTAAAAGAGTACCAAAGTGAGAATGAAAATGGCTAAGATGAGAGTAATAAAGTGAGAGAAAGATTGAAATGATGTGAGAGAGAGAGAGAGAGAGAGAGAGAGAGAGAGATAATACATGTTGCGAATATTAGTTGAGCCAAGCCATCAAGAAGAGTACAACTACCGACATCGTTGAAGAGAACTCACAACCAAATTATGTCTCTTGGTACAATTTTTTAGGAAAAAAAATGAAATTATGATTTTTTTTTTTTTTGGTAATGGGTTGAACAAGTTATGAATCCGAATTATTAGGGGCTTTTATTTTTTGTTTTTTTGTTTTTTTTTTTAATGAGCTTTTTGTTGAATATTTTGTTCATTTGTTATTGTTTGGCTTAATCTTATTGTTGTTTGGGCTATGTTTGTTGTTATTTGGTTGGCCAATTTTTTATTTTTGTTATTTTTAGTTTTAATTTATTGTTTAAGGGGTTGATGATTATGTTTTGTGGGCTAAGATTATTTGTGTAGTTGCCAAATCCCATATATTGCTCCGTTTCTCTACTAAAGCAATAAGTCTTTGTGACAATCGATAAAACCCCAATCTCAGCTCAATCTCACATCAACAACTTCATTGAATTCAATAGCCATTGGAGTAGCAGGATGAAGGTTCCTTCATCAGCATTAGCAGTATAAACTTCATTGCCATTTTTATTTTTATAATGAGATCTATTTTATAGTGGGATGGGTATTGTTGAATTGTGGAGAAATTGATCACCCAAGAAAATTGAAGCACAACCAGTGGAATAGTAAAGCTAAAGAAAAAAACTACCAAAAAATAAAAAATGTTTAATTCGATGGGCTACCTATGTTGAGGAGAACATTTTTAAGAACAGTAGAATTAGCAAACTTTTTAGTTTTTATCTGAATTCCCCTCTAATCACTTATATATATATATATATATATATATGTACCACTAATAATCTGCCATGTTAGATGACTATGAAATTTTTTGTCAAATTTTTTGTTTATAAACTTTCTCAAAAGAATATATATATTAAAAGTTGACAATGAGCACCTCACATATTGTAAAGGATGATGGTGCTGCCTCAAGTAAATCAGTCAACAGAGCCTTAGTTCACAGACAAGCACAACTACATAAACGACTTGTAGTTCAGTCATGATATTGTAAAGCTGTCTGTAGTTTAGTATAAGAGCTGGGGGTATTAGTTAGTTACACGATTGTACACGTGTCTATATTCTATTAGTCATTACACAATTTTGTCGGGATAGATTTGGTGCCTAAATCTATGTTGGGATAGATTTGACGCCTAAATCTGTTATGATTGGTTAGCCTATATATGTTGGGATAGATTTGGCGCCTAAATCTGTTATGATTGGTTAGCCTATATATGGGGATAGATTTGGCACCTAAATTTATTATGATTGGTTAGCCTATATATGTTGGGATAGATTTGGCGCCTAAATCCATGTTGGGATAGATTTGGCGCCTAAATTTGTTATAATTGGTTAGCCTATATATGGGGATAGATTTGGCACCTAAATCTGTTATGATTGGTTAGCCTATAGATGTTGGTATAGATTTGGCGCCTAAATCTGTTATGATTGGTTATCCTATAAATGTTGTATCTTATGTAATCTATTGGAGATGCAATATACAGTTTTCTCATTGCTCTCTCTTCTAGAACTTTCTCTCAAAGAATCACAGTTTCTTTCACATATCAACTACCCTTTTAACTTATTGTTTGCAAAGTCTACCTAATAAGAATTTTCAAATAGTAGGAAACATCTTTCTCAAAAAAAAAAAAAAAAAAAAAAATATTAGGTGACATCTGTTGAATTTTCTATCGTTTTTTTTTATATGGAAAAGCGGTATACTGCAGGATGAATTCTTCAGCGTAACTCGGTGCATAATTACTTTCTTTTCGTTATTCGTTCAGGAGATAGATTTTCATTCTTAATCAGCAAGTCATGTCTGAAAATAGAGTTGAACAGGTTGAGCTACTAAGTTCAGATAATGATTCATATGGAGGAGTTGAAGTGAAGATAGAGCAGCCCATAGATTCTACGATCTTTCCTTCTTTGCTTAGAGCTTCAATATCGCAATGGAGGCAACAGGTATATATGTATATATAGTATCTTTTAATCTTATCAGTTTATCTTCCTACGTCTAGTATCTATTTGATGTAGAAGTTGCTACTAGTACCTCCTGTTATGTTATAAACTTGGGATGTAATTTGCAGGGGAAGAAAGGTGTTTGGATCAAATTGCCTATCGAACATGCAAATCTTGTTGAAGCTACAGTTCAGGTAAACATAGGTTTCCAGATTTATTATTATTATTTTACAACAAATTGGCTAATACTTAAAAGGAGGTGTTTATTTATTTATTTTTTAACATTTAAAAAAAAAATCGACTTATATATCCAATAGATAGAGTTTTGTTTTAACACATACCTGGTAGTTATAACTGCGCTTTTATTTCATAACAAGCTAACCTATTTCATCCTAAAAAGCGTCGGTATGGGTATACAATGATACAACAATTTCTGAAAAAGTAAGATACAATAAGAGGGGACATGTTCTAATTTCACAAACATGGCATTTTTTTTATTTGGCTAAAATCCAAAACTAACCTTTTAAGTTTGACATTTTGTTATTTCAATCCTCTAAGTTTTAATTTTGTTATTTTAGTCCTTTAAGTTTCAAATTTTGTTAATTAAGTATTCCGTTAGGCTTTTGTTAACTCTTTCTGTTTACTAACCAAAATGAAGTCATTTTGGGTTTTTTTTTTTTTTTTTCCCCCAATTTTGTAATTATGAAAAACGAAAAACTTAAAAAAAAAAAAGAAAAAAGAAAAAAGAAAAAAGAAAAGAAAAAGAAGGGGGCAGAAAAGGGAAACGCCATCATTCCCTGCCCTTGAAAAAAAACAAAAAAAATCACAATCCAATTGGGCCCCACCTAAGGAATTAAGGGAGAAAGAAAGGGGGAAGGAGAAAGAGTTAGGGATCGCCGAATCAGTAGGGGAGAGAGAGAGAGATTGCGAGTCAACGAGGGACCGTGAGATTGAGACTTAGATAGAGAGAGAGATTGAGACCGAGATAGAGAGAGATATTGACACCGAGAAAGAAGGAGATGGATTGCGATTTCTCAGCTACCAAACAGAGGCCTAATACTTGTTCTCATACTAATCTGTTGTATGATGCCTGCTTCTTATCTGATCTATTAGTCTTTTTTTTTTTTTTTAAGATGTAAATTGTTTTTGCTATTTTAAAATTTAAAAAGATATTCTATTTTTATTTTTTTGTGAACTATATATTTTTTTTATAAGAAATCACACAACATAATATTAATCAAACAACAATATCATTTACATCATGAAGAATTACTAATTCTAAGAAACTAGGACAATTCTCCATCCACAAACACTAATTAACTATGCCCATGGCATACTTTGCTAACAAATGAGCTGGGGTATTTGCGATTTGCATAACATGAGAAAAATCAACATTATTGAACTCCAAGGAAGCTTCGCCAATACCCATAATGACTACATCAATTGAGACCGGAGCTGAGGAAGAAAGATTCAACACTCTAGATACAATTAACGAATCACTCTCAAGTATGAAATTTGTAATCCCAATCTGCTTTGCAAACTGTAAACCAAATTCAACGGCCTTCGCTTCCGCTTCAAGTGGTCCCAGAGGTGCATAAATTTTTCTGCATGTTGCTGCTACGAAATGCCCATTCCAGTCTCGTACAATGACTCCAACTCCCACAGAATTCAGCTTTGCAGACATAGCACCATCAACATTGAACTTGAAAACTAATATTGGTGGTGGACTCCATCTCTGAACAAATTGAACTGACTCCTGAGCACTCGGTAATAATTCATTAGCAGCCCAAAACTCCTCCAAATATTGCACAACACATTGAAGAAGCATTCTTCCATCCTTTCGTTTTTCGCCATGACGAACATCATTTCTGTTACCCTACAATGCCCACGCACAAGTCAGCAGCAGCTCAATATTTTCTAGTGAAGTCTTTTCGTCCAACATTAAACACCATAGCATCTCCTTGAAAGAACTAAGACGATCCATCATAGTGGGAAAAACTAGTTTCGACGAAGACCATAGTTCTTTAGTGCGGGAGCATTTCCAAAAGAAATGGATTGAATTCTCAGCCTCCTCATTGCATCCATCGCATGTATCAACCTGCAAAACATTTCTTTTAACAAGGTTAGTTTTCAAAGGTAGGATATTTCTACAAGCCCTCCAAGAGAAGTGTTTTATTTTATAAGGCACGTTGATCTGTCATAGATGTTTCCAGAAGCTACATTCTTGGCTGCCATCTAAGCTTGAAACCGTGGATAAGGCTAAAGACATTTGAGTTGCAACCCAATAGGAATTTTTCACCAAAAAAGCTCCATTAGTGCTTCAAGCCCAAATCTGTTTATCTTCTGGCAGATTAGAACTTATAGGAATTGCTTTTATAGACTCTGCTTCATGCGTCAAGAATAGAGCTTCAATGGCAGAAACCTTCCAAGAAGCCTTTTCCTTATTTATCAAATCTTCGACCTTCATATCTTTTGGCATAAACAACCTGGGGGATGAAACCATGAATGTAGAAGGCTTAGGCAACCATCTATCACCCCAAATCCTGATTTTCTCACCATTTCCAACTCTCCAACGTATACCATATTTAACAAGAGGTTGAGCAAACATAATACTTTGCCATGTAAATGATGGATTGTTACCCAAAATAGCCTGTGAAAAATCACTTGTAGGGAAGTACTTAGCCTTCAAAACCTTAACACCAATGTGTCATGACCTTGTTGAAGCCTCCACCCTTGCTTTTCCAATAAAGCCATATTGAACTCCTTAAGCTTTTTAAAACCCATCCCACCATAATTCTTCGGAGCATATAATTTTTCCCAATTCATCCAAGCTAACTTCCTCTCTTCATTTCTTTGTCCCCACCAAAATTACGGATCATACTGTCTAATCCTCACATAGAGAGTCAAGCAATTTGAACACACTCACAGTGTACGTTGGAATTGGTTGTGCCACAACTTTTATCTACATTTATTTTCCCACCTTAGACAATAACTTCTCTTTCCAACCTGCAAGCTTCTTACTTAATTTGTCCTTAATAGAATTGAAAGTATTTTTCTTATTCCTTCCCACCAACGATGGCAAACCAAGATATTTTTCATGGTGCTTAATCACTTAGGGCCCAAACCTAGCTTTGATGATTTCTTGAATTTCCATAGGAGTATTACTACTAAAGAATAAGGATGTTTTAGCATGATTTAACTACTGCCCCGAAGCACACTCATACACCCTTAACACCCTATGAAGAGCATCACACTCCTCCAAAGAAGCTCTACAAAAAATCAAACTATCATCAACAAAAAAAAGATGGGATATTTTGGGACCTCTACAACAAACTGCCAACCCCCCCAAACATCCATTCACCACCTTTTTCTTAATAAAAGCAAAAAGTCCTTCTGCACATAAAAAGAAAAGATATGGGAATAGTGGATCACCTTGCCTAATCCCCTTACTTGGAACAATATGGCCTTTAGGCTTACCACTGATCTTCATGGAATAAGAAACAGTAGTGACACAGTTCATTATCAAAGCACACCATTTATCATCAAAACCCAACTTATGCATAATTTTATCCAACCATTTAGAGCCAAATCACCCATTGTTCCATTCTTCTTTTGACTAATATGATGCATCATTTCATAAGCCATAAGAACATTATCAGTGATTAACCTACCATGCACGAAAGCACTTTAGGTATCACTAATAATAGAAGGAATATCCTTTCTCAATCTATTAGTAATGGCTTTTGAAGCAATTTTATAAATCACATTACAAAGACTAATGGGTCTAAAATCAGTCACCAATTTTGGCTCTTTACATTTAGGAATAAGGACAATATGTGTATGATTAAAATTCGGTGGAATGATACCTGAATTGAGGAAGGCCAAAACGATTGAAGTAACCACACCACCAATCTTTGACCAAAAGTGTTGATAAAACAATGGAGGCATGCCATCCAATCCAGGAGATTTTAAAGGGTACATTTGCTTTATTGCATTCTTCACTTCAACTTCTGTAAACTCCCTTACAAGTAACTGATTCATCCTAGGGGTGATTTTTTGTTGAACTGCATCTAAAATTCTTCAAAATCTGTAGGATCACTACTAGTAAAAAGCCTCTCATAATACTGCAACATCAATTCCTCCACATGCTCATCTCCATCCAACCACCTACCTTCCACATCCAACAAACCCTCAATTAAATTCTTTTTGTACCCTGCAGAAGCTTTCTCATGGAAAAACCTAGTGTTCCTATCCCCAGATTGCATCCAATTAATTCTTGATCTTTGCCTCCACATATCATATTCCTTATCCATCCAACAATTCAATTCAATTCTAGTGTTCTTCAAAGATCGAATTATATCTAGTGTTGAAGGTTGAAGCTCTAACCATTCTAGCTTTCTTTGTAGATTCGCCACTATTTCCCCCACATTACCAAATTCACTACTGTTCCACACCTCAAGTCTAGCACGACAACTCTCCAAACATCTATTAAGGACATCACCCAACCCACTATACAAGCCTTCATCCCAAGCTTCCTCCACAATCATCTCACATCTAGGGTCCTTTAACCACATAGATTCAAATCTAAAAACTCTACCAAACCTCTTTTTTCTTTGTTTTGCAAACAATTGAAGAATGAGAGGAGAATGATCCAAGGCCGAGGAGGAAAGATGAGTAAGCTTAGCCATTGGAAATAAATGAAACCACTCCATTGTAGCCAAAGCTCTATCTAACCTTTCCCTTATTTGGAACCCATCCTCTTTTTGATACAACCAAGTAAACAATGGCCTTATGAACTAAACTTCTTTAAAACCACAATAATTGATAGTGTCAACAAAATATTTCATTTGATGTCTTGTTCTTACACTTCCCCCCTCCTTTTCTGCCATGCTAGTAATTTCATTAAAATCTCCAATTGCTAACCACGGCAAAGAGGATGTCCCATGCAAGTAATTAAGTTTTTGCCATGACTCCCATCTTTTAGAAGTATCAGGTTCACCATAAAACCCAATAAGATGCCACTAACCAATACCATCTCTCCCATCTACCCATGCATCAATATGTGAATGAGAATAAGTTTGAATATCAAGCCTAATTTCTTTCTTCCAAAATAAAGCTAAACCACCACTACTTCCCCTACTATGCACAATAAGACCATTCTTATATTTACACCCATCACGGACCTTAAGCATCCAATCCAAACCAGATTTTGTCTCCATTAAAATGATAATATTGGGATCTTGTTTATTAATTACCTTTTGCAAGGCACAAACTATCCGATAGTTCCCAAACCCTTAGCAGTTCCAACTCAATAGACTCATGATGCCCGGTGTGTAACGACTTCACCCCAACTGTGTAGATATTTTTCGCCTTAGGACCCATACCCTTCACGGTTTTGTTCTTCCCCAGGTTGCGCTAGGGAAAAGGCCTCTGCACATTAAAGGGAAGTGATTCTTTATGAACACATTCTCATGTGCTTCTTTAGGCGATGTGGGATTCCATGGAATGCAAGACCTCCCCCCCTTTTGGGTCACTAGAATCCACCCCCCTTACAAGCACACATGTCCTCGTGTGTGGGGTCCACACTTCCTGCCCCAACTGTGTATATATTATCCGCTTTGGGACCTATACCCCTCACGTTTTTGTTTTTCCCCAGGTTGCGTTGGGGAAAAGGCTTCTGCACATTAAAGGGAGGTCATTCTTTATAAACACATTCTCATGTGCTTCCCTAGACAATATGAGATTCCATGGAATGTAAGACCCCCCTTTTTGGGTCACTACATGGCGGGGTTGCATGGCAACCTCTGTCAACATAATCTGATCAACACCAAAAAGAGCATGTAAACCTTCACTGTTACTCACCTTATTTTTCTTGTTTGCCAGTTCTGCCTTCTCTGCTTTATGTAAAATCTCTTTACCATTCCTTTTTGGACCAAGCACTTTAGTAAGAGCCAAATCTAAAGAAGTCCGTGGTTTGTCTTAAAGCCTCTTCCAAGTTCCCTTCTTAAGCCTAGCCACTCCAAAAATAGCTGAATTTATCCATCGAATTGGGCTTTTTAAACATAACATCATTTTATTCACTAGACAGTGGACCTTGTAAAGAGAGCAGCCCACTTTTATTTTTAATTCCACTTCTCTTAGGTCTACCTTTGATCGGATTACTACATACTTGCCCATTGCCCTTACCAATTTTAAAGCTAACTCCATCATCCTAAAGACACGAAATGCTACACGGCTCCACTTGTTTTCCTTTTAAAGCACGTTTGCAAGAAGTTACATCTTCATCCACCACTTCAATATCCACCAAACCTGAGTAAATGTCCTTATCCTTCAACTACTCCACTTGGATAGATTTTGAATTCAAAATAACCAGCTCTAATTGGATAGCTTGATCAAGTTCAGAAATTAACCCCTTAAAATCAAGAGTATGTTTCCCAGCAGTTAATGCAACCGTTCCTACCTTCGCTCCCAAGCCAATCTCGGAACCACCCTTCAAAGGTTCACCAATCACAGCACCTCCTTCGACAGCACACCAATCTCAGCACCTCCCTTCAATGGCACAACACTACATCCACCCTCAACTAAGCAACAATTCTGCTCTAAAACCATTCCAACATTATTAATCACCGAATGTAGCTTATCCCTTTCAATCTGCCTAGATGAAACTCCATGGCTCAGACCTTCTTGCACACCAATCTCCCTTCTCTCAAAACTTCCACCAGAAATTGTAGTAGCATAATTCTTACGAAAACCTGCTTTCAACCACTCACCGTAAGGAAGACCTTGCTAATGATCAACATGAAAAGAACAAACTCTAGCTTCATGACCAATCTGACCACACTTAAAATAGAGCCCAACCAATCTTTCATATTTGAACCCAATACAGATTTTATCACCTTCAGGACTTGCCACAACACCACCATGACATAACGGTTTCTCCAAGGGCAATTCAACTCGTACTCGTAGAAAACAGGCTTGATCTGATGAAAAAGCTTTCAAATCTACCTCCACAACCGTACCCAAACCATTACCAATATCTCTCCTAACCTCCTTTGACAATAGATCAAAAGGAAGCCCCCACATCTGGACCCACATCGGTATTGAATAAAACTGAACAGAAGTAGCAGTCATACCCCACTCCCACCTGCATAACACCAATGGATGATCCTCAAAACTCCAAGGACCATTTGCTAGTACCCACTTTAACTGACTCTCCATGGAAAATTTAAACTGAAATACCCCATATCCAACATCAACAATACGAACATCTGAACTATATTAGTTGCTTGTAGTTGTAGATCTGTGTTTCTGTGCTTGTGAGCTATATTTATTATTTGAATTTGTGTGCTGTGCTATTGTGAACTTTGGATTTTACACAGCAATCCATATCATGATTTTTTTGTTCTGTTTTCAGGGGCAGGGTCGTTCCCCTTAGCTGCCTTTTTTTTTTTCATGGTGTAGTATGTAAGGAAATGACTTAATGAGACTTATAAGATTCAGTTGGCACCCTAATATTTTTTATAATTTTCATTTTTTGGTGAAATTGAAATATATGTATATATATATATATAGATAAAAGTAAATTGGACAACTTAGTTTAAACAATTAGGATTTCTAAAATCAATTCTCAGGACTTTACTAAGCACTGAAATTTCATTTCTCATGAATTCAAATATCCAATAATTTATACTCATAAGAATCTTAAATTCTTAGTAATCAAAAATCATTTTAACCGAGCACTACCTACCTTATAGTTGCTAGTTATAATTACGAAATTCTAATGTATAATGAAGCTAATTAGATTGAGACATGTAATTCGCTTTCTCTTTGAGAAAATATAATAACTTTGCGGTTGGAAAATCCCATAAACTGGTTATTGCATGTCCTCTCGTCAGAATTGTAAACCTTGGGCTTTTCCTGAAGGTGCCTTCTCTAATAAAAATAATAAATTCATTGTGATAAGTTAGATCCTTAATTCTCATTCTTACCCACCACAGTACCAATAAGAAATTTAACCATCTATTTATTGGTTTCATATTAAAATGTACCCACAATCGATGTGTAGTCTTTCTAAATTGTGATTTATAATCTTATTTGTTGATTTTACAGGAAGGATTTCGGTATCACCATGCTGAACCAGATTACTTAATGCTTGTATGTTGGCTTCCTGATACCACTGATACTATTCCTCGAAATGCTTCACATCGAGTAGGTGTTGGCTCTTTTGTTGTGAACAATAAGAGAGAGGTATGTGTTTTGGATTAATTTCTGGCTTTCCCTTACCATGACTGGGGTCGGCCTTTAGGCTAGGCTATTTGGGCCAATGCCTAAGGCCCCATTATAACAAGACCTCTTATTATTATTTTAATAATTATTATTTTTACTAAAAATAATTATTAAAAAAATTTCATAAATAGGTTGTTTATTCTTTTCTCCACCCCAATATGAGTATGACCACGATATTGATGACAAAAAGAAAATCTAACCCAATTGAAAATCTAAAATGTTTAGAAAGATATGTCATAAATATGATGATGATGATGATGTCATTATTTTCTTGTAACAAATTCAAGTTTGTGTTTTCATAATAATAATTTAAAGAAAAAGAAAAAGAAAAAGAAAGTTACTGTATCACGCACCGCCTTATCAAAATTAAATGAAAAGTCATTAATTTTTTTAAAATAATAATAATAATAATAATAATAATAATAATAATAATAGATTTTGTGTTTGAACCATGATATCTGATTTTTAATATAAAATTGGTCTTGGTTTGATTAGTATTGATTCATTGAGTTACATGATAGATAAATTCGAGTGATTCTATGCTCTAAAATCTATCTTTGATTGAGTAGATTGATGTTGTTAGGTGATTCTACATTTTTAAATTTATTTTTTGTTATCCTCATATTATAACTTTATATTGTAGATATTTATTTTATTTATAAAATATTTTTTAATTACAAATTATTACTAATATCAATTTAAATATGAAAAACTTATAAAAAAAAAATGAGAAAAAAATAAAAATTAATTGACTCCCTATTACTCAAAAAAAAATAAAACATATAATAGAAAACTTAGATAAAATCTCATAGATCAGTGAGAAATTCATAAACAATACTTCAAAGATTATGTCATAGTATAAAGGAAATAACAATGAAAATAATCATAATGATGTCCAAGACTCCAAACATGTAATATAATATTTCAATTCCCGATTATAGAAAAGAATAAATTCCTTTCAAATGCATTTATCTCTTATACAATTTTGTTAACAAAACTTGTTACAATTGTTTCTAAAACAAACAAACAAAATATCAGAATTAAAGCTTACAAAATCATACCTTATCAATTGAAAAGTAGATGTTAACAAAACCTAAATAAACAAACTTAGTAAGTAATTTTAAATTTTAAATAGTAAGAAGAATAGATTTTAAATTAAAAATGATAATAATATATTTTAAATATAAAAAAGCCCCACCAATAATGTCTCCTTAGGCCTAAAATTGTATTGTGCAAGCCTTGACCATGAAATCAGGGACGAAGAAGTAATTTGGAAATTCTGGTTTTGCTCTTCTTATTCCAAAAATATTAGCAATATATTGATAGTATACCCCAAAAAGACTAGTCGAATTAAAATTAGTACTACTCGTAATCACTTATGCAACATAGATCAACTTAATACATATCTAATGTGAGATTCAAGACATGCCCACAGAACCCACACTTATATCCAATCCAATAACAATTTAGACAATCCATTATTTGTGTTTGATCTTCTTAAAATTTATAAGTCACTTTGTTCATACTTCAGCAATTTCTATTAAGCAAAACAACTTGCTCTAGTGTATTTGACTTGACTATTTCAATACTTAAATACCAAAAATTGAATGGCCTTGTTATGATGGCTTAATAAATCTAGCTACTAAAATGGAATTTATCTTATGGCAGGTGCTTGTAGTTCAGGAGATTAGTGGAAATTTCAGAGGAACAGGGGTGTGGAAGTTTCCAACCGGGGTTGTTAATGAAGTGAGTATGCCCCAAGTGCAATTGTTTATCAAATTCTTTAGAAAATTTTAGAAAATGTTCACCCTGGATTGAAATTTTTCATATGCAGGGTGAGGATATTTGTACAGCTGCAATTAGGGAAGTCAAAGAAGAGACAGGAGTAAGTGATAAAAATGCAATTTTTGGATTCAAATGAGTATGATATTTACCTTCATGTAGGTTTACATATAATAATGTAAATCTAAGACCATTAATTTTATTTTGTTCAGATTGACACAGAGTTTGTGGAAGTTTTAGCATTTAGGTAAGAAAATTGCCTAATATTGTCCAGTTCACATGCGTTTGTAGATATTATTGTTTTAGATGTATGAATAAACAATAAATAGTCATGTATGAATAAACAATAAATAGTCTTCCCTGTAAAGCAAGTTTACTAATGTTGCATTATTAAAAATTTATTGCGACTGGTTACACTAATAAAACTAATATTATTATATTAATTGTTTTCAATATAGTTTACATGTTCCTCAATCTCCTTTTGGTGTTTGATTATAATCTCTCTCTCTCTCTCTCTCTCTCTCTCTCACACACACACACACACAATATACAGGCAAAGCCACAAGTCATTCTTTAGCAAATCAGACATGCTCTTCTTTTGCATGTTAAAACCACGTAACTTTGACATTGAGAAGCAGAATTCAGAGATTGAAGCAGCACAGGTAATTTTTTTTTTTTTTTTTTATCGCAATATTACTACAAAGACTGTTTTTCTTTGCATCAACTTGTTTAGGGCTTTAAGAATAAAATTGCATTAGTTTTGTTAATCAAAATAATGTTGGAGTTGAGCAATCCTCAATGTGGAAATAGGCATATATTTTTCAAACTTCTATCAATCATACTAGCTGCTTATATTCTTTGAATTAACTTTTCAAAATCATACTAGCTGGATGCAAGACCATAAGCCAATCTAATTGATAAAAGAAAAGACTTTACATAGGGAATAATCAATTATGTCTACAAGGCTTGTGTCCGGATTGGAGCATCAGAATAAAATGTTTTTTTTTTTAGCATATGTTATAGTGAGGTTCTAGTACTTGTGGGAACTTTTTAAGCAGATCCTATGGATTGGTTTTTAGTACTTGTATGATGGTTGCATTTGTGCTTAATCTTAATTCAAAAGATATTTGTTGAAATCTTTATATCTATGGTCCTGACTAGTGTGAATTATTTTGCATCTCCTATTCTTGACATCCTCCTCTAATTCATATATCTTTTAGGCAATATGCATTTTCAATTTGAATTTGAAACGTATTCTAAGGAAAGAAAATGCATTTAGATCTAGTGTAAAACCATAATGTCGGACCATGTGCCTTACCAATCCATCCAACGACCAATTGGTGAAGGATGAGGGGGCATAAATCTTTTATAGCATTTGATCACAGACCAAGCCCATTGGTATTGGAGCAAATTGTGAAATCTCTCACAATCCCTCCCTCACAATGCGGCTCCAACGACTCGAACCTATGACCCTGGCTCTGATGCCACTTGTCAGACCGTGTGCCTTACCGATCCATCCAACGACTAATTGGTGAAGGATGAGGGGGCATAAATCTTTTATAGCATTCAATTGCAGACCAAGTATTAGAGCGAATTGTGAAATCCCTCACACATAAAAAGGCGGAAAAATATCTACCTTTCATGACCATTTGGTGGCAGAAGACATTAACTTATTATGTCCTATTTTCCCATTTTGGCTTGGCATGGCATAACTTAATATTAAAGCAATGTAAAATTCAAGAATTTTGATTCATATTGGACCTTCTATATTTACTGAACTATGGCATCATGGTTTTCTTATGTTCGTTTTTTCTTTTCCAATTCTTTAGTGGATGCCAATTGAGGACTACGCAGCACAACCTTTTATCCAAAATAAAGAGCTCTTCAATTATGTTGCCAAAATATGCTTATTAAAGTCTGAAACGAATTATACTGGTTTTTCTCCACTGGCTACAACTACAGGCTCTGGCAAAATAAGCTACCTCTACTTCAACAATCAGGATGAGAACTTTGTAACTTCTGATAATCAGCCTGTTATGTCCCAAGACCATGTGGAGCCAAGTGGTGTAGCTGCAACAGAAGGTGGCTAGAGAAAGAATTCTGATAAGGATAATGCCTCAAGATTAGTATTGTTTGAATTGTTATTTGAATTATTATTTGATTAGGATAAGGAGTTATCTTAGGATTGTCATTATCATTTAATAAGGAGCTATCTTGCGATAGAACTCCCTTAGGATTCAGTTATCTTTTGTATTTGAAATTCAGTCCAGTTTGTATTTAACAACAGCAAGAGGAAATAAGAGGCATGTAGAACTTTAATCCAAATTATCTCTCTCTCTCTCCCCCTTAATTTCTAGGAGGGTAGTTGCCTCAAATACGACTAAGTTATCCATCATTTAGCAGTTCACTGCATTTGGTATCAGAGCCAAATGGCAAACAACCCACCCCATACACGATCAACCACCAATGATGACCGATTGTCGTCCTTGGAGGTTAGCACCCACTTTATCCGGCAACAGGTTGAGTCTCAAAAGGAGGAGTTCATTACTGTAAAGGCAGGACTCGATGCTCTCACTGGTGTTGTTGCCTAAATAAGTTGAGCCTTGGAGGCAAAGGGCATACGGATGTACGAGACCAACAACAACGGTTCCATCAATCAAAATCGAAAGCTCGTAAATGTGTTGAAAATACAAGAGCAATTTAGACCTCCCTAATAAAAGTTACGACTCGATAGATTTTACACTAACTTAATACAAAGTGCAGAATAATGTAAATGCGAGCGGATGAACAAAAAAGCTACTCTAATCCATAAACTAAGCAACACAGCAAAATAATGGAAAATAAAAGAGTAGGGAAGAAAGATGCAAACACAGAAAACACCAAGACGTGTTTTCGAAGAGGAAACCGAAGAACTCAGCGAAAAACCTCTCCGCTGCCCTCTAAGCGGAAATCGATCCACTAAACAATCAGTTGGGATACATGGGTTAGCAAGAGACCCTCCAAGCCTAATCTACCCGATGCACCTAAGCCCTCCAAGCTCCTACTCCAACAAGGCTTCTCGGAACCGTGTCTTGTCTAGCTCTCTGGATCCCGCAACAAGCTCCATGTTGCATCTGCCATTCCAAACTTCTTCCAATGCTTCCCAGCAGCACCAAAACATCACTCAACACACTCAAAGGGTGAGGTAAGTGTTTGGGCTATCAACCTCTCAATGGTATGGAAATGGAGAGGGAAGAGTTGAGGAAATACCACAAGCAAGTGTATAGAGAAAGGTGGGGATGACAATCTTTAATTCCCAATGTGTTTGGTTAGGGTTTTCTCTCTGAAGCCTTCCTCAATATTTGTGGGTAATGAGGGTATATATAGGATAGGTGCAAAAAATGTGAGTCAGTCAGTACAAGCTAGTAGAACAGATTGTCTCGCAGGTGTCTCGCGGGAAGGCCTTGCCCGCGAGATACTCGCGAGACACAGCTGTCTCTACCAGGCCTGACTCTTCGCATTCCAGTATGTGCACGACACATGTTTCACTTCATGGGAAGCTAAGTCACGACATACCAGCGAGAATCCTTCAGCTTCCAAATCTTTGAGTCTTCACACACTCTCTCTATCACACAACCCTTACAACAAATCCCACAATAAATACAGGGTATAAACGATTGAAAATAATTACAATCAAATTTGGCATGGAATAAAAGCCAACAAAATACATAGTTGTAAATAACAACTTTACAATCTCCCCCTTTAGCTATTCCGTGACAAAACCCTAAAACAGACTCTAGACTTAAACGTGAGTTTGGGAACAAAGGCAAAACTCACTCACACCTAATTCTAGATTTTGATAAGCTCTTGAAACATATGGACAAGTATCTCCTGAAACACAACAACACAATAACATCATTGTATGCAAAAAAAAAACTTGAAAAACATATAGAGCAATAATAGCATGATCAAGCAAAAAGAACTAGAAACACAAGATCATGGCAAGGTCAAACAGGCAATCACTATACAAAAGCGATCACTATGTTCATTCTCACAAGGAATGAACATCCGGATATGCAAGATGATAAGCTCATTTGAAGAGTATCATTTGCAAATCCAACACTCAACCAATGCGAAATACACGAAGTATTTGCATTTAGGAACAATCCTACTAGGGCACAAGAGTGTTGTATCAAAGTAAAATGTATAATATTAAACTTCAAGTACACAAGCATAAAGGCCGCATACGCAAGGAACTGCATATGCATGGCACAAACCACAAAAGCCTACAAACATAAAATTAAACAAATCCTAAAAGTTTACAAAAGCAACATGGGCACAAACTAGACATGCTACAAAGCATAGACAAAATCATAAAAGAACTACTGAAATTATACTGAAATAAAAACAGAGTATCAAAACTTTAAACCAAAAGCCGTAAACTAGTTATAAAGACTAAAAGAAACTGAATAAAACCATCTGAAAAACCAATAACCAATGTTACTAAGTTTCTAAACTATGCTCCCTCTAACGTTGTGCAAGCTCTTCTCCAACTCCCCCTCAAAATTTTCTCCCCCTTTTTGAATGGAATGGCCAAAGGGCTAGAACTACTCTGACTCTAAATCTGAGCCTTGCTCCATAGATAAGTCTTGTATTTATGAAGAGAGCGCGATGATCTGACCTTGAAGATATGCAAACTGGTCCGCGGTGTGCTGTACATGAGAATCCAGCACTGTAGACATTTGATCCATTTTAGCCAGCAATAGATCAAGTTTGCTCAAGCCTTGTGGTGGAGCAGAAGATGATGGCTGTGCAGTTGGCTCTGGAGTCGAGGTGAATCTATCAATCTCCTCCTCTGTATCTCCACCCTCATCTTGCTCAACACGAGGCTGTGGGATGGTATGCACACCAGTCTTGGAGCCCTTGATGTGTGCAGTGCTCCTAGTCAGTGTATGACGGTTTTAGGCCTTTCGACTATGAAAATTTTGATGAAGCTTTGGCTAAGATACATCAAACAGGTATGGTGCGTGAGTATCAAACGCAGTTTGAACGATTGGCTGCTTGTGTCCATTAATGGCCCCAACGAGCATTGGTGGGCAGCTACGTGGGCAAATTGAAGGAAGAGATATGGACAGAAGTTAAGTTCTTCCAGCCCACCACCTTGCTTCACGCCACAAGTTTGGCCCGGCTGCAAGAAGATAAAATTCAGAGGCTGAAGCGCACATCCTCCACAGCAGCACCACCTAAATATTTCCCATCACAACCACCACCATATAAACCTTCTCTGCTTCCCGTACCTACACCAATTAAACCTACAATACCACCCATATCCAGGGTTCGACCTTTAAACCTAACATTCAAGAAACTTTCATGGGCAGAAATGCAAAGTCAATGAGAGAAAGGCTTATGCTATAACTACGATGAGAGATTTGGTCCAAGGCATCGATGCAAGAGAAAGCAAATATTCCTTTTGGAGACAATGGATGATACAGTAGAACATTTGGAAACAGTGGAGCTCGTCCAAGGGGAAGAAGAACAGTTAACCCCAAAAATTTAGCTCCATGCCTTATCAGGTGTCAACACACCCCAAACGATGCGAGTTACTGGCATGATTCATGGAAAGAAGTTACACATCCTTACTAATAGTGGCAACACCCATGACTTTGTCAGTTTAAGATTTGCTAAGCGTATGAATTGTTGTAAGGCACCGGCACCGGTTTTCCAAGTCATGGTGGCCAATGGAGAAAGACTACGATGTGATGAAATTTATCTGGCAGTACCATTAGAGATTCAAGGCTACAAATTCAAAACCAATATGTACCCGCTAGATTTACAAGGGTTTGATGTTGTGTTGGGTATACAGTGGTTGCAAAGTCTCTGGCAAGTGTTACATGATTGGCAGCGTCTCACCATGGAATTTTGGTGCAAGAATGAAAGGCTTGTTCTCCAAGGAGAAGGCATAGGGACGGTGGAGCACCAGTCTTTGCAATCTATTGCAAGACTTGCATCAAACAACGTCAAGTTTGGTGTAATGCAACTTTCGGGAGGTTCCGTAGAAGTTAATCTCACTGAGACATCTAGGGACCGAGCAATTGCCTTGGATGCACTCTTGCAAAAATATCATTCAGTATTTTAGGTACCCACCACACAACCACCACCCCGTAGGCATGACCACCATATTCCTCTAGAGCTTAGAAATGGCCTGGTGAGTGTGCGGCCCTACCGGTATCCACACATCCAAAAGAATGAGATAGAAAAGGTTGTCAAAGAGATGCTCTCCACTAGAATTATACAGCCAAGTACTAGCCCTTTTTCTTCTCTAGTTCTCTTGGTTAAAAAGAAAGATAGCTCATGACGCTTTTGTGTGGATTATAGGGCTCTACATCGTGTAACGGTGAAGGATTGGTATCCAATCCTGGACATAGACAAGTTATTGGATGAATTGTATGGCGCTACATATTTTACTAAACTAGATCTTAAATCCGAATATCACCAAATTTGAGTTTAGCCAGAAGATGTGCACTAGACAGCATTATGCACTCATGATGGCCATTATGAGTTTATGGTCACGCCATTCTACCTCACAAATGCGCCGGCCACATTTCAATCCTTGATGAATGATATTTTTCGACCACTACTATAACAGTACGACCTCGTATTTTTTGATGACATTTTAATTTACAGCAAAACTTGGAATGAGCATCTATTTCACTTAGATATTGTTTTGGGCACCCTATTGAAGCGTCAATTTTATGTTAATCACTCGAAGTGTCTAATTGGCCAAAAAGAAGCAAAATATTTGGTCATGTTATTAGTGCCACAGGAGTAGTTGCAGACCCACAAAAGATTCGTAGCATGGAGGATTGGTCGGTCCCTACTAATACCACTGCCATACGCGAATTCCTTGGGTTAACTAGTTACTACCAGAAATTCATCTGTGGCTATGGTACCATTGCTGCCCCACTCATGCTATTGCTAAAGAAAGATGGTTTCTCCTGGTCTGACGCAGCTAAAAAGGCCTTTCACACCCTCTAACAAGCCATGGTCCAAGCCCTAGTATTCATGTTGCCTGATTTTTCCAAATAGTTTGTGGTAGAAGCCGACACCTTAGGCACTGGTCTAGGTGCTGTTCTTATGCAAGAGCGCAGACCGGTGGCTTATTACAGCAAGGCCATTCCTGAGAAAGCTTTGGGCAGATCAACTTATGAAAAAGAACTCATGGCCATTGTTCTTTCTGTCAACCAGTGGAGAAACTATTTGGTAGGATGGAGGTTTCACATTCGAACTGATCATCGGAGTTTGAAATACCTTTTGGAGCAGTGTATTTCCACTATGGACCAACAAAAATGGATTGTGAAGTTAATGGGATATGACTATGACATTGAATATCATCCTGGTCAGGAGAATATGGCAACCGATGCTCTTTCTCGTTTACATGGCGAACTTGTGTCCATCACCTAGCCGCAGCCCATGTGGTTGGTAGATATTTGACATGAAGCCTAAGCTAACTCGAAATTAATAGCCATGTGAGAAGCTTTGTCCAAAAATCCATATGGTAACAATGGGTATGAAGTTCGAGGCGAGCAGTTGTGGTTTAAAGGTCGTTTGGTTTTGCCTCAAAACTCTCAGTTCAAGAATGCCTTGCTCCGTGAATTTCATTTGGTCAGCATGAAGAAGGATATTCAAGATTATGTGCAGCATTGTGATGTTTGCCAACGCAATAAAAATGACTCCTTAACCCCAGTCGAACTACTGCAACTGTTACCAATCCCAGATCGTGTGTGGGAGGATGTGTCCATGGATTTTATTGAGGGTTTTCCATCTTCAAATGGCTTTTCTATGATCCTTGTGGTGGTGGATCACTTATCCAAATATGGTCACTTCATTGCCTTGAAACACCCTTACACAGCAAAGGGAGTGGCAAAGGTTTTTCTCAAAGAAGTCATGCACCTCCATGGCATGCCATGCTCCATTGTTTCTAATAGGGATCCTATATTCACAAGCCAATTTTGGTCGGAGTTCTTTCGGCTTCAAGGCTCTGAATTACGCATGAGGTATGCCTATCACCCGCAAACTGATGGACAAACAGAAGTTCTTAATCGCTGCCTTGAGACATATTTGCGTTGTTTTGCCAACTCCAAGCAAACGCAGTGGCTACAACAGTTGCCATGGGCTGAATATTGGTATAACACTAGTTACCATATTGCCACTAGTATAACTCCTTTTGAGGCAGTTTATGATCAAGCTCCAGCCACCATTCATAACTATGAACATGGCACTACAGCGGTTGCACAGGTGGAGGCATCATTGAAAGGTCAAGATGAGATACTAAAGCTTTAGAAGGAAAATTTAATGACAGCCCAGCATTGGATGAAACTTAATGAAGATTGACATCGACGTAAGCTAGAATTTATGGTTGATGATTATGTATATCTCCGCCTTCAACCTTTCCATAAGATGTCTATTCACACTCGTGGACACATGAAGGTTTCCTCGTGATTCTATGGCCTAGATCAGATTATGGAACGATTAGGCAAGGTAGCTTATCAGTTGGCACTTCCAGACCATTCTCGGATTCATCTGATCTTTCATGTTTCTTAGCTTAAGAAGAAATTGGGTGCCTTGGACCACATTGCTACAGAACTGCCCCTAATGAAAGATGATGGTCACTTGCAGTCGAACCTGTTAGGATATTCGATTTTCACTAGCGCAAAGTGGGGAAGAAAGTCCTTCAAGATGCATTCGTGTGTTGGTCCTGTAAAGTTATTATTTACAACTATATGTTTTGTTAGCTTATATTCCGTGCCAAATTTGATTGTAATTATATTCAATCTGTTGTACCCTGTATTTGTTGTGGGATTTCTTTGCAGGGGTTGTTTGTTAGAGAGAGAAAGAGAGAGAGTGTGAAGACTCAAGCATTTGAAGACTGAAGATTTTTCGCAGGTGTCTTGCGACTTAGCTTCCCACGAAGTGATACATGTGCCATGCACATGCTGGAATGCGAAGATTCAGACCAAGTGGAGATAGCTGTCTCGCGAGTATCTCGTAGGTAAGACCTTCCCGCGAGACACCCGCGAGGCATTCTATTCTGCCAGCCTATCCAATCTGAGTCACACTTTATGTACCCACACTATTTATACCCTCATTACCCACAAATTGAGATGAGAGCCTCTAAGAGAAAACCCTAGTCAAACACCTTGAGAGTTAGAAATTGTTATACCCACAATCATCTACACATTTTTTTTTTGGAATTTCCTCATCACCTACCTCTCCATTTCCATACCATTAAGTGGTTGATAGCCTAAACACTTACCATACCATTTCAGAGTGTGAAATGACGTTTTAGTGCTACTAGGAAGCATTGGAAGAAGTCGATGATGGCAGATGCAACATGGAGCTTGTTGCGGGATCCGGAGAACTAAGACAAGACACGGTTCCGAGAAGCCTTGTTGGAGTAAGAGCTTGGAGGGCTTAGGTACCTCGGGTAGATTAGGCTTAGAGGGTCTCTTGCTAACCCATATATCCCAACTGATTGTCTAATGGATCGATTTCGGCTTGAAGGGCGGCAAAGAGGTTTTTCACTGAGTTCTTTGGTTTCCTCTTCGATAACACGTCTCGATATTATCTATGTTTGCATCTTTCTTCCCTACTCTTGTTCATTTCATTTTTACTGTTGTGTAACTTTAAATATGGATTAGAGTAGTTGTTGTACTTACACGCTTTTGTTTACACTATTTCGCACTTAGTATTAAGTTAGTGTAAAATCAACCAAGCCGTAACTTTAATTTGGGGGTCTAAACCGCTCATGTGTTTTCGATACATTTTCGAGCTTTCAATTGGTATCAGAGCAGGGACACTCGCTATGGTTTAAATACCTGAGTGTGATCCTTAACCCTTTTTGAGATGGATAGGTTTCAATCCCTAAATGTTCCACCATTTTTTGATTGTAACAATTACGCTTTCTGGAAAGTCAAAATGATGGCATTTTTATGCTCTATAGAGGATACCATTTGGGATGCGGTTGAAGTAGGTTGGACTAGGCCGGAGGCTCCAAAATTTACTTGGGATAAGGCAGCCCTTGCAGTTGCTAATGCTAACAGTAAAGCTTTAAATGCTATTTTTTGTGGTGTGTCTCCAGATGAATTATACAGGATATCTTACATGACAGTCGCCAAGGAAGCTTGGGAGATTTTGGAGACAACCTATGAAGGTACAACAAAAGTTAAGGACACAAAGCTCTAGATGCTTACCACCAAATTTAAAGAGCTCAAGATGGGTGATGATGAATCTTTTGATTCGTTCTATGGGAAGCTCAACGAAATTGTTATTGCTAAGCTCAATCTTGGTGAGAGGATTTAAGATACTAAGGTGGTGAGAAAAATCTTGAGGTCCTTACCGGAGAGCTTTCGAGCAAAAGTCACAGCCATAGAAGAGAGCAAAGATTTGGATGAAATTAAGATCCAAGAGCTCATTGGGTCTCTTCAAACGTATGAGCTTAGACTGCCTTCCCATAAGATGAGTAAATCACTTTCTCTGAAGACCATCACTGAAAGAATGAATGATTCCTCCAAAGAAGATGGAGTGGAGAAGGAAGTAGCATTTCTTGCGAAAAACTTCCGCAAATTTTTGAAGATGAAGAATAGTGGGAAACCATTCAACAGAGGGAAGTTTTCATCTTCAAGAGGTGATAGGAAAGAGTTTAAGAGGAAAGAAGGGAAGGACTCTCAATCTCCTTCAGACATTGTGTGTTATGAATGCAATGGCCATGGACATCTCAAGAAGCAGTGTCCAAATTATCTAAGAGGAAAGGGTAAGGTGTATGCCATAACGCTGAGTGATTCGGACTTTTCAAATTTTGATTCTGAAAAGAGTTATGACGGAGAAGGAAACTACTCCGCATTCATGACCACTGCTTATGTGGATTCCTCAGATGATTTGGGTGCACTTATGAAGGAGCTTGGTGAATATTCTAATTTGGAGTCTATTGGAATAGTTGAGGAGTCTAAAGATGAAGAAGCTGGAGAAGTAGTGGGACTGCAAGAGACTTACAATGCACTTCTTGAGAAGACTGGTGAATATGCTAAGGTGGCTAATGTAGCCATTAAGAAGATGAAGAGGGCTAAGGAAGATTACAAAAGTCTTCTGGCACGATACAAGAAGGCGAAGTGTGAGATTGAAACACTAAATAATGAGCTATCAGAAACTTACACAAAAGTGAGATTTCTTAAGTAAGAGGTAGTACAAGCACATGCTAAGAAAGGAAGGGTCTCCTCCAGGAAGTTAGATGATGTTATATCATCTCAAAAACCTTCCTCAGATAAGTCTAGACTAGGATTCACTAGAGGGAGCAGCTCATTAGCCAATGTCACCAAAGAGGTGAAGTTCGTGAAGACCAAAGATACAGTTAAGAGCCGAATCCTGAGAAAGTTAAGTTTGAAAAGAAGAAGAAGGTAGCTGATCAACGGGTGTTTAATAAGTCCCGTAATCAATCAGATGCCAGATTTGGATCTAGAGGAAGATCACTTCCAAGATCACAACAGGATCCTAGAACGAATTATTTATGTCACTTTTGTGGATTACAAGGACATACAAGACCCAACTGTCATAAGCTAAGAGCTTTGAACAATGCAAGCGCTCCTCGGTCACGAGGAAGGAAAAATGACGAGAGGTCATGGGGAGGTGAGTAAACAAGAAGTCAAAACCATAACCCCAGAATGATGGACGTGATGAAGATGATTGGTGCCTTCATCAACTGCTTGGAAAGCTTCACACAGAGGTTTGAAGTCTCAACTCTCGTACCCAATCCGTCAAGGATATCACCCTAAACGCACGTGATATGTGGGTGAAGAGGAGTACTCATGCATAAGCATTATAACATGTCCATACACTAATTCTTTCAATGATTAGGGACACTTGTTGTTGCATCTTATCATGCATTGTCTTCATTTTATAGCATGTTTCTTTTACCTGTTTGGCTTGTGCTGATTTTGTTTTTGCTTTGTTGATCTTTCTTTATTTCGATTTGTTTTTTAGTGTGTTCAAAAATTCAAAAACTCATAAAAATTTAAAAATCTCAAAAAGTTTGATCACTTGTTTTGTATATGTCACATGTGAGTTTGGCCTTGTACCTTCGTACTTATGGCGTAGTGCATTTACGAGCATAGCTTGTTATGTATGCACATTTATCTTTGTGGAAGAAATCCTGAAAATTATGTGTGACTGTTGTAAATAGATCTTCAAGCTTGTCATGAATGATTAGTCAATAGTCTTGATGGTCTTGATACTTGCATAGACTTGTGTCTATATTTCTTTCCACTTTATTTTTTGTTTTTGCAAAAGAGTTCACTAAATGTAAATCTGTAAATGAAAAGAGATATCGAGTTGCAAAAGCCTGTCACACATACTAGTATTTGACTAGGAAAAAAGGAAAGCGACTTATGTTTTGAAATGTATGGTGCTGAAAAAAGTCAAAGGCTAATCATCAATATTGAAATATCAAAAATTTCAAGCACCAATCTCAAAAAGAGATGTTTTGTCCAAAAATGGATCAATTGTTATGCTTTATCCAGAAGCCAAATGAAAAGCTTCCAAGTTATGTAATTAATTTGTGGGAGATCATATATACTCATTTCTATAATTGAGATAGTCCACTTGATTTCGTATCAATTGTGTATGACTTGATTGAATTGATCACTAAAGTTTCACTCTAGTCTAAGGACTATTTCACACTTGATACTCACCCACAACACACAAGACTTTGATTCAATGAATGTTTATCTCATTTGTGTGACTGTACATGTTCAAATGTGATATGTATGCTCAAATACTTATTGATCAAACCCAAAAATATTTTTAAGTGTTTTATTTGTTTTTGAAAGTGATTTTATACTTTCGTGTTCTTTATTTTTGTTCAAAATGCATTTTTGTTTTTTTCTTCAAAAACTGGTTTAGGGGTTTTTTCGCGAGAAGTTCACGACTTAGAGCTTCCCGTGAAAAGTGTTTGAGGGAAATAATTTTTTCATCATGTCACACAGAAACTATCATGACTATCTCGCGACCAACTGCTTTTCACAAAATGCTGTTTGGCAAAAACTGGATTTTTCCAAATTCAGACAAAGGGTATCGCGACCTAGAGTTTCTCGTGAAAGCTTTTGTGCCCCAGTGGCCTCACAACAGTTCAGAGGGATTATCCCATTGGTGGTTATACACTGACTAGGAGCACAACACACATCAAAGGCTCCAAGACTGGTGTGCATACCATCCCACAACCTTGTGTTGAGCAAGATGAGGGTGGAGATATAGAGGAGGAGATTGATAAATTCACTTCTGCTCCAGACACTTCAGCACAGCCATCGTCTTCTGCTCTAACACAAGGTTTAAGCAAACTTGATCAATTATTGGCTAAGATGGATCAGATGTTTATAGTGCTAGATTCTTATGTACAGCACACCGTGAACTAGTTTGCATACCTTCAAGGACAGATCACTGTGTTATCCTCACAGATTCAGAACTTGTCCTCCGCATATGGATCAAACTCCGAGTCGGATCAGTTCTAGCCACTTTGGCCATTCCAGCCAAAAAGAGGGAGAAAATTTTGAGGGGGAGCTGAGGAAGAGCTTGCACAGTATTAGGGGGAGCATAGTTTTAGACTTATAAGCATTGTTTATTGGTTCATAAATGGTTTACCTTTGTTTATTTTAGTTTTGTAACTGCTGTTTTATGCTTACTGTTTTATGCTTATGTTTTAAACTTAAATACTCTGTTTTTAATCTCAGTTTTATTTCTGTTTTAATTTGTGATTCTCTCAATGCTTTTGTAGAATTTATCTTGTACTTTTAAGATATTATGTCTTAAGTACCTCACTCTTGTGCCCTTATAGGATTTTTCCTAGATGCACATACTTCATGTACTGTGCATTGGTTGAGTGTTGGCCATTCAAGTGATTTGCCTTGTGTTTGTCAACTTGAATGTCTGGATGTTTATTCCAAGTATGAATGAGTATTGTCATCACTTAATTATAGTGATTACCTGTTTGGTCTAGCCTTGGTCTAGCACTTTATTCCATTTTGCTTGATCGCATTGTGCTTGTTCCATTTTTCATTACAAGTTTTCTGCATAACCATGAACTTATTGTGTTGTTGTGTTTCAGGAGATACTTGTTATTATGGTTCAAGAGCTTCACAGTTTCTAGATTATGTGTGAGTGAGTTTTGCCAATGTTCCCAAACTCACGTTTAAGTCTAGAGTCTGTTTTAGGGGTTTTGTTATGGAATAGACAAAGGGGGAAATTGTAAAGTTATTATTTACAACTATATATTTTGTTGACTTATATTCCATGTCAAATTTGATTGTAATTATATTCAATCTGTTGTACCTTATATTTGTTGTGGGATTTCTTTGTAAGGGTTGTGTGTTAAAGAGAGGGTGTGTGAAGACTCAAGCATTTGAAGATTGAAGATTTTTCGCGGGTGTCTCGCAACTTAGCTTTTCGCGAAGTGATACATATGCCCTGTACATGCTGGAATGCAAAGAGTCAGGCTAGGTGGAGATAGCTGTGTCTCGCAAGTATCTCACGGGTAAGGCCTTCCCGCGAGACACCCACGAGGCATTCTGTTCTACCAGCTTGTCCAGTCTGAGTCACACTTTCTGTACCCACACTATTTATACCCTCATTACCCATAAATTGAGATGAGAGCCTCTGAGAGAAAACCCTAGCCAAACATCTTGAGAGTTAGAGATTGTTATACCTACAATCATCTACACATTTGTTTGGGAATTTTCTCATCTCCTACCTCTCCATTTCCATACCATTGAGAGTTTGATAACCCAAACACTTACCATACCCTTTCAGAGTGTGAAGTAACGTTTTGGTGCTACTGGGAAGTATTGGAAGAAGCCGATAATGGCAGATGCAACATGGAGCTTGTTGAGGGATTCAGAGAACTAAGATAAGACACGGTTCCGAGAAGTCTTGTTAGAGTAGGAGCTTGGAGGGCTTAGGTACATCGGGTAGATTAGGCTTTGAGGGTCTCTTACTAACCCATGTATCCCAACTGATTGTCTAGTGGATCGATTTCCACTTGGAGGGCGGCGGAAAGATTTTTCGCCGAGTTCTTCGTTTTCCTTTTCGATAACACGTCTCGGTGTTATTTGTGTTTGCATCTCTCTTCCCTACTCTTATTCATTTTATTTTTACTGCTGTGTTGCTTTAAATATGGATTAGAGTAGTTGTTGTGCTTATACGCTTGTGTTTACACTATTCCGCACTTAGTATTAAGTTAGTGTAAAATCAACCAAACCGTAACTTTAATTTGGGGGTCTAAACCGCTCGTGTGTTTTCGACACATTTTTGAGCTTTCAGGTCCGGAACAACAGAGGAAAACGCTACTTAGGAATCCTTTTTGGACCTCTAGCAGCAATTACCCCATTTGAATTTTGAGGACAAGATTCGTCTCCTAGGGGAATGGAATGTTATGTCCCAAGACCACGTGGAGCCAAGTGGTGTAGCTGCAACAGAAGGTGGCTGGAGAAAGAATTCTGATAAGGATAATGCCTCAAGATTAGTATCGTTTGAATTGTTATTTGAATTATTATTTGATTAGGATAAGGAGTTATCTTAGGATTATCATTATCATTTAATAAGGAGCTTTCTTGCGATAGAACTCCCTTAGGATTCGATTATCTTTTGTATTTGAAATTCAGTCCAATTTGTATTTAACAACAGCAAGAGGAAATAAGAGACATGCAGAACTTTAATCCAAATTATCTCTCTCTCTCTCCCCCCCCCCCCCCCCCTTAATTTCTAGGAGGGTAGATGCCTCAAATATGACTAAGTTATCCGTCATTTAGCAGTTCATTGCACAGCCATGGAAAGTCTGAGGTGATGTTTAGAAAACACTATATACTATTTGCGTGAGTTGTGACAATAAGAACTCTATGATAGAAACGCTTGAAGGGTTAGTCATACTGTATAGAATGTATATAAATTTCTTCACATTGATATAATTCAAAATGTGGATTTCTTCTCAGTAGAGAGTGAGTCAATAAAGTTGTAATTTGCTTATTTTTTTGGGTGAAGGGGGGTTGGGGGCTAATAATAAAGATGTAATTTGATATTTATTTAATACAAGGTGTGATAACAAAGATCCAATTTCTTTTCGTTTATGCCATATATCTTGCAATGAACAAGAGTACGAAATGCACTCAATTTTATGCCCCTAAAAAAAAAAAGAAAACAATATATGTAATGTATTGATCAGGAATCTTATGGTTTAGAATTAATGAAGGTCCTTGATACCATTGATAAATTCTGTTTCACAAACCAAAAACATGTCGTTTTCTCATATTAAGATACTGATAAATGCTTATTCATTATTGTATATGAGATCTAGGCAAACAAGTTAAACTAATGGTATTGGACTTGGAGATATTGTACAACCCCGCAACCCACAAGACATTATCAACTTTAAGGGTGTGTTTGGTTGGGGTGAAAATTGGGAGGACGGAAAATAGAGAAAGGAAAATAGGGTAGAAAATGATGTTTTCCACTGTTTGGTTAGGAAAGAAAAATAGGAAAGACAGAAAACTTGAGAGAAAATTTTCCCTTCCGGGCCCACATTTTTTATCCTCCCAAATTGGGAGGAAAATATTGGTAGAAAAGTGCTATGAAAGCACTTTTACACAAATACCCCGTTTCTCTCTCCTCTCATAGCTACAAACACAACAATCTTTCTCTCAAACATCTCTGAACTCAAGCATAATCAGATTATCAGAATACAAACTCAAAAACTCAATTTTAAAATTAATCAAATCATAACCAATAAAAAAAATAAAAATAATAAAAAAAGGAAAAAGAAGATGAGCGATCTGGCCCATCTGGACTGCGTTGGGGACAAAGATGAGCGATGGCTCCAGGCTGGGCCAACTGCTTTGGGACGAAGATGACCCATCTAGACTGCGTTGGGGACGAATGTTTTGGAATCAAGTAAAAACAAATAAAAATAAAAATGAAAAAGAGAGAGAGAGAGAGCTGGAGAAAAAGAAAAAAAAAAGAAAAAAGAAAAGAGAATGAGAGCTGTTGGTGCTGAAATGTTCTTGAATGAGGGAGACAAAGAAAATAAAAGAAGGGGGGGATAGAGATAGGACAACATGTGTGGAGGAGAAAAACAAGAAAAAAAAAAAAAAAAAAAAAAAAAAAAAAGAAGAAATGAAACGAATGGATAACATGAAATGAGAGAAAGGACAAAAAATATAAAAAATAAAAAATCCTAATTGAGAAATATTACCATAAAATTTTCACAATATTTTTGCAATAAATTTTAAGTAACAGATTTTTATTAGTTAATATTGGTGAGTAAAAAAATAATTTCAGTAGTGGGTTCAAATTAAACTAATAACAACTTTTCACATAAATTTTGTTGTGAAAGTATTGCGAAAAATGTTTTGGATGTAACACTTCTCATTGAAAAATATAATTGTTGGGAATGAATATAGGAAGAATAAATGATGATTAAAAAAAGAATAAAAATGAAGAAATAATATTTATATGAGATGAAGAAAAGGATAGAGAATCTGTTAGAAAGTGTATTTGGAAAAATAAGTAGATAAAAACTAAATGTCACTGTTTATTATCCAAACAATACAAAAATTTGGCTAATCTGCTAGAGATGCTCTAATACACTATTGTAAAGTTTCCCAGTTGCTGACCACTTTTTTTTTTTTTTTTTTTTACGTTATAATTTTTAATGAGTTTTTTAATGCAAGTACTATTGTAATTTTTACATTATAATAATAAATATAATAATATAAATTTATATGTATGATTTGGTAAATTTTATATTATTTAATGAGTACAAATAAATCTATTTTTTACCTATTATGTAACAATGGTATAATAGTCAATTTATATAAACTACATTTTCTATCCTCCTACTTTTCTTTTCAACCAAACAAAAGAGTTTTTCACCCTCCCACTTTTCCATCTCTCCAACCAAACACACATGAGGGAAAACTAAATATTTTCTATCCTCCCACTTATTTTCCATCCTCCCACTTTTCCACTCTTCCAACTAAACGGATCGTAAGTAAATGCTTGCATGAACGGGTGTGCATAATGGCATGCACTACTTTTAAACAAAAAGGAAAATATAAAGGCCCATTTGATACACCCATTCAAACACATGTTTACAATTTTTAAACAATATTACACGTATTTCCACACACTTTTTCACTTATATGTATTTCCACACATGTTTTCAGTTTTTAAGTGCATGTACCAAACACCCCCAATTCATATTTCTTTTTTTGTTAGGTTCTTCCTCTAGGTTTATCAATTTGCACCCACTACCTAGATCTTTTGCACCCTTTTATCACCTAAAAATAAAAGATAATTATAGGTTTACATTATACTAGTAATGTAAGTCTTATATTATGGACTAAATAAATGTGTAAAATTAGTGGCAAAGCCAGAACATTTCCTTAAGGGGGCCAAGCTAAATATATATGAAAAGTTTAATCCAAAGAATTACATCTATAATAATAATAATAATAATAACAACAATAATAATTGATGATACATGAAAATCAGTAAGCTAAAATGCTTCGGGCTATGGCGATGGCTGTGAGTCCTGAAAAAAAAAAAAAAAAAAAAAAAAAAAAAAAAAAAAAAAAAAAACTGCCAAGAGTAACCGATGTAACTCGGCCAAGGACCCTCTGACGTTTAAGCCAGTTTTTTCTCTAGAACACAAGGAATGGAAAATAGTGAATGGTAATACTTACCTTAAGTGAATAGGACTTGTTCCTTTTATAGAGAGTTAGAAGTGGGTCTACTTGTTCGGATTCACCACTATTATGGGTGATGTGAGTAGTTAATGGAGAAAATGCAAATGGAATAGGTGGAGCGAATTACAAGGAACTCCTTCAATGTTTTGAGAGTAGTAACCTATGATCAAATCATAAGGGAGTGTATGAGAAGTCCTTTGTAGAATTCACCAAGAATTATTTGGTCGTCCTTATGTTTGTATTATGGATGACCCACCTGGTCTTGTTACAAAGGGACTTGTATTATTTCCTAAGTACAATGTTCTTGTTCTTCTCTTTTGAAGGTTTCATGGATGTGGTGACTGTGGATGATCATCATGGACAAACATCCTTAACTTAGTCCCCGTCAGTTGCCCCCTTGTCCTTGTGTCATCCACACCATTATCTTTTTCGTCAACTATTAATTATTTATTAAAAAACTATTTGGGGAATGTACCAAGGAAGTTGACACGTGTCTTATCTTAGAGGCCTTCAGGTTGCGTCGCTTCGTTTTTCAAAACTGTGCCACATGGCACATTTTAATTGGTTTGTGTCGCTTCAGTGTCCCATTATGTTGGCTATAAATAGGAGAATGCCCCTCTTACCCTCTCACATTTTTCATACTTCCTTCCTTGACATTAGTTGTCCTACGCATCATCTGGAAGTTTCCTCCCGTCCTTAGTCATCTTTGTCTAGAATCAAGTATCCTCATTTCTTCGTCTATAGGTTTTCTTAAGTTATTCTTTTACAGAATGGCTATCGTAGTGTCCTCATCTAGCAACAGTGATGAGAGAGAGATAGATGAATATCATGATGAGAGTAATAATAGTAGTAGTAGTGGAAGTGACAGCAGTGCAAGTAGTTCTTCAGATGAGCACTACTTGTCTGGGTTTCCTAAGGTCCCATTAAAGGTTTTCCAAGAAGAGTTAACGCAGAAGACGGCATCAAGTTCATCAGTTGGCCTGTCCTTTCACATATCAGCATTCATCCCCTTTTTAGATGAAAAGGATTGTCGTGTAGTAGGTATTCCTTCTAAGACAGACAAGAAAAAACTAGGTTCCATTAGTAGTTGGTATCAAATCCTAGACGATCTGAATCCTCATCTAGCTATCCAAGGTGAATGGTGTTGTTCCCCTCATCTTGGAGTTGGTATTTACGAAGCTTATTTGTTGGGGGGGTCTTAGGTTGCCTCTTAACTCTTCTACTAGGGAAATTCTTCACAGGCTAGGTATAGATATAAACCAGCTTAACTCTAATGCATGGAGGCTTATTGTGTCTATGTAAATGCTATGGAGAGAAGTTTTTGAGAGAAACCATCCTCTTACTTTGAACAAGTTTCTTTACTATTATAAGCCCTCTGAGATTAGCCAATCTTTGGGCTTTTATCAGTTTTTAGCAAGGAGTTCCAACTGTAGGTTGGTTAGGTCTCTCCCTACATCTGATAGGAGGTGGAAGATGGAGTTTTTCTTCGTCTCAAGGTTCTAGGCAAAGAACCCTGTTGAAGTAGGCAAGGATCCATTTCCTCCCTATACTACTGAAATGGGTCATCTTCGTCCAAAGGGCATGTTATTTCCCACCCTTTGCTTCATTTCTCTTTATCATACTCTTTTTTCTTTTCTTTTTTTTTTTTTTTTAAGTTTTATAGCTATGAGACGACCTGCTCAATCCAAATTCCACCTAGATTGCATCCAACAAGCTCGTTATTTTGTAGATAGGACGTTTCACTACTTAGTGACACTTTGCCGTCTTGCGAGTTGGGGACTTGGCCCTGAACCCATTGAAGAAGCACTGCTTTATATTCTTGATATGATTGTGTAACCTTGATTTTCATAATTTGATTAAGTTAATCACTTGGCTAATTATCTGGTGGAGAATTCAAGAAATAAGGAGTTCGTGGATTCGAAACTTGCACGTGGTCGTGTCAGTAAGTTCTACTGGTGGGTAGCATTAGGAAGTCAAGCGGGGAGTTTGTAAGTCCTTTTGTATGAACTTCGATTCTTTCATATAGTGGATTCAAGTTTACCTTGAGGATAGCTAGGCCAAATCCTCCCCAGGTTTTTACCGTGTAGTTTCTTGGGTCATCATATCATTGTGTCATTTATTTTTCCGCTGTTTTATATTCTTGATATGATTGTGTAACATAGATTTTCATAATTTGACTAAGTTAATCACTTGGCTAATTAACTAGGCTAATCTAGTTGGGTTAAGGGGTCTAAAAACCTATCATGGACGATAGTCGTCTACCTTTTTATTTATGAACATGTTTTGTGCATATTTTCATTGCCAACTTCCATTCCAAGTATTCTTCGTCTATAGATAAGACTTTATTTTGGAATATAAATATTTTCCTCGTCCTTAGACTTGTTATTGGAGTGGTACTTAGCTATATATTTTCTCAAAGCTTGGATTACCCAGCAAATTGGACGTGTCATCCATATAAGATGTATTGCATGCATGCTTTTTTTCGTCCTTTATTTTTGGCCGAATGTATTGGGAGGTTTATTCCTTCCCTTTGCACTTATCATTATTGCCTTAGGTTTTATGGCAATTTGCCTTTCCCTCGTCTAAGGATGGCTCATGATGAAACATCTCCACGTCCAGAGATTTTAAACGCCTTTAATTTAATATGGACGTTAATTTCACAATCAACACTTAAATTAGAGAATTCAAGCTACTTTATATACAATAACTGTACATAATATCATCCATAAACATCAGAGAATTTAGTACGTAGCATTGTGCAAAGACATCATCCATGCTAGTACTTAGTCCTTTTTTCAGGGAATTCAAATTGCTTTATATAAAAGGACTTTGTTCATGATATAGTCCATAGCACATGCTAGTAGCTAGTGCTTTTTAGGGAATTCAAATGCTAGAAAACATAAGATACTGTTGAAAAACATAAGTGCTAAAAGATAACATAAATAAACTACTATAAATCACTAGCAATCTTTAGACTCATCCATGCTGACCTTCCCGAAAAATCTTCTTTACTGGTAGTACTTCCTCAAATGCTCCTCATTCCACAGGTGCTCCAGCTTTCGTCCATGCAAGGCTTTCAAGTAGTATGAACCTCATCTTTTGGAATTGATGACTCTATATGGTCCTTCCCAATTAGGCCCTAACTTTCCATGAACGGGGTCCTTTGTAGCTAGTGACACCCTTTTCAAGACGAGATCTCCAATGTTGAATTGTCTTGGCTTCACCAGTGCATCATGATGCTTGGCCATCAAGTTTTTGTAATGAGCCACCCTCTGTTCTGCATCCATCCTCACTTCGTCCACAAGGTCAAGGCTCAAACGAAGCAGTTTTACATTCTCCTCATTGTTGTAATGAGCCACCCTGTAGCTAGTTAGACTGACCTTCACGGGTATGACGACATCACTTCCACATGCCAACTTAAAAGGAGTCTCTCTAGTTAGAGTCCTTACTGTTGTCCTTTACGCCTAAAGGATACTGGGTAACTTGTCTGGCCATATCCCTTTTGCCCTTTTAAGTCAAGTCTTAATGATCTTCAACAAGGATCAGTTTGTAACTTCAGCTTGTCCATTGGCCTATGGATGGGAGAGTGAAGAATAATGATTCTTGAATCCTAACTGCTCATAAAATTCTCTGAAGGGTATATTATCAAATTGATGTTTGTTGTTTGAGACAAGTACCCTAGGAATTCAGAAATGGCAAATTATGTTATTCCAGACAAAATTTCTGACATTTCGTTTAGTGATCACGAGCTCTACTTCCACCCATTTGGTAAAGTAATCAATCCCTACTATCAAGAACCTCATTTCTCTCATCCCCATGGGGAAGGGACCAAGGATGTCAAATCATCACTGGGCAAAGGGCCAAGGGGCCACCATTGGAGTAAGATACTATGATGGTTGCCTAGGTATGTTGTTGTACCTTTGACACTTATCACATGCTTCAACTTAAGCTTTAGCATCTACTTGCATAGATGGACAGTAATATCCTGTGTGGATCATCTTATAGACGATGGATTTGGCCCCTGAATGGTTTCCATAAGCCCCTTCATGGACGTCTCTCAAGAAAAAAAAGGACTTGTTTGGATTTAAACACCTCAGATAGGGTTGAGAAAAACCCCTCTTATACAGTACCTCGTCCATAAGGACAAACTTTGTTGCCCTTACCCTTAGTTTTCTTGCCTCTTCTTTATCATCTAGGCGAACTCCGTTCTTGAGATAAGACATAATTGGGGTGGTCCAACTGGTAATTCCATCTACTTAATTCACTTCCAACAAGTGTATGCTCAGATGGTATTGGATTTTAACTTGATCACCCACTATCTCATCTGTAGATGTAGTCTTGGCTAAAACGTCGGCTTCTGTATCTTCTTCCCTTGGTATTTGTTGGAATTGGACTGTTGCAGAGCTTTTTATGCATTGCTTAAATTTTCCCAAGTACTTCTTCATACATTCTTCCTTGGCTTCACATGTCCCATTCACCAGGCCTATCACCAATTGAAAGTCTCCTTGGACAAGGATTGAGTCTGCTCTAAGTGATTTCACTAGCTACAAGCCGTGAAGTAGGGCTTTATATTCTTCTTCATTATTGGTTGTCTGGAACTGTAGACGAACTATATACTCCAAATGATCTCCTTCTAGTAAGTGTAGAACAAGCCTAATTCCTCATGCATGCTGCATGGATGAGCCATCTACACGGACGACCCACTGCTTTGCCCCCTATCCCTCACTGTGTTGCTCCTTGGAAGGAGTGAATTCATCAATGAAATATGCTAGGACTTGAGCTTTTATTGCCTCTCTTGGTTTATATCGCACATTAAACTTACTACGTTCCACTGCCCACTAGATTAGTCATCCAGTGGCCTTTAGCTTGTTCGTGGCCTTCTTTAATGGGTGATATGTTAGAGCGTTGGTTATATGAGCTTGAAAATAAGGTCTAAGCTTTCTTGTTGTTGTCACCAATGAAAATGTGAGCTTTTCCATGGGTAGGTATTGTCCTTTGTCTCCTTTTAAAGCTTTGCTGGTGTAGTAGATAGGCTTTTGTGTTTTTCCTTCCTCCCTAATTAAAGCTGAACTTACTGCATGAGGAGACACCGCTAGATAGAGATACAACTCTTCTCCTAGTTTAAACGGGCTTAACAGCAAAGTTGAAGTAAGATAAGCCTTCAAGTCTTCAAATGCTTGTTGGCATTCATTAGTCCATTCAAATGCTTTTCTTAACACTATGAAAAATGGTAAACATTTGTCAGTAGCTTTTGAAACAAACATGTTAAGGGCAGCTACTCGTCTAGTGAGGCTCTAAACGTCCTTGATATTCTTTGGGGGCTCCATGTTTAGAATTTCTTAGATCTTATCAAGGTTTGCTTCAATCCTTCTTTGTGAAACCATAAAACCAAGGAATTTCCTTGACGCAACTCCGAAGGCACATTTGCTTGGATTCAACTTCATCTTATATAGCCTAAGTGTATCAAAGGTTTCTTGAAGGTCGTCCAAATGCTGCATCTCCCTCGCACTCTTAACTAACATGTCGTCCACATATACTTCAACATTTCGCCCAATTTGTGGATGAAACATATGGTTGACTAGCCTCTGGTAGGTAGCTCCTACATTTTTTAGACCAAAGGGCATCACTTTGTAATAAACCAAACCTTGGCTTGTGATGAAGGATGTTTTCTTCTGGTCTACCTCGTCCATCTGGTTGTACCTTGAGAATGCATCCATAAAGCTTAGCAATTGATGTTCAACTGTTAAATCCACCAGCTAATCAATGCGTGGAAGAGGATAGCTATCCTTAGGACATGCCTTGTTTAAATCCATGAAACCATGCACATCCTCCATTTTCCATTGGCCTTTCTGACCATTAGTACATTAGCTAGCCAGTCAGGGTAGCAAACTTCATGAATGAACTCTACGCTAACTAACTTATGAACTTCTTCTTTGATGGCATTATCTCATTTTGGGGCAAACACTCTCTTCTTCTAACAAATAGGCTTGTAAGATGGAGACACGTTTAAATGGTGAGTGATCACACTTAGGTCAATTTCAGGCATGTCTTTATGATTCCAAGCAAAAACATTTGTACTCTTTTTGGGGAATCCAACGAGATCCTACTTCATCTTCTCCCCTCTACTTGTTCTAATCTTGGTAAATTTCTCCAAGTTGGACTTGTCTAATGGTACATCTTCCAATGGCTAGCATGGCTAAGTAACATTCTCTAGCAGCTAATTGATCTCCTTGTACTTCTCCAATGCCATACTATGTTGAGAACTTGACAAATAAGTGGTAGGTGGACATTGAAGCCTTCTAACTATTCAAAGTTGGTCATCCAATAATTTCATTATACGAAGACGAATAGTCTACAACAAGGAAATTCACATCCTTGTTGATTTGCTAGGGGTAAGAGCCAACCATGATTGGCAAATAGATGGTGCCTACCGATAAAACTTTCATTCCTCCAAACCTGATCAATGGCACATTAACTGGACAAAGTAATTCTTTGTTAATCCTCATTTGCTAGAAGGTTGGATAGCAAAGGATGTTTGCTGAACTCCCATTATCCATTAACACCCTTCTAGTTGTATAATTTGCAAACATCAAATTAATGACAATCGCATCATCATGAGGATGGTGTAGTCGTCTTGCATCTTCATCTGTAAAAATAATGGCAGTCTCATCTTCTCGGATCCTTGGTTGTCGTCCAAATATTTGAACATTCTAGACTTCCCGTAGGTAGGTCTTCTTGGCTTTGGATGAGCTTCTTATTGATGTACCCCTTACAATGATCCTTATTTCTCCAAGCGGTGGACGTGCTAGTTCCTCTGCTTTATTTCTCCAAGCGGTGGACGTACTGGTTCCTCTGCTTTTCCCTTCATTAGCTATCTCTTGTCCTTGTGGTCTCGCCCAAGAAAGCTTTTCAACTTTTCTTGCTTAATAAGAACTTTAATCTACTGCTTCAAGTCATAACATTTGTTCGTATCATGTCCATGGTCATGGTGAAAACGACAGTACTTGCTTTTGTTCCGCTTGCTAGGATCGCCTTTCATCCTCTCATGCCACTTCAAGGATGGATCGTCTTTGATCTGCATTAATACTTGATCAAGTGAAGTATTCAAGGGAGTGTAGTTGGAGTATTGTCCTGAAGACGACCCTACTTTCTTGTCGTCATGATCCTTTTTCTCCCCTATTTTGGCTTTCTTTGGATGAGAACCTTGCTTTGGATGGTGTATATAGCCATTTTCAAGTCGTTCACCTTTCTTCTTCTCCTTGGCAATAACTGCGTCTTCTAAGTTCATGAAACTTTGGGTTAAATGTATTAATTCTGCCATCGTCTGAGGTTCCTGGTTGTACAACTTGTGAATGAATAGGTCTGAACTGACTCCATTATAGAAAGCTACTAAGAGGATCTTGTCATCCATCTCGTCCATCAATAAAGCTTCTCTATTAAAACGGCTGATAAAAGTACACAGGCTTTCATTTTCTCCTTGTTTAATGTTTAACAAGCTGGACGAGGAATGCTTTTGCCTTTTTCCCTAACAAAATTGTTGACGAACAACTTACTTAACTCTTGAAATGAAGTTATGGTATTTGGCGGTAGCTTACTAAACCATACTCTAGCTGGGCCTTTCAAGGTGGTAGGAGAGGCTCTGCACGTGATTTCGTCTGGAACACCTTAGAGATGCACGGTTGTTTTAAATGTGGCAATATAATCGCAAGGGTCACGTGTCCCATCATATGAGTCTAGGCTAGGCATTTTGAACTTGAAAGTCAAGGGATGACTTGTGATGGACGCAATGAAGGGGGAATCAATTCGATGGACGAGATCATCCATATGGTTTGCTCCTCATGGAATCCTTCATCTCTTCCATAGCTCTTTTCATCTAGTCCATCTCCCTCTTTAAATGTCTCCTTCAGCATTGTTCTCAATCCCATCATTCTCTAAAATTTGGCCTTGTTCTCCACCATGTTGCTGATGACATTGTCTATTAACTTCTTTAGTTGACTCTTGGTTCTGTTGTGTCAATTTTTCCATTGCTGCTACCATGGACTGTAACTGTTGCTAGACGATCGGGGTGATGGTGCACGATTTGGGTGACTAGAGGTGTTTCCACTCTCCTAGTGTCCTGGACTGGTGGCCATTGACCTAATCCGAACCATGCAGCCTTTTTGTCTTGGAAAGAGAAAAGAAGTTAACACTAAGAAACTTTTTTCCTTATCTTTCCCCATATATGGCGCCAACTGATGATACACGAAAATTAGTAGGTTAGAATGCTTCAGCCTATGGTGATGGCTGTGAGTCCTGAAAAGAAAAAAAGAACTATCAAGGGTGACCGGTGTAACCCGACCGAGGACCCTCTAACAGTTAAGTCAATTTTCTCTCTAGAACACAAGGAAGGGAAAATAGTGAATGGTGATACTTACCTTAGGTGAATAGGACTTGTTCCTATTATAGAGAGTTAAAAGTGGGTCTACTTGTTTGGATCCACCACTATCGTGGGTGATGTGAGTAGTTAATGGAGAAAATAAGTAAATGAAATACGTGGAGCGAATAATGAGAAATTCCTTCTAGGTTTTGAGAGTAGTACACTATGGTCAAATCATATGGGATTTTATGAGAAGTCCTTTTGTAGAATTCACCAAGTATTATTTGGTCATCCTTATGTTTGTATTATGGACGACCCACTTGGTCTTGCTACAAAGGGACTTGTATTGTTTCCTAAGTACAATGTTCTTGTTCTCCTCTTTTTAATGTTTCTTGGACGTGGTCAAGTTATGGATGTGGTGACGCTAGACGATCATTATGGACGAACATACTTAACTTAGTCCCAATCAATAATAATAATAATAATAATTAAAGGGTTCTCCTAACCATGAAATCCACATTTATAGTTCTTCCAAAAGGGAAAAAAAATAATGATCTATGTATCTCTAATTTTTTTTAAATATTAAAAATAATTAAATAAGATTTTTATTAAATATAGGGTAAATTGCAAATTACACCCATAAAGTTTGGGGGTGATTGAATTTTACTCCATGAAGTTTCAAAATTTGGATTTTACCCCCCTAACATTTGAGAGTATTTGAATTTTACATTAAAAGTAATTTTAAAAGTAACTTTAAATTAATGAGTTATATATGGTGTAAAATTCATTTAAAGAAACAAAAATGATGTATTAGTCAAATCTAGGAGGCCATTATTTAAATTTATACATAAATTTTTATATTTTTACCAAAAATAAAAGAAGGAAGAGCAGTATTGTATACATTATACACATTTGCAAAAAAATGTACAACATTGTAAATTTTACATTGCAATTACAATGTATCCAAAAATAATATTCCTAAATAAAATTGTCATATACTCGTATGTCACTCTATAGTCTATTCCACGAGTGAAATTTAAAATGATGCAAACAGCTTGCGCCCATAGATACCTGTCTCTGGTTTTGGCTATAATGAATTGTTTTGAGTTAAATTAAAACTTCTTTTTATATGTGTCGTTATCTATATCCTAAAATGAGATAAAGTATTCCATTAAAAAAAAAAAAAAAAAAGAGAGATAAACTATAAAAAGCATATCTTGTTAGATAAAGAAGAAATCAACAAATGCACCAGCACAATTGTTTTTATTTAAGAAATAAGAACATAAATTACTGGGGTAGGTAATACCGAGCAAAGATTTGAGTTTGATATTATAAAAACCTTAATTTCATTGTCATATTACAAGTACCTTTGGTATCGGAGTCCAACTAGACTTGATATTATCAGCAAAGGCACAGCACAACCAGGGCCTTCCAAGAGAATATGAATTTACTATTATTAGTTTATAGTTTAGTTTAGTTTAGACCATCATGCATGACAAACAGCCTTGTCTCTTATTACGGACTTTGATTTGTGTCCATGTTCATTTTTGAGTTTGTTGTGGTATGTTTGCAATTTCATGCTAAATGTTGGGGCTATACTAAAAGTAGCGGCCCAAATGTTTGTACTTTCACCAATGATATATATATCTAATGGCCACACAGCTTTTTCAGGTACAAGCAGTATTGAGAAGAAAACTGTTTGCAGTTTGCACTCTGAATATTCCTCAGCAGAAACCAATTCGAACACTCACTTCGGTTATGGCTTTGGCTCAAGGCAAATGGGTCAAGGTTTGTTCCTTAACTCACACTTTAGTTTTGCTTCAAATTGTCTGTTTTTGCTTTCTTAGGCTGACTCTATTTTTTAGATGCACTTTCAGATGATTTCACTTGTTTCATACTTATCAATTCATAGAGAAAGAAGAAAAAGTATGGTTGGTTTGGTTAATCTCTTTGTGTTTTCTTGACAGAAAGGTTTGGTTAATCTTTGAAGGATTCACATTTGATTATTTGAGTTTGGTCTCCTTATAAACCCCAGAAATTGAAATGGTCTCCAGGTGGATTTTTTAAATCTTTGAATGATCTATGAAATGCAAAACCATGCAGATAACACCAAAGCCAATTCCTTTATTATTCAATAATATCATCTGATTTAATACCTTCTCTTAATCTTTGATATTTCTACCCAGATGGACTTCTTAATCTGCAATAAAATTCTGTCCTGAGTACCTTATTTTGTTTTCTTCCAGTTGATTACTTTATTGATCTGGATCTTCTTTATTCACTTTTATGTTGCTGATTGCCCTCTTCCTTAAGTATCAATGTCTTTTTTTTTGTTTTTTGTTGAATAAGCAATAGAGGAATTTTGTTGTACCTTTCGCTTTCATAGACGAGTATAAATTCCATGATATTAAAATTTGCACAATCTATTTAAAACTGATAAGTTATTATTGGTGTAATCATTTTAAAAAAAAAAAATATATATATATATATATATATATAAAAATCCATACCTTTATTAATACTAATCACAACATACTAACTCAACAATTATGAAGAAAAAAAATTGTGAAAAATTTGTGTTTGCAGACTTGTTATTTGTAGTTTTCCCAAAATTATGAGAATTTTGTGTTAAGACTTATTTTTTTTTTTATAGATTTACTGCATGTTCCTGTTTCACCATTATTTCATACTTCCATAAATATGCACGGACAACAGCTTTTGTTACATTGGATGGCAATTCTTGATCTAAATCAACAGTAAATAAGAGATATTTTAGCACATATGCCCCTAGTTATTGTATCTGCTGATGCTGGTGCTTTCTTTGTTTATATTTGTGTCACCTTCTTGGTCACATGTATGATAAAGACTTTGTCATTATCACATTTAACATAAAGTTTGTTGTCTGCATTTGTAAATTAACTTTGGATCAGCTTGATCAAAATGGTACTGGGCCTGGAGCAAGAAGCTCACATGCCATCTCCATAGTAGGACAGAAGGCCTATGTTTTTGGTGGTGAATTCTCGCCACGTGTCCCTGTGGATAACAAGGTCCATGTATTTGACCTTGAAACCCTAACATGGTCTGTTGCTAATGCTACCGGGGATGTTCCACCGCCACGTGTTGGTGTCACAATGGCAGCTGTTGGGAAAACAATTTATGTTTTTGGTGGTAGGGATAGTGAACACAATGAGCTCAATGAGCTCTACAAGTTTGACACATCTACAAGTAAGTGGACCCAACTCTCCGACGGACCCGATCATCGGAGCTACCACTCTACCACCGCCGATGATCGCCACGTGTATATCTTTGGTGGTTGCGGTGTGGCGGGCCGGCTTAATGATCTATGGGCCTATGATGTTGTTGATCAAAAGTGGATCAAATATCCAAACCCAGGGGACAAAATCAGGGGAAGAGGTGGGCCTGGGTTGGCTGTGGCCCAAGGAAAAATATGGGTTGTGTATGGCTTTGCTGGAGAGGAAGCGGATGATGTACACTACTTTGATCCAGCCCGTGAAGAATGGGCCCAAGTGGAGACAACTGGTGAAAAGCCCACGGCCCGAAGTGTATTTTCCACTGTTGGGATTGGTAAATACATATTTATCCATGGTGGGGAAATAGACCCTAGTGACCTAGGTCACTTAGGTGCTGGGAAATTTGCCAACGAGGTTTATACATTGGACACTGAGACATTGGTGTGGAAACGGTGGGAGGATGGGCCGGATTCGGCTGATCATCCCGGGCCTCGCGGTTGGACTGCGTTCGCCGGCGGTCACCGACACGGCAAGGAGGGACTTTTGGTGTATGGTGGCAATTCACCAAGTAATGATAGGCTTGGTGACATTTTCTTTTTCACTCCTTGCTTGTAGAGCAGATGAGAAATAATCATAATCATATGTACCTTGATATTTTCAGAATTATATCATGATATGTGTATGGTGGTTATGAGAGACTGGCAGCTGGGATTGTGTGGGTATGTAATATGACAACCTTGTATCTTGTAATAAAGTGTTGTTTTGACTTTGGACGTGATGATTTGGGTATTGGAGTGCTGGTTTTTGTGTCCCATCGTAAATAGAAGACAAACTTTTGGTGTGAAGTTCTATTTTTTATCCATTTTTGTCAATTTCAATTGATCATTCTCTTCATACTCGTTTTGTTTATTCAAGTCAAGCAGTTGACAGAAGAAACATTAAATAAATAGCAAGTTACTTGATATTGAATTAATTTTACGTAAATATTGAAATAGTAATTGAGCAAAATTAGGTCAGTATTGGCAGGTGGCGACACTTGTCAATCTAGCTAAGAATGGTAGGTTCAGCCGAAATAAAAAGTACAATTCAGTAGCAATGCTCTCTATCTCATATCTCCGTCACATTCAACATCACTCTTATATTGTGAGCCTTAACTTTTGTTTTTTTTTTTTGTTATGCCGTGAGCCTCACTTATGAGATATGAGAGTGAGATCCACGTAATATGAGAGTAATATGAGAGATATGCTACATGTAGTTGATATATATAATGATTTTTTGTATTATTTGGTGAGATCTGCACAATATGAAAAAGATGCTGCATATAGCTGATATATAAAATACTTTTTCCTACCAAAATATTAAATAATTTTATGTATTATTCGGTACTTTAGGGAGCAATTAATGCTCATTCTCACATATTTTTTATTTTTTATTTTTTATTTTTTGAGAATCGTTCCCACATAGTTGGTGATTGTTATTATCCAAACAAACATGTGCGTGGAGCAAAGGGACTCTAGGCTGGTCGAGAGTGAGGATAGACATGAACTCAGCGTGAACAACTTGGATGAGCATGAGTAATGGATTGTGTGGTTTCCTTAATTTAGGGAATTGCTAGTGGCAGAGTAATAAGTGCGTTCAACAGATAACATTCCTAGTTTTTTTGGAAGAGTTACCAGATTTTTTTATTCCTAGTTAATTGTATTTCGATTGTTTTCAGCTTATAATCAGCAGTCAGCAGTCAGCACTGTCATTTAAGCAATGAGACTTGAATTATAAAGTGATGATGCAAAAAATCAGTGGGCTGATTGCTCAAACCAAGATGTGGTGGAAGACCTGAAAAGATGTAATAAATATAATCGAAGTGCATTGGTGTGGTGCCAACTCAAGATCTTCCTGATGGTTAAATTATAACTTCTCTAAAGATCTCTAAAAACTCTTTTTTAAGTGTTTAAGAATTGGAATCTCTCACGTACCATAAATTTGGTTATCTCTAGCCTTTTTCTAGGAGATCATGAACTTCGTATTTTATGTCACTTTATTCATGTGAGGTATGTTAGTAAAGTGGACATAGTGGGAGCGAATTTTGGGGAAACCAATTTTGAGGAGATTGCTCCCACGTTCTGAAGTAGTTATCTAATGTGGTAAATCTCATTTATGTCAAATTTGGTGAATGGCAATGCTTATGGATGAGCATGCTCTCTAGACGATTGTCATACTGTGGATGGTCCTTACAAATTTTGGCTGGCCGATAAGTGCAAATCAATTGACCACAAAGTGCTATATCAAGCCCTTAGAAAAAAAGTTACAAAGTGGAACTTGAATGATTCAGAAAGTCTGATTAGCTCCCAAGCAACCAAATATAAAAATATAAAAAGATGCAAATGAAAAGCTTCACATTATACCAAACAATAACTCTTTTAATTCTGTTTGCCAATTACTTTCTTGCTTGCTCATTAAACAAATCCCTTGTGACCATCATCGAATTTAGCACCCCAATTTGGTTTATATATTTCAAGTTGAGTGGCTAATTGCAAAAATTATTTGGGTTAATTCTCCTTGGTCCATAAGATTCTTGGAAATGAATTTCAATTCCATGACTGAGTCGATGAGATTTGTGCTTCAATCAAAGGAAAGGTTAAAGCTCCCAAAACATGAAATTAGAAAGTTCATGTGACATAATATGGATGACAAGAAATCAAATTTTGACATAAACTTAGAGGGAAATAGTTGATCCTTTACCCTTAATTAGACAAATCAACAAAATATACACTAATCATTTCATGTCTTGGAAAAATGCAGTTGAAGACGATGCTGATAATGAAGAAAAAGTATGCTTAGCAGTAGTTGGTAGAAACCATAAAGGAGAAGTTCTTTTTTATTGGACTGATCGAATCTACTAACAACTTCGAAGTAGTTGAGTTGGGATTGAAGTTTGTTGTTTGTGAAGGAGAAACTTTGAATATGATATCTTCTCTTCAAAGTAACCCAACATCCCTAATGGGAGGACCGAGTGAGAATAAATCACAAAGTAGTTGAGGTAATACTTTACCCTCCATTATTTTTTCATTCTTTTCTATGTAGAAGAAATGTAAATGGTAAATTGTATGGTTAGAACATCTATGAAATTAAGACTTTCCCTTAGTTTATTTATTTTATTGTTATATATATATATATATATATTAATAGTAAAAGGAAATATTTGTTGACTTGTATATATTTAGGCATGTAAAATGATGTTTATTGTTTAAATTATTTAAAATTGATTAAACTTTTATATGTTTCATGATTTTTAAAAGTATTAGTATACCCTTAAGTCTTAAAAGTTTAATCTATATTATATTCAATAAAAAAATATTGATAATAGTTAAAAAAATATTAGTTTTGATCAGTATGATTTATAGATAGTTCACAATTTACAAATTAACTAGATGAAAAAAATTGTTTTGACTAACGTAAAATTTTTCGTTAGGTATAAGAAAGTATGATATGTTGTTCCATCTAATCCTAAGACGTATGAGTTGGCCATAATCGAGGAAGCATTTTATATTGAGTAATAGCGCAACTATGATTTTGATGTTAAGATCAGCCGTTGTTAACTTATGGGTTTTGTAAAGCATGTGATTGATTGTAGATGTTTGAGATGTGTATGTTGTTTTAGAATTAAAGAGAAAGAGAAAGACACATTCAATATTAACTTTTATTCTACAATTTCCTCCAAAAAAAAATTTTTCTCATTACTTGAACTAAAGAATTATAATGGATGTTTGTGTGCAATTTATAATTGTTACTTTTTATGATGAATTCATTACCAACAAAGTTTTATAACAATTATTCTATAATATATACTGTGGGGGGTAAAAACCCGGAGCTACTTAATGGGCCTGGGACACCATGTTGAGGAATATGATATTTTTGAAGAGCAATAATTGGGTGGGGACAGTCCATCTGAAGGCAGGAAGCCTAGAAGTAGAGGGGGAGTACCGTCCGAAGAGGTCACTACTGGTCCGAAGATGTCTTACTCCTCGATCACAAATAGCCTTGATCAATCAAACGTGTGGAAGGTCCGAATGATCTTCCTAGCAATCCCAATGATAATGATAAGTTCTGGGTAGGTCTGGAGATGATCAGAACAAAAAAATATCTAAAGGAAAAGCTACTACCACCGTATTTAATGCACTGCAACAACTTTTCTGGCCGCATTTATGTGGAGAAGACCCCTGAACAGTGTAACCTCAGCTACCGCCACTCACAAAGAACTAAAGTAGACACATGACGTGACATGTACTTAAGTAGATACGCAGATGAAGAACAGGTGGACGATGGAGATAATGGGAAATGGTGCTATATAAAGAAGAAGGGTCCCTGATAATTAGGGGAGGGACGAGAGAAAAGAAAGAAAAGTTTTACTATAACTCTGAATGTTGTAATTACTGTTCACTTAATAAAACATCTCTTCAGACATTCATTCATGGAGTTGTTCAAGCATTATTTCATGTTATCATCACTGCAAGTAACCTAGCCAACCATTGTTTAATTCATAACCAGCTCAGCTCTTTCACCCACTCTCTACAAATTCATTGTCCTGGGTTCGTTGGGCCTTTAACCCATATCTTTTGAGCTTGAGCTACAAAAACAGACCCTACATATACAACATTCTTCGAAACCATCTTATATAAAATATTACAACATTATTCGTACATCACACGGGCAACTTATTAGTTTTTTTAATAGTAAAAGAAAATCTATGTTGACTTGTATATATTTAGGCATGTAAAATGATGTTTATTATTTAAATTATTTAAAATTGATTAAACTTTTAAATGTTTTGTTATTTTCAAAAGTATTAGTGTAGCCTTAAGTCTTAATGGTTAAATTTATTCTAACATATAACCCATCCAATCGCATGGATGCATTTAAAATCAGACACAATTTTTATTATAAAAATATAAATAATTAGTCAAATTATTATTTTAAAAAATAGCATGTAACACATGCATTAATGCATATATATATATATATATATTTATATATATGTAGGGACTCAATTTTTGATTGGACCCAGAATATAAACGGGTTTTCAGTCCAACAAGCCCAAACAATAAATTTGTAGAGAATTGGTAGAAGGATTAGGCGCTGGCCGTCGTCCCCCATGCAAGAATCTCTTTTCTCTTATATAAAATATGCTTGTAACTTGTTTACAACTGGGGAATGCTCCTCGGCCTATGGCCAAGAAGCCCTTTTTCTTTTTAGCTTTCTTCCCCCCCCCCCCTCCCCTCCTCATTTTACTTTACTCGCTTTTCTTATATAGTCCTCACCATCCTCTCTCGCTCTTCCATCTGTTGATCATCTATTCGCCTTTCTTCTGGTTGCCCATCCCATCAGAAGTCTTATCAGCACTCAAGTGTTTCAATCTGATCAACGTTGCCCTACCAAAGGGTTATATCACCATTAATGCGGCCAGAGGGGTTAGGTGAATGCATTAAGTGCGGAGGTGACAGCTTGCCCCGGGCTTGTCCCTTCTAAAATTCATCTTCGGCATGCCGAGGACAAAGAGGTTCTCGGCTTGCAACCGAAAAGAGACTTTCTCCATCTTAGCCTCGGATGATCAGTCATCCTCGGTATGGGCCTTGAGCCTACTAGGCGATGGGCTAAGGCTACCAGGCCCATAGACCCCACAATAGCCTCTCAAAACCCTGTTGCACGTTCCCTCAAATGGGTAGGGGGGTTTTGATACCTACGGGCCCTCCTAGGCGAATCGCCCCACTTTGGTTTGTGCTAATGCTGGCGACTTTTTGACTACTCGATGTACGTTTTTTGTGTTTCAAGATTTAATGTGTGCCCACATTAAATTTTGGCGGCACCACGTTTCTCGCTTTCAATGGTGTGATGGTAATCGTTTGGTGGGGATCTCCTGCTTTTATGGGCAAGCAGTTACATTTGGGGGACCTAAAGGGGGAATATAAGCACCTGTATAAACCGCCTGGTTCTTTCATTTTCGCGCTTACAACCATTGATGCGTATGACTTGAGTCTAGTTCAACTTGCACTCTTCCTGAAGAGAATCACCATACTTCTGTAAGTCTTCTCCTTCTAGCAACCCTAAACTTCCTTGATTTTACTTCTCCTTTTGTTCTTTTAGAACTTTTAGTCGTCCTTGGGGAATGGGTAAGTTTAAGAAGTTGGTTGAGTCCAACGAGATGATGAACAAATTCATTGTCGACTATGGGATACCCAATAATGTGAGCCTGAAGTACTGTGAAGAAGGGGAGTGGTACCTTAAGAGGAGAGAGGGTGAAGTCGTGATCCCTATAGTCGCTTTCGTAAAGGGAGGGATGAGAATCCCTATGAGGCCGGTGACCCTCAATTACCTTAGGCATTTTCGCCTGGCTCCTACCCAGTGTGCCGTGAATGTATTTAGGATATTAGGGTGTGTAGATATCTTGAATGAGAAAATGGGGCTGAGACTGACTCACCACGATGTAAACTGGTGCTACAACCTTCATCACCTGAGGGGTAAGACGTACTATATGAAGACAAGGGACGATAAGATTCGTCTTATCCAGTGTCTTCCTGATTCCAATAAGGGGTTGACTCAAGATTTTCTCAGAGTGTCGGGGGAGTGGCACAACGGCTTTCATTGCCCAACAGTAGAGGGGGAGCCAAGTAGGATATCCGAAATAGGAGACAATCTAGGTTTCAGTATTTTTATCTTTATAACCATATATCCGCCTTGGTTTATTAACCATAGGAGTTTCATTTTTCTTTTCGCAGATCCGCACGCCTTTGCACGTCATTTCCACCTGGTTAACAAAGCGGATTTGGAAACCGTTCTTAGGTCAGACCTTTTCCTGAACAAACTTGATAACCAGGTCAAAGCCGCTCATCAAATCCTTGGATGCGACCCAGCTCAGAAATCATTCCCAATCCCGAAGCACGTAATTAAAGCTCGTGACCCTCGGCTTACGTAGATCACCGTGGTGGAGGACGGTTTTGCATTTTCCGAGGAGTCTTACATTCCTGAAGGCATACCACTAGCAGGTCCCTCCTCATCCCAACAAGTAACGGTGGCTAAGGAAGGACTATCTAAGAAGGCAAAGGAGGTGGTTGAACTGAGTTCTTCCGAGGACGAATATAGTGTGTTCGACTTAGTTGGTCAGTCCGAGGATCCTTCTGGTGATCTAGGAGATCCTCATTTGTCCGAAGCCGACTTCCGATCCCTAAGAGCTGGTACTCAGGCCGAGATAGATTTAAAAAGACAGGCCCAAACCAGCATTCTCAACCTGCTCGAAGGCGGTTCCAAGAAGAGCGCACCGGAAGAGTTGCAGCCGAAGCCCCCAACACCTCCACCCCAGATACAAACTGTGCAAACTCGGTCATCTTCTGTCCCTGTAGCACCAGACCCTCAGACAAAGTCTTTCGATCCGAAAAGGAAAAGACTTGACAAGGGTAAAGAGCCAATGGATAGGAGTACGTTCTACTCCCCGCCCGAGAAGGATAAATCTCGCAGGCTTCCAAAACAACTGAAACTCGATGGTCCATAGAAAAGCAAGAAAACCGTCCAACCATCTAAGACTCAAGCCTGGCTGCCCGCTGCCATGCTTCATGATCAGCCATTGATGGATGACGCGTCTATATGGGAATCTCAAGGGGTTGAGGGGGTCCTCATAGCCGATGCCCTAGAGAAGTCTCTTCTTCTTCCCACCGACATGGCCGAGCTTGAAAGAATGAGTGGGTCCGAGGTTGTCCTTGACCTTAAGAAGTATCTGGGCATGGTGAGTCCTTTGGTACTTATTTACTTTACTCAACTTTTGTTGCCTAGTACCTTCATTTCCCTTTACGGAATTACTTGTTTTCATTGGCAGGCTATCCAGGCTCTATTTAGGTTGGACGAGGTCGATGGTCAAAGCAGTGCCTTAGCACAAGAGTGTGACAAGTTCTTAAAAGCTGCTAGTACCCTCAAAAAGTCTGAGACTGACCTGAAAAAGGCGACCGAGGACCTAGAGGAGATGAGAAGGGCCAGAGACACTACTGCCTCCGACCTGGCCGTGGCCAGGAAGCAAGCTGAGGACCAAACCACCCGCTTGCAAGACATTGATGGCTAGCTACAAAATGCCAAGGAAGGCAATGAATACCTGAAGCAAGAGTTGACTAAGGCAATTCATGAGAAAGGTATTGCCGAGTATGCCAGGGATGAGGCTGTGAGAGCCAAAGATGAGGCAGTATTTGCAAAAATAGACACTGAGCGCTCTGTAGAACAGGCAGAGGAGGAGGCCTTTGCAAGTGGGGTAGCCAAGACTGAAGCCATTCTTCGGGCGCAAGTTCCTGCAGTATGCAGGCATTACTGCTCTCAGACCTGGCATAAAGCTCTCAACCAAGCAGGGATTGATGCTTCATCCAACCTTAGGAGGAAGGACAGGGTATATTACCCTATAGCAATTCACGAGACTGCCATCGATGCTCCCGAGGAGGGGTCTTCCTTACTAGCGATCGAGAGTCACGATAAGACCGCCGAGGATATATCTTTGACTGACCAACCATCCGAAGAGGTTGAACCCCAGAGAACGTTGGGGGGAGCTAGAGCTGAGGGTCAGGAAATACCACCAGATGTGGCGAGGCTCTCTGCAGACCCTTTGAAGCAAAGCCCCTAGCCTTGGCTAAAGCCTCCAATTTGCTGATCGAACTAATTTGCCTACTGAGTTGAGGGAATTGGTATACGACATAGGATAATTTTGTTTATTTTCTCTTTCATTTCATTTTGTTTCTTGCCTTAGTGGCGTTGTAAGGAAATTGTATACTTTCTATTTAAGCTGAATGCATAGTACTTTGCTTCCAACTACAAATATTTTCTTTTGTTTGCCTTACTATAATATTCTGCTCAATATTTGTATTCTATTTTGGAGTTAGTCTCATGAAATTGCCTGTTATCCTTCAAATATAAATATAAAGGCCATATCATAGTTTAACTCTAGGTAACGCTTTGGTTTTTCTCCAAATATTTATTTTCTCCATAGGTTCGAGTCCGAGGACCATGAGATACCTTGATTCTATTTAGTACCCAGGTATAATGGTGTGTATAGTTTTATCATAGGCTTGGGTCCGAGGACCATGCAATACCTTGGTTCTGTCTACCACTTCTATTTTTCTGTAAGTATCTAGTTTCCCCATAGGTTTGAGTCCGAGGACCATGCAATACCTTGGTTCTGTCTAGTACCCAGGTATAATGGTGTGTATAGTTTTACCATAAGCTTGGGTCCAAGGACCATGCAATACCTTGGCTCTGTCTACCACTTCTATTTTTCTGTAAGTATCTAGTTTCCCCATAGGTTTGAGTCCGAGGACCATGCAATACCTTGGTTCTGTCTAGTACCCAGGTATAATGGTGTGTATAATTTTACCATAGGCTTGGGTTCGAGGACCATGCAATACCTTGGTTCTGTCTACCACTTCTATTTTTCTATAAGTATCTAGTTTCCCCATAGGTTTGAGTCCGAGAACCATGCAATACCTTGGTTCTGTGTAGTACCCAGGTATAATGGTGTGTATAATTTTACCATAGATTTGGGTCCGAGGACCATGTAATACCTTGGCTCTGTCTACCACTTCTATTTTTCTGTAAGTATCTAGTTTCCCTATAGGTTTGGGTCCGAGGACCATGCAATACCTTGGTTCTATCTAGTACCCAGGTATAATGGTGTGTATAGTTTTACCATAGGCTTGGGTCCGAGGACCATGCAATACCTTGGCTCCGTCTACCACTTCTATTTTTCTGTAAGTATCTAGTTTCCCCATAGGTTTGAGTCCGAGGACCATGCAATACCTTGATTCTGTCTAGTACCCAGGTATAATGGTGTGTATAGTTTTACCATAGGCTTGGGTCCGAGGACCATGTAATACCTTGGTTCTGTCTACCACTTCTATTTTTCTGTAAGTATTTAGTTTCCCCATAGGTTTAAGTCTGAGAACCATGCAATACCTTGGTTCTGTCTAGTACCCAGGTATAATGGTGTGTATAGTTTTACCATAGGCTTGGGTCCAAGGACCATGCAATACCTTGGCTCCGTCTACCACTTCTATTTTTCTGTAAGTATCTAGTTTCCCCATAGGTTTGAGTCCGAGGACCATGCAATACCTTGGTTCTGTCTACCACTTCTATTTTTCTGGCAGCAGAGATTTGTCCTCGAACCGCTTTATTGGAGGTGATTCCTCCTTGGATCGGAGTATGATTTTTACACGTGGCGTTGATCTTGCCTCCAACTCGAGGCCTTATCTTTTTCATTTACGAGGCGTCCTTTGGCGGTTTGTTTTCCGCGCTCAACATTTCGGTGCGCGAGACGCGCCCTCATTAATTTCCTCGTGAATTAACACGAGTCCAACAGTCTATGGCCTCCTTGGAAATTGGTAGCTTCATTATTAGCCCAACTGATAATTCTCTTTTCGAACTCTGCATGAATTAATTCTCACCAACCCCCATCCCCTATATAAGGTGAGGAGATGGTTTCTCCACAATCCATGGACCTCTTAACACAAACAGAAAAAAGAAAACACATTCCTCCAGCTCCCCAAGCCCTTTTAACAATCCCGCCAGAATTGTGACTAGAATTGGCAAAAGCCGGTATAGCCACAGCCCCCACTGGGCTTCCGGTGCAACGGAATCTAGGCATAACCTCGATGGCGCCCTACAAGGTGGCCCAGAGGGATGTTGTTAGAGTACCTAACGTCTCTCCTCGGAGCGCACCCCCGATGAAGAAGACGTGCGAATTCACCTCATGGGCAGTGCCCGAGTGTTGCCGTCTCCAACGGCCAACACTCGTGAGGATCAGAGAGAATCAGGGGAACATCATGGGAGAAGGTATCTCGGAGCCCCTGAATCTGCTTCTCTCTTTGTTCCAGCTCCGCCCCGCTGAGAAGGGAGTTGTCGGTGGCCTGGAAACATGATGGCCCTCCCCCTTCTCTGCCTTTTATGTCAAGCTCTCCCATTCTCTTTATGCCAATAAAGGGACAGCTTGACACTTCCCACCGGCCAGCTTTTTTTTTAGGGCGGCTTCACCTGGGCCTCTGATTGTAGAAATAGCTTGTGGGATTAGCTTGTAAATTTGTGTGAAACACACCTGTCTGAGCCTCTGATTGTAATTTGTATTGTTTCTATTTATGAAATAATAATATCAAAATTTCTCTCCTCACTGTCAAATCTTCTATATATACTTTTTTTTTTAACCTATAGTAAAACGACCACTTAGGACAATCGCTTAGTGCGCCGGCCAGCACCCTAATCCTTTCCACAGACGGCGCCAATTGTAGGGACTCAATTTTTGATTGGACCTAGAATATAAACGGATTTTTAGTCCAACAAGCCCAAACAATAAATTTGTAGAGAATGGGTAGAAGGATTGGGCGCTGGCCGTCGTCCCCCATGCAAGAATCTCTTTTCTCTTATATAAAATATGCTTGTAACTTGTTTACAACTGGGGAACGCTCCTCGGCCTATGGCCGAGAAGCCCTTTTTCTTTTTAGCTTTCTCCCCCCCCCCCCCCCCATTTTACTTTACTCGCTTTTCTTATATAGTCCTCACCATCCTCTCTCGCTCTTCCATCTGTTGATCATCTATTCGTCTTTCTTCTGGTTGCCCATCCCATCAGAAGTCTTATCAGCACTCAAGTGTTTTAATCTGATCAACGTTGCCCTGCCAAAGGGTTATATCACCATTAATGCAGCCAAAGGGGTTAGGTGAATGCATTAAGTGCGGAGGTGACAGCTTGCCCCGGGCTTGTCCCTTCTAAGATTCATCTTCGGCATGTCGAGGACAAAGAGGTTCTCGGCTTGCAACCAAAAAGAGACTTTCTCCATCTTAACCTCGGATGATCAGTCTTCCTCGGCGTGGGCTTTGGGCCTACTAGGCGATGGGCTGAGGCTACCAGGCCCATAGACCCCACAATATATATATATATATATATATATTTAAATTTAAAAATTAAAAATAATTTTTATCATAAAAATATAGATAATTAGTCAAATTATTTTTTAAAAAAAGTAAACGTAGCTAGTCACATATTAAAATTCTTACCTAAATTTAATAATACTTATGATCATTTTCTTTCTAATTTTTAATAAGATTGAATATGTGGTAATTTTTGTTATGTGATGATTTTTATTAAGTATATGTGATTTTTTTTTATATTTATTTTATTTCATAGCTTGTTAATATCATATTCTTAATATTTTGCATTCATTAACTCACTTGGCACAAAAATTAAAAAACTTAAGTGGACAAATAACACAAACTTAAGTGGATAATTATAGTGTGGTCCCCACATAAATTTAGACACAATTTTTATTATAAAATTATAAATAGTTATTCAAATTATTATTAAAAAATAGCATGTAACATACATATGTATGGGTACATTTAAATTAAACACAATTTTTATTATTAAAAAATATATATAAATAATTAGTCAAATAAATTGTGTGGTCCCCACATAAATCTAGACACATGGCACAAAATTGGGAACTCTAATTTAGAATTCTAATTTAAGTTTCTCTTATTTTCACCTATTATATATATATATATATATATATATATATTATATTCAATAAAAAAATATAGATAATAGTTAAAAATATTAATTTTGATCAGTATGATTTATAGATAGTTCACAATGTACCAATTAACTAGATGAAAAAAATTGTTTTGACTAATGTAAAATTTTTCGTTATGTATAAGAAAATATGATATATATATATATATATATATATATTTTTTTTTTATGGGAATGTAAAATGTTAAATCATGTTACAGCTCCTTTTCCTTGCATAAAATTAAAATAAAATAAAATATAAAAGAAAGAAGGCACTATATGTGTCATGTAGAGAATAGCTTGCTCTATTTCCATAGCATCATAGTGTTAGTACTGTGTGATTGTTATGTCAATGCAATGTAGAAATCAAAATTTAAAAAAAAAAAAAAAAAAAAAAAAAAAAAAAATAGTAGAATTGTTGGGGAGTTGGGGGGAAGGTGATAAAACCATCTGAAAGTCAAAGTTTCTGGAGGGCGAGAATGTAGACAGGGAAGCATGGATAGGAATTAAGAAAGTGAAAAAGTTTGGCTAGTTTAGCAGCGGCCTTGTTGTCTATCCCATCTGAAAGTCATAATGGTTACCAGAATAGATATTAGGACTAGGGAGAAAACATGAATATGGTCAACTTGTTTTAAGTACATAAACCTTGAATTATTCGAAGGTTTGGTAGAGGGTACAAAGACAACAAGAAATAATGGTGGCTTCAGACTTACAGTTATTTGTTTGATTTTTTACAATTCAGAAAGGCTATTATATAAGATCAAGATTTATCTTGGCATTTCTTGGATCAAGATTCCACGATCGATATGGTTTAATTTATCAAGAAACAACTCTTAAGCTTTTTCTTTGTCTACCATGGCTATACGCTTAAGTGCTTGTTCTTCTTCCTCAGCCATCTTTTTTGCACCGTCCTCATTCTGTCATGAGACTGAGACTATACTAAAAAGAAAGAATTTTGGAATCTGGGTTTGTCAGAACAATTCAAATTTTCATGAAAACAAGCGGTTTGAGCTGAAAGCTTCGAACGTGCAACCACTAAAGGCTGTTTCTTTGCAGGCTGGTGAGTTCTTAGGACCTCTACTTTTAACTTGAAAATTTGCTTCTGCATGATGGTCCTGGAACATGTGATTTTTTTCTAAATATATAACAATGTGTCTCAGACAATTCTTTAAATTCGTTTAGGCATCCTCTGGCGTTTTTGGTTAAAAATTTTGAAGTTCAGTTGTCGCATTAGAAAAGAAAAAAAATTTGCCTTAAATTTTCATAAAATTGTTGATTGCTTTCCTTGCTTAGTTACTTTCCTTTTGCTCTTCAAGGAAAAGCAAAAGGAAAGTAATGAGAATTGGCTTAATTTTCTATATGCTTAGGAGAATTATGTGTGTCATACACATATGGTTGCGAGAATTGGCTTAATTTTCTATATGCTTATGAGAATTGGCTAGTTTCTTCTAGTTAATTGGAGTCCCAATTCTGATATTGAGGTGGATTTATGGATTAGGTGCACCTGCAAATTCTCTAGAACGTGTTGTGAATCCAGTGCAAGAAGACTGCATTCCTTTCTTAGAAACAGTGAAAGAAGAGTCTACTCTCAGCATTGTTGTTGTTGGGGCTTCAGGGGATCTTGCTAGGAGGAAGATCTTCCCCGCACTATTTGCTCTTTTTAATGAAGATCGATTGCCTGAGGTTTGATTCTATGATACTTTCCTAACTGCTTCTAAAAATATGTCTTAGTGTAATTCACTTTGTTATTGATCATTTCTTCTTCTTTTTTACCCCTTTAACTACTATGCAGAATTTTACGATTTTTGGTTATGCACGAAGTATAATGACCGATGAGGAGCTGAGGAATATGATCAGCAAAACTCTGACTTGCAGAGTTGACAAGAGGTGCCCCCCTCTCCTTTCTTGTGAAATGATCTTCATATGATATGTTTAACCCAATTAAGTTTTCTATTTTGTGCTGATTACTCTAATTTGATGGTACAGGGAGAACTGCAATGAGAAGATGGCTGCATTCTTAAAACGGTGTTTTTACCATTCTGGTCAATATAGTTCTGAGGAGCATTTCTTGGAATTGGACAACATGCTGAAAGGAAAAGAGGTACTAATGCATGCTTTATAGAAATTAATATATCTAAGATTCTATCTTCAACGATTCCTTGCCAACTGTAACAATATATATATATATATATAGTTGCAAGTATCCTCATTATGGTTTTCGAAGCTTTAGTTGCAACCATGTACCAGCCACTGAAACTAAAGACAATTAGGCTATAATATAAGATGCATCTGATGAATCCATGGAAATTAATTAAAATTTGGCTGAAAAATGCTAATTCTCTTTGTCACAATAGTGCATGTCAATCACAAACTATGACAATGAGATAATGAGGAGTTATTATTATGTTTAGTCTTGAAGCTGCAGGATTCCTTCATGATGCTGTTGTAGTCCTTTTCTTCAATTGTCTCTGTTGTTGATTACTAGGAATGGATTAGTATTAATTTATACTCCATGAAGTCAATTTGGACTATTATGAGAAATTTTTGGCCATAGAAGTGCAAAAGCAAGCAGTATAGCTCCAGCTTCATAGGCGTTATATGAAAAAAAATACTTCATTGATATGCATGGTTCTACATCCCTATAAGGTATTGCAACTGGACATCATAAGGAGAAAAATGCATATCAGACACCAATATACATATTCCTAATACTCTAATTCATATTTCAAGATTTGGACTTTCAATTTTTCCCCCTACTAAATTGAACCTTGAGCTCCTTTAACTACAAGGAGTAGATAGCAATAGAGAATAATGTTTTCTCATTATAATGTTTTTAGCAATTGTATGTCTCTAAAGTCAATAACTTGGCTTCTTTTAGGCTGGAAGACTTTCAAATAGGCTGTTTTACTTAGCAATTCCACCAAACATGTTCGTGGATGTGGCAAGATGCGCCAAACATCGTGCTTCTTCAGAAAATGGGTGGACTCGAGTCATTGTTGAAAAACCATTTGGTCGTGACACAGAGTCATCCAGGGAGCTGACCAGAGGCTTAAAACAATATTTAAGTGAGGACCAAATATTCAGGTATGTAATTCTATGCATTCTGGTTCCTTGAGACAGATTTCAAGCCACTCATCCATGTGTGCATACACAGATCTTCAACCTTGTTAATCTTTTTTACAGAATTGATCATCACTTGGGTGAGGAGCTAGTAGAAAATCTCTTGGTGCTTCGCTTTTCAAATCTAGTTTTTCAGCCTTTATGGTCAAGAAACTACATTCGCAACGTACAGCTGATTTTTTCTGAAGATTTTGGGACAGAGGGACGAGGCAGGTTAGTTCAGTATCTTCTTTTTTCTATTCTACTCAAATTATTTCATTCCTTTTGGTACATCCCCAGAATTTCTCTCTTATAGTTATAGTCATACACATATTGCCTCAATGCACTAGTTTTTCGTACAGGTACTTTGATAACTATGGTATCATCCGGGATATAATGCAAAACCATCTCCTACAAATACTAGCACTATTTGCAATGGACACACCTGTCAGCTTAGATGCAGAGGACATTAGGAATGAGAAGGTACTGAACATATCAATTAAAATGATCATTACTGTGTATCAGTATCAACACAACCGATAAATCCCATGACTAATGTTTTAAACATAATCCACAGCTTTTAATTAATTATCAATTAAATAAAATTGGCCCTCTAAAGCAAAAATGCAGTCCATTATATGATCATACTCTTGTGACTAATATTATGCATGGCCTGGAATCAGGTTAAGGTTTTACGATCTGTGAAACCAGTTCAGCTGGAAGATGTGGTTATAGGTCAATATAAGGGCGATTGTGATGGCAATACATCATATCCTTCCTATACTGATGACATGACTGTATCAAACAATAGCCTTACACCAACATTTGCAGCAGCCACTCTCTTTATCAATAATGCTCAATGGGATGGGGTTCCATTCCTTATGATAGCTGGGAAGGCTCTCCATTCAAAGCGGTAGGTAAATAATGCTCATGTCCATGAAGATCATTTCTTTGTTGAGCAGTAGTATGACATTGAAAGTGATAAAATGATCAAAATTCTTGTTGAATTGAAATTCCAGAACAGAAATCAGAGTTCAATTCAGGAATGTTCCAGGTAACTTATACAATCACAAGTCTGGAACTGATTTAGATAATGCTACAAATGAGCTTGTGATTCGCATACAACCTGATGAAGCTATATATCTGAAGATCAACAATAAGGTCCCCGGTCTTGGAATGAGATTGGATCGTAGTGAACTTAATCTGCTTTATAAAGCCAGGTATAAACTACAACAAAATACAAATGACTTTAGATAGAAATCTGTAATATGTTTTTATATAATGCAGATAGGGTATCATGGAAATTTGCTGTTGCACTTTCCACTAAGGCTGAGTTTAGCAGGCTCCTTTTGAGGATATCTTTTATCTCTAGTTGTGGAGTGTAAAGTAATCAATTCTAAATTAGGAAGTACTTCATCACAAAATACCATCTTGATTTGATTGGCTTGGAAAAGAATCTGATACTAGCCATTAGAAACCAATTATAAGTACATAAGTCACACCCATCAATTGATGAAAGAATTTTTGCCAATCATGTGAGTACTTTCATAACCTGACTACAATTATGAGTAAGTAACTAACTAGAGATATAATGAGTGGCATGGGGACACTACTTTACTTTTATCACACAATGTTTTCTTTTCTACTACTTCCTTTCAATTATGAGCTGCTAATGATAAGATTTGGTCTGTTAAGATATCCAAGAGAAATGTCAGATGCATATGAGAGGCTGCTCATTGATGCAATAGAAGGGGAGCGACGGTTGTTCATTAGAAGTGATGAACTAGATGCAGCTTGGCAAGTACTCACACCATTGTTGAAGGAATTAGAAGAGAAGAAGGTTGCTCCAGAGCTCTACACATATGGTAGTGGAGGGCCAGTTGGAGTGCATTATCTTGCTGCACAGCACAATATTCGCTGGGGTGATTTTGGCTACGAGGATTAATCAATAGATGGGGTCTTTTGCATGCGAGGATTAGTATTTTGATGATGATGATGATGATGATAATTGTTCAGAAGTTAAAAACTCATTTCTTTCATATATATATATATATATATATATTTTTTTTCTATGTACAACGTGTCAATCTCAGTTAATTTATAATGTACAAATTAAATAAAGGGAATGTAAGTTTGGATTCTGCAACATGTATATGTACAAGTAACAAACAATTGTAATAAAATGAAATTCATGAATTAGTATCAATTGTAATAAATTGAAATTCATGAATTAGTATTATCATTTTTTATGTGATTTTCTTTCTTTGAGATGTGTCAAATATATATAAGCAACATGATGTGTTATACCATATTGTATATGCTAAAGTAGAGGCGGAAGGGGAAGCATAAAATATGAATACTGAGAACACGAGGGTTACATGGTTCAGCCTTGTCGGCCTACGTCCATGGAAGAATCTCTTAAAAGTTACATCTTTATTATGTAAGAGTGTAGTACAATAACCTCTATTACAATAAACCCTAACATAAATATATATAGGCAATTAAACCCTAAACTATTAGTACAAGTAGAAGTGAGTTTTGGCCTATTACATTGGGCTAATATATCTAATATATCTCTGACACCCTCCCTCAAACTCAAGGCGGAAACTTCCTGAGAAGATCTCTTAAAGAATGCCTATGAAGAAAATATGATGAAGAATGTGCCAATTAACCAATTTTGATGATTCAAATGAAGAAAGAAAGTCCAAAATCAGAATTTAAACAAAAAAATTGAGCAAGATAGGCCTTTTCGGAAATTTAACTTTTGGTCAAAGGTCAACACAAATGTCAAAGTCAACTGGTCAAGACGGTCAAGGGTCAATTATTAGTCAACGATCTACATGGTCCAGGTTAGTTTCGGGTCAGGTCACGAATTGAGCTACAAGGTCACTGATGTCATCATGATGACATGGCGTTAACATGGACTAGGGTTGATATGGCTAAGGCTTGCGTGGCTCTTGCTAACATCAACAAATGACGTGATGGATGACATCAGAAGAATGTTGACATAATTCATTGACACGTGCACAGCACTTGACGGCAACGGCACATGACAAGATCTCCAAATGGCATGTGTAGGTGTGTGTGACAGAGGATGGCAGCAAAATTTCATAGTTTTGCAAATCAAGGGACAACAAGACCGATAGAAAAGCATGTGTGAACATAATCCTATCTAGGAGAGAAGCTTGGTGGCACATGGGAGGAGAAGCCAAAGCCTTTGTCCACGCCTAGTGGTGCGTGCGGCTGCCAATGGAGATTGAGTTCCTGGGCTTTAGTTGCGAGAGGCCGTGAAGCATGTCTATGGTGTTGATTTCAACAGGTTAAGCCTTGATTTGCACATATTTGAAAGGGGACGCATGGATTGCTTAGGCTGTGATTTGAGACATAGCGGCAAGATAGCGACAATAATCTGTGGAAGTTGTGTGATGCCGTGGGGTATAGATCTAAAAACAAGCAGGGGTACTGTGGATCTGTGTCATGCATGTATGAATCTTCTTTATTGTGTAGAGATGTTTGTTTGATGTCATGAACAAAGTTTAGCTCTAATACCATGTTAAATATATATAAGAACACGATGTGTTATACCATTTGTATATGCTAGAGTAGATGCGAAAAGGAAATCATAAAAAAAAAAAAAAAAAAAAAAAAAACTCTGAGAGCATGAGGGTTACATGATTTAGCCTTGTCTGCCTATGTCCAAAGGGGAATTCCTTAAGGGGTACATCTTTATTATGTAAGAGTGTAATACAATAACCTGTATTACAATGAACTCTAACATGAGTACATATAGACGGTTAAACCCTAGACTACTGGTACAAGTAGGAATGGACTTAGGCCTATCATATTGGGTTAATATGTCTAATATATCTCTAAAAAAATGGACCAAATGGTTGGATTTTTTGTCGTTGTGGAAACATTCAATGGATGCTAATCTTGCTATTGGGCAAATTTTCATGCTAAATTTTCTTAAGCTATATTTGGCAACATGTAAATTATTTTCCGAGTGTAAAATATTTTGGGAAAGGAAAATATTTTCTAGTATTTGGTTGCATTTTGAAAATTGTATTAGAAAATATTTTCAAGTGTTTGGTAACATTCTGGAAAATGCAAATTTTCTACTAGTTTTTCACATTTTCTCAGCTATTTTCTTATCTTCCAAACAAATTTTATAATAGAAAATTACAAGATATAAACTTCTTAAAGAAACAAAAATCAAAATAAAACCATTAACTTTCAAACTCAGTCAAACAAATAGGGGGAGGAAGAAAGAGTGAGAGATTGAGGGAAAGAGAGGTAGATCAAGAAACTTGGTTGAAATCGAGTCAAGGAGGGGTTGATCTAGAGGTGGTGACAACAAGATCGGTCATGGGTGGGTCGATCTAGAGGGCAACGACAATGAGATCGAGAGAGGTGGAGGAGACGAGCTACAAAATGGCGGCGACGATAACGAGATACAAAGCTCTGATCTATGTTTGGCGTTGGCGACAAGTTTCAGCGACAATGAGAACAAGATGAAGGTATGGGTTGGTTCGGATGAGGGATGGGTTGATGGAGGTAGGTCGGTGAGGATGAGGACAAGGGATGGGTCGGTGAGGATGAGGGATGGGTTGGCGGAGTGGCTTGCATGTGATGGTGGGGCCGTGTGTCGAGGGGTGGTTTTGGGCATCACCGGCGGTACCTTCTCCTTGCTCGACTTGGGCTTGGCATGAGTGATTTCCAATCTTCTTTGGGTTTTCTCTTTGAGCTCTCTCACTCAGTATCTCTTCATATTTTCAGTCCGTAAAACTGAGTTTGAAGGTAAATCAAGTGTGTAATTGATTTTACAGTTCTAGGGGCTAAATTTTACAATCAATGAAATGGTTTTCAACTTAACCAAATTTTACGTGTACAACCAAACACACATCAGGGTGTAAAATATTTTCTCAAATTCATTTTTAGCCAAAAAACACGCAGCTTTAGTCTCAGCAAACAACCCGAAACAAATACTAAGGAAAACTCCTAACTAATTTATGCGAATCAAGAATTCATAGCATAACCCAAAAATGCATGGAGAACGCTTCAAACTGTTATTACTTTACTGCAAAGTACAAGAGAGAAGAAAAAAAAAATCTTACAAAAAATCTACCTGAACCTAAATCAATCACTATGGCTTTAAATATCAATTCAATTACATAAAATGCATTATTTCCCTCATTGTCAAGGCGGAGCCACCTTATACCATGGGGGGGCCATGGCCCCCCCCCCACCCCCCCAAAAATGTTCAAATTTTTTTTATAATTGGTAAAAAATAGGCCTAAAAGAATTTTTGTCAGAATTGGGCCCTTCAAATGAAACCCCCCCAAAAGTCTCCTTGATTCATTCAAATTTATTCAACTATGTTGACCTTTTGTTAGTCTTTCTCCATCTCTCCTCCCCCAACACATCATCACACAAGGCCAACTTGTATAATTTTTACTATTGGGCTGTAGCTTCCTTTATAGAAGGTTATTACTTCACCTTTTCAATTTGTATTTTTCATCTACCTCATCACTCATAGTGAAAGTATTCCTTAATCTCTCTAGTCCTCCATTTCTTCTTCTCCTTTTTCATTTCTATTTTACATCAAATTCTATTCATTTTTATCTAAGTTCAATTTTCTATTTCTATTTATTTATATTATGGTTGATAATTTTTTTTCTTCCTCTTATTTATTAATCCAATTGATAGTCTAATTCATTATTTATATTTAGTATTTCATACTAACATACTAAGACAACCATATTTAAGTAAGCTTTGGTATGACAAACACATCTAATACTGGATTAGATGCATAAATCTTCATAGTCCAATATATGATGCCACTAATTTTATTTGAAAAATCTCATACACATGCCAAAACTAATAAATTTGTCTATGTTTGACAAATTTGTCCTGTAATGAGTGAGTCATATATAGACACACACACACACACACACACACACATATATATATATATATCTTGTTAATCAATATGGTCATTTAGTCTTGGCTAGCCCTCTCAAAAAAATATTTTTAGCTCCGCCCTGCTCATTGTAAACACTTTTTCCCATACTCATACTGTTTACTTGTCAAGTAACTGCCCTATATCAATGCCACCTCCAAACCAACACAGCCTACAGAGCATATCCCCACCCATGCATATACAAGCCACACCCCAAACTCATTTTCGTACATAAACTAGCATGTCTATATTATCTTAATTGGTATTACTCAGACTGCTTCTCTAGTCAATAGCCTTAATTAGCTTTCTTTTTAGGTCATGTTTCACTACAACTTTTGGCCTAGTTTTGCAGATCACACCTCTAAGTAGTCTCCATAGGTATGATTTGCACCGTCTTCGGTGACATCAAGCCTCGATCACCACATACATCTAGCATTTAGTTAAGCCTATCATTTTCATTCAATTTGTTAGAGATATCAGGACCAATCCTGGTGAAAGGCTAAAGTTTATAATATATCATATGTCGGTTTATTGTATTAAGACTTAATTACTACAAGTAATTCTAATCCTAATTATAGTGTAGGCAGTGTGATTCAACATTAGCTTACTATATATACCATTGAATGATTTTATTGCATGTAATACATAGAGCCTACTAGTAAAAATGTAACTATGGAAGACTTTCCATTATGGACGTACACTTCTACTGCCAAACAACGTTAATTCTCTCGCATTCTGTCTCATTTACTTTATTTTTCTTATCTTCTCGTACACTCTCTTTATCTGTCTCATTTATTTTCTTGTTCATACATTTATCTTGATATCAAGTTACGCTTCCAAGGAAAACCCAAGAGAACAGTCACATAACATATGTTCACACCATTTGCAAAGCTTGAAAATGCAACTCAAGCCCATTACTAATATTAGTACAGCAATGAGTTAGGAATGACCTGCGTCACCATTCGTATCATCATCATATTCACGATTGGAACACATTTCCAAATCATAAATTTGTCTTGACATTTACCATAAATCTGAAAACGTACTCGACAATGATCTTATATTTTATGTCATACTAATAGTATTTAAAAAAAGCAACAATAAAATACACACCGCAACTAGAAATTTTGTGCTCTTTACATATCACATACACATGACAACTAAATGGCACTATACAACACATGTGATACATCAAGACAAATCAAATAAATTATAAAAGGGCCCAAGCAAACGATGCTCGTTATTTTTTTTCTTTTTTCTTTTTTTCCATAATTAAAATGTAATATTAAAAGTACCCCCAAAAAAAAAAAAATCAAATCTCTCACAATGAAAGCTGTATAGCAATGGAACATTTTATGTAGCGCCAGGGTGTCACACTCGTGTGATATTAACGTTACACCACTAGTCCACTAATCACAGAGCCAAAAACCCCACACAAAAACTCAAAATCACCATGAATATCAATCTCCCACCGTCCAATCCACTAGCCCCATTGTTATCAGCGGTCTGATTCCCCACATCATCACCCTCAGGCGAATCGGCCGCGGGTGCCGCTGCGGTGGCCTCTTTGGCAGCCTTAGGTGCCTCAGCCTTTGTTGTTGGTGCAACCTTAAACAACTCTCTAGGCAACAAAACCTTATCAACCTTATAAACCACTAACGGCTCTTCATCCTTTAACGTCCCCGTTACTTTTGCCGTTACAACTTTTGTCTTCAACGTAATCTCCTCGCCGTCATTTTGGACAGTAAAGTCATACTTGTTAGCTCCGTCAGTTGCTAACGTGTTTATGATTCCGTTATTTGACTTCAACATTTGTACGGACTGATATACAGGAATCCCATGATATAAAAGTAATGATATTTTTTGTGGTGCCGTTAAATTCTTGAACTTAGGCATGAAACCGTTAAGAACAGTGTCGGTTGGGCAAAAAACTGTTAAACCTCCGTCAATGTTTTCCTGGAATGTTGTGTCGGCTCCTGAAGCTATTAATAAGTCAGCAAATGCTTTGCAGCCTTGCTTGGACAATATAGCCGTTAAATTCAGCTGGCCTGGACCTGGTGTTGGTGCTTCAGCTTCAGTGGAAGTTAATACCTATAGGGTGTGTTTGGACTGAATTTATTGTTGTTGAAACTGAAAACTGAAAATTGAAAATTGAAAATACTGTAGCAAAATAATTTTTAAATGTGCGAATAGTGTCGTGAGACCCATTTTTAATATTTTTTATTACATAAACAGTGCGTGAACAGTACATGCACTATTCATGCACAGATTTTTTTGTTTCCCAAAGTCAAAAAATGCGGCCAAAAAAAAAAAAAAAAAAAAAAGGAGGAGGAAAATGCATTTGCTGAAACGCAAACGTGGAATCCAAACCCCACCATAATCTCCATTTACAAATTCTTATTATTATAAGAGTTGGGTTCAAGTTACACCTGGTGTAACTTTAAATAATATTACACCACTCAATATTTTTTAATTGGATGCAAATATTGACAAATCCACCATTAGATTACATTATCTTCACATATTCTTCATGCTTACAAAATTTTAAGGTGATCAAAGATTAATAGCCATGTCATCAATCAATTGTTAAAATTCAAGTTTTTGTAGTTTAAAATAATACATAAAAGATGAGTTTATAGATCAAATGATAAATAACATTTGATTGATCTGAAAATTAGCGTGCATGTTAAGAACGTATAGATCATGTAATTCGGCGGTTAGATTTTCAAAAGATTAATTCAATAACAAGTTATTGGGTGGTGTAACTTTAAGTAATATTACACTACTCAATATTTTTTAATTGGATGCAAATATTGACAAATCCACCATTAGATTACATTATCTTCACATATTCTTCATGCTTACAAAATTTCAAGGTGATCAAAGATTAATAGCCATGTCATCAATCAATTATTAAAATTCAAGTTTTTGTAGTTTAAAATAATACATAAAAGATGAGTTTATAGATCAAATGATAAATAACATTTGATTGATCTGAAAATTAGCGTGCATGTTAAGAACGTATAGATCATGTAATTCGACGGTTAGATTTTCAAAAGATTAATTCAATAACAAGTTATTGGGTGGTGTAATATTGCTTAGAGTTACACTAGGTGTAACTTGAACCTAACTCACAGTATAAGAGTTGGGTTCAAGTTACACCTGGTGTAACTTTAAGTAATATTATACCACTCAATATTATATAATTTTTTTTATGGTAAAGAATCAATATATTTGGTATATGTGATGTATTTAGTTTACAAAATATACTGTGTGCACTACTATTTACTCACGGCAAAAAAGTATATGTGATGTATAATACTTGAATTTATATATCTACAAGTTGGTTTTCGAAAACTTGCTATCAGAAACAAATTTATGAGGCTATTTTCAGTTATCTAAGAATCCAGCCTTGTTTTGTTCTATAGTCAAATACTCAAATATTCTTTAGAATTAACAATTTCCAAAATTTCTTTATTGATTTTCTTACTGCCTTTTGCAATTTTGAAAAAACAAATTGCAAATTATTGTTACTACTAATTAATTAATGTGTACCTGACTGATTTGTAAGACGGAGATATTGTAAGGAATCTCCTTCACGGACTTCACATAGACAGCATCAAGATTGCCATTATCATCTTCAGCACCGAACCCAACTTTACCACCTTTAAGGTCGGTGACATTCACGTAGCCAGAGGAACCAGGGGCTGAGCCTGTGGCTTGGAACATGGAGGAAGTCAAGGCAGAACCATTTGTGATTTGGTGGAGTTTCTTGGAACCAAAGTAATCGACGAGGACATGGAGGGAGAGCACGTTCTTAATGGTGTAGACAGAGAGGTGTTTGGAGAGGAGGGATGACATGGCAGCATTGTCCACGGCGAGGACAGTGATGGTGAGGCGGCGGTTTATCTCAGTGGCGAGGTGGGTGATGGTGAGATAGTGATTGAAGGTCGAGAACTCGGGGTGTTGGGCAAGTATTTGGGTGATATTGTGTGCATTGCTAGAGGGGAATGGGAATAATAGCAAGAGAGGGATTGCGAGTATGGCGGTGAGTGGTGGTGATTGCTGCATTGTGATGGTGAAAGATGCAGAGGAGAGAAGAGAGGTCTAGAATTGGAGTGGGAAGGAGGAAGAAAGTGTTGTAACTTAAGTAAGTGAGCATAGCTGCATAGGACCAAAATTCTTGTATGATTGTGCTAGCTTGGCATTAGGTTGGATGGGGTCCATATAATGGGGTACCTTATGGGGCACTGATGAGAGGGATATATTTTGAAAAACATGTCTCATATATGATGCTTTAGATGAATATAACATTTGAAAAACATTTTTATATTTGGAAGCATGAAACCCATCTAATAATCTAGATACCTACTGGTCATATTTAATTAGTAATTTAGGATGTAATAGATTCTACTATTTTATTGACAAAATTGCTCCTTCAACAGATGTTTGCCATGCTTCTTCCACTTGATTCAAGTTTTCTTCAAATCGATTGGCAAAACATTGTTTTCAAACCAAAATTGACGTGGCATCAACCGGCCATGACTGGAATTTCTTCTAACTTGGTGAGAACATAAATTAGTTTCACATTCGAATTTGGTTAGAGGCAACATTGCCTTAAGATTTTCTTGTTATTATAATTCAAAATTCAAATAAATGTTTAATATTGAGTTGAGGAATAGTGAAAGTAAGGAGTAAGGAACACAATCACACACATACTTCATTGAATGAAGAGAGGAATGGGGACCGAATAATTTCTTCCCATTGGAAATAAAGCCAAAAGGAAGCCATGTGCGTACGATATAGAAAAATATCACCCACCAAAGGAACAATTTCATTACTCTAGCCACTGTTATAATGATGGGTAGATAAATCCAGGCTTCATTAGATTCTTAAGGGATGTGTACCCGTTGTTGCATGTTTGATTTAATTTGGAAGAGATGATAATTCCAAATGTTAGTGTTTGAAGGGTATTTATTTATGCTTCACAATCATTGTTGTTTTTTAAATTTCTAATACTAAAAAACATTAAACGGTAGAACAATCCAAACCCTACAAAATAATATATTGTGCAAATTCTTAAACTCATAGAGCTAAATTTCATGTCTTTCAATCAAATAATGAATGTATATTCATTATTCATATTCTCTTTGTATAAATTTGACTACAAATAAGTTTCTATTTCATTTCTTTCTTTTAAGGTGTCTTTGTTCGATCAAAAAAAGCAAAAAAAAAAAGAAAAAAAAAAATGAATTGAATGAACTTTAGGTGAGATTTGAATGTGGATATTCATAATTCATCATCTTAATTATTTCTTTTTGAAAAAATGATGCAATTCACATCAAAATTCATGAAATCATTTTAATGATATCTAGGGCTGTAAATTAACACAAATGTTTATGAACAGCTCAAACTCATTTTGAAGAAAAAAAAAAATTTGTTCATGTTCATTTGCCAAGCTCAAGTACAACTTTGGGCTTAACTATTAAACAAGCCAAACTTAAATATAATAATATGTTCATGCAAGCTCGATTTAAATCTATATAATAATATATTTTTCTATGTATATTTTTTCAAAATTATACATATATAGAATTGAGAATGGATTATGTAGTTTATAACTAGGTTCATATAATGCCAAATTCATATTAGTAGTTTATTGATGATATAAATAGTTTATTCGTAGTAAAACTCATAGATTTGTGAAGGGAGGTAAGAAATTTTAGTCATGGTTTTATTATATATGGAAAAAAAAATAAGTTAATCAAGTAACCCATTAACAAGCTTAAGTTTGTCCGAAAAGAAAATTAACCACACTTAAATATAGAATCTTAATTGGTAATAAGCTCAAGCTCAGCTCATATCCAAAAAAAAAAAAATATATATATATATATATATAAGCAAAGACCTCATGTGAGAGTGTATGAGGTCCTGCCATGTGGCACTCTAATTCTGCATTTTTTTTTTTTTTACCTCTTTTCATTAAGGTTTTTTATTGCTACCCAAAGACGATATTAACCTATTTTTACTATTATCTCATTAATCTCTCATTATTTGCATGAGTTTATACCACACCCTTCTCTCTTCATCATGACTTTTAGCATATCCAATGTTTTAGTATTAAAAATCAAAAGCAAATAAATAAATAAATAAGTTAACCAAATAACGCCCCAGAGAGAGATAGAAAGACACGAAAAATGTGGATTGTTAAATGAATTCATTGTTTCACTATTAGCACAAAAATGTTGATTGTTAAATGAAATGCATTGTTCACTATTACAAAATAAAAGACTTGATATTTATAAAACATTTGTTAGAGAGAGAAAAAGAGGAAACTGGAGGGCCACCATCCTCATGCTAGCCTTCCACCACCTTCAAGCCGCTGAAACCTCTATAGATAAATTTATTTTAAGTTTTGTTACTTCTTACGATGAACTTATTACTAACAAAGTTCTATAAGAATATCACTATAATATATGTACAACATTCTCCAAAATCATCTTACATAAAATATTACAATATTATCTGTGTATTGCATGGACAACTTACTAGTAAAATTAAAAGAACAAGACTAAACTTTTAATATTTAGCTCAGCTTGACTCATTTACAACCCTAATATCACGAAATATCATTATTCTAGGTTCTAAAATCAAATAGATTAGTATCATTTGAAAAATATTTCCAACAAAGAAAGTAAAATTTAGAATTTAACTTTTCGAAATTTAAATTCCGACATTTAAACTTTTCGGAATAAGCATTTAGGTACTATTTTCCATCAAATTATCAAAACTTTCAATTTTTTTAGAATTTTGGGTTTGAACCCATGTCAAATTGATCTTAATATCAGACAAGGTTTTTATCCAAACTAGTTTAGAAAGAAATCCTTCAAACTCCTTCTATATCTTTTTATTGGATATAAATTTAATTTGAAAATCTAACTGTTAGATTGCATGTTCTTTATGTTCTTAACATACATGTCATATTTCATTTAATCAATAAACTTAATTAAAAATTAAAAATTACAATCCATCAATTTTTTTTTTTAGTTACTACTAAAATTTAGGACAGTTGTAAAAAATGTCTACACAGTGGAAAATTATTGAATACTCCGAGGGTATCATAAATGCGTACTCCCTTTCTCACATGAATTGTGAGTTTTACCATAAATTTAATTAGTGAAACCTACAATTATGTGAGAAGGGGGAGTACTAGACATGGCAAAACGGGCAGGTTTAGTCAGGTCAATCGGGTTTGCAGATCAATCAAGTCGCGGGTCAAAATAGGTCAATTGAGTTGCAAGTCAATCGGGTTATAGGTAGATTCGGGTCGAGTTGACCCGTATTTTTCAAACAATTTTTTTTTTTTTTTTGGTGTTTTGAAATAGATGCAATCTATCAATTGTTTATGAGTTCCTTAACTATGATTAGATTCTCACTGGTGATATTGTTACCACTTACTAATTACCTCTAAACACTTGGTACCCAAATTTGATGCAACCCTTGTTCCAACTTTCTAAAAGCTAATCTTGGTATAATTTTTGATTTGTTTAAAGTAGGAAGAGAAAATGAAAGTGGCAAGTAAAAAATGACAACCTATAATAGAGTACATAAAATATTAAGTAAAGAAGAATAAGTAAATATTTTATAAGAATTACACCTCAATCTTAATCTACTCATCGTTGGTAGACATGGCAAAATGAGTAGGTCGGGTTCGAGTTCGGGTTGGGTCAATTAGATTTGCAAGTCAAATGGGTCCCGGGTCAAAATGGGTCATTTTTAAACGGGTCATGGAAGTATAATCCCCACTAGAGGTCTCCATCAAAGAGACCCCTTTATCCTCGTATTTATTCTTGTTATGTGCAAACGGTTTTTCCTCTCTAATTAATAATGCTGTCCAAAATCAAGTGTTAAGTTGTATAACCATTAGTAGAGGTTGCCCAATGGTCACCCATCTTTTCTTCACGGATAATAGCCTGCTGTTTTGTAAAGCAAGCATCTACAAGTGCCAACAACTCATTGATATCCTTTAACTCTAAGAAGCTGCATCTAGTCAAAAGGTTAATACTGATAAATCATCAGTATTTTTTAGTCGTGATACACCTAAAGAAGTGAAGAATGAGGTAATGAGTACCCTTGGACCTATGAGTGACTCTCAGCACTCCAAGTATCTTGGCATAACATCTATTATTGGCGAGTCAAAAACTGAAGTCTCCACAGAAATCAAAGAGAGAGTGGGGAAAAAACGGTCAGTTTGGAAGGAAAAAATACTCTCTATAGGCAGCAAGGAGGTCCTCATAAAAGCAATTGCCCAAGCAATTCTGACATATACGATGAGCTGTTTTCAACTACCAAAGGGTTTGTCTGATGAGATGGAAGGGATAATGTGAAGATTTTGGTGGGGATAGAGTAAAAAAGAAACAAAAATAGCTTGGGTGAGCTGGAAGAAGCTGTGTAAGTCAAAGCTTAGAGGACAAATGGGATTCTGAAGCCTTCAAGCTTTCAACCTTGCAATGTTAGCAAAGCAAGGCTGGAGGTTGCTAACAAAACAAGACTCCCATGTGGCTCAAATCTAAAAGCCCGATACTATCCCCATGGAGATGTCCTTCAAGCAAAGCTTGGGTCAAATCCCTCGTACACTTGGAGAGGTATTCTAAATGGGTTGGAAGTGATTAAGCAAGAAACCCGATGGCGAGTTGGTAATGGAAATTTGATCCACATTTGGGATGACAAATGGATGCCCAAACCCAAAACCTACAAGGTAATCTTCTCCCCCCTCCCCCCCGCGCAAAAAAAGTTGTTTGATGACTTTACCATGGTCTCCTCACTAATTGATGGAGATACTAGAAGATGGAAAGTTGATCTTGTCAAATCTATTTTCTTTCCTTTTGAGGCAAACACCATTCTTAATATTCCACTATACTATAATCTGCCCGAGGACAAGATTATATGGGTTGGTAATAGAAAGGAGGAATTTACAGTTAAAAGTGTTTATTACATTGCCCTCAAGGTGATTGGAGCGAAGGATGAAGGAGAAAGTTCCACTGGGGATGGTAGGAATGCTCTTTGGAAAAGGTTGTAGCATTTTAAAATCTCAACAAAGAAAAAAATCTTTGCGTGGAAGGCATGTATGGATGGCCTCCCAACAATGGTAAACTTAAAAAAGAGAGGGGTTGATATTGATGAGCTTTGCCTATGCTATGAAAGAAGACCTAAGTCAATCTCTCATTCCCTCTAGGAGAGTTTGGGACTACTGGTTGGACCGCCCTGTTGAGATCCCTTCAAGCCCCTTGGATTTTTCTGACTTAGCGATGGAGATTTTGGCACAAGGGACTTCTTAGGACCTTGAACTCTTCTTTGTCACGGCATGGTCAATCTGGTACAATAGGAACTAGGTGGTGCAGGAATTGGCTAACCAATCCCCCCAATCAAATTTGGAGCTTTGCCAAAAGGTATTTACAGGACTTCTTTGTCACGGCATGGTCAATCTGGTACAATAGGAACTAGGTGGTGCAGGAATCGGCTAACTAGTCCCCCCAATCAAATTTGGAGCTTTGCTAGAAGGTATTTACAGGACTTTAAGGAGGCAGTCTTGCCCTTAAGTTTTCTTAGGCCTCATGAGGGCAATAAATTCGTAGCACCACCAGCTGGAATGTTTAAAATTAATGTGGACGGAGCTACATCAGAAAATGGAAGGAACTCAAGTGTGGGGCTGATCATTAGAGACTCCCAAGGCTTAGTGGTAGCAACATGCTCAAGGTACCTTTCTAGCCTATTCACTACCTTTGAAGTAGAATTACTTGCTATTAAGTGTGGCATCCTTTTTGCCCGAGAATTGGAGCTCTCACAGGTAATCATAGAGTCAGATGCCTTATCAGTGGTGAAGAGTATAATTGATAAAGAAACTGGTGGAAGTCTAGGCCACTTGTATTTTGGTATTAGTCAAGTCCTTGAGTCCTTTAGCAGGTGGCAAATTAAGCATGTGAAAAAGGGGATACAATAGGGTAGCTCATGAGCTCACACAACTTGCCAGGAGGAATGAAGCTTCTCAAAGACGGATAGAGGTCTCCCCTCCCATGTTTCAAAATCTTATCTCAGCAGATTGTAGTTAGCTAGGAGCTTCCTGATCTTTTTTGAACTCTATTGTACTCACTTTTCTTTCTACTTGTATTCAATTTCATATTATAAAAAATTAAAAATTAAAAATTTATAAAAATAAAATAAAAATAAAATAACATAAAAAAACTATGACAAAATCACAAAGGGAATTAAGGTTCATTTCATTTAGGTCCAGAAAAAAAAAAAATCAAAATTAAACAAAGAAAAATAATATGCATTTTCTATTAATCTAACAGAAAATGTAATAGAGAGGGCAAAGTACTTATTCTGAAAAGTTCAAAGGGAACATGCATTTCTCTTGTTGCATGCATGGGAAGAACGTGCTATACCCATTAAAATTGCACTATGGTTACGTTTATTTATGCATAAAACATTTTCCAAAATTTTCCAGTATTTGACCCAAAATGTTGGTCAAATTGAAAGTGATTTTGGGTTTACTAGGAAAAAGCCCTCCACATGGAGTAAATTGTTTTATGCCCCCTTAGAGCATTCACAATAAAGTTATTTAAAAATATAGTTTTTAGTAACTTAAAATACTACTTTATCTATTTTAACACTCCACTTTATAAGAGCATCAATATCTGGCATGCTAAAACTCTAAATATGCTAAACTTTAGCATCAAACTTCGTAAATCTTACATTACCTACACTTCTAATTCTAAAAACTTTTACCATTAAGCTACAGTACCATCCTACTTTTATGATAATACTGTAGCAAGATGGTATTTTTTTTTTAAATAATATTTTATTAGGTTTTGGGTTTTTATTTGGGTATTGAGTTATATTATTTTAATGTGTTGTATGATAAAATAAAAGTTGAAGAAAATGCGCAGGATGAAAATGGAGCTCTGAGCTCCATTTTGGAAAATGCTCGTGCGTGTTTGAAATCTATCCGTTGGACTCACAAGACAATTACCAAATTACCCTTTCACACCATTCCTTATTCCTCTCATCTTTCTACTCTACCCTCTGCCCTCTGCCCTTTCAATAACAAATTTCCAAATCCAAACACAAAAAAAAAAAAAAAAAAAATCTATAACAAATTCCCAAATCAGCTAAGGAAAAAAAGAAAAATGAATCCCTTGCAAATTAGGATTCCTCAAAATGCCAAAAAAAAAAAAAAATCAGAATATTGCAAAATCTTTCAAATGGAGTTTGTACCCATCTTGCAGTGGATGAGTTCCGATGGAGAAGAAGTTGAAGAGTCATGTGTTCCGGTGGCTCTTAGAACATGCCGAGAATGTAATCATCGCAGCAACCGGCACTGAAACAGTCCCTGCCATCGCCGTCTCCGTCGGAGGGACCCTCTAAATCCCAAAAACCACTCACGACTCCTCCACCACCGCCACTGCCACCTCCACAACCACTGTCGCGAAGAAACGTAAACGACCATCTAATAGCGAATTCGTGGATGTTGTAAACGACGGCAGGGAAAAAAAAAAAGAGAGGAAGAAGGAGAGCTTGGAACATTCTGGAGTTTGGAGGAATGGCAGGGAAAACAAAGGAGAAAAGAAGGATAAAGAAGAAAAGAGTAAGGGTACGTGTGTGGAGGAAAAAAAAGAGGGGAAAAAAAAAAAAGAAATGCCGTGTGTGAAGGATAAAAAAAGAGGGAAAAAAGAAGAAGGAAATGTTATCACAACTTTTTCACTATAAATCTTAAGTGGTAGATTAGTATTAGCTAATATTGGTGAGAAAAAAATAATTTTTTTAGAAAGAGAAAAAAATCATTTTAATAGTACGTTAAAATTAAAATTAGTATCAATTTTTATCAAAATATTTTCACAATACTTTCTCAATAAATCTTAAGTGGTAAGTTATTATTAGCTAATATTGGTGAGAAAAAAAATAAATCTTTTAGAAAGAGGAAAAAATTATTTTAATAGTACGTTAAAATTAAAATCAATATCAATTTTTATTATAATATTTTCACAATACTTTCACAATAAATCTTAAGTGGGGGGTTATTATTAGCTAATATTGGTGAAGTAGTTGATTTAAGTATGAAACAAACTCCTTTATATTTATATTGTCCTTTTTAGTAATTTACCACTCAAACCACCACTTTTATAAATGCCAGCCAAACACTCACCTTTTTTAAAAAACACTTTTTAACGGCTTTTACCAAACACTCAGTTTTTTCAAAATGCACTTTTTTCATTATGCACTTTTTGAAAACTCCACTTTTTCATTATACACTTTTTCAAAAAACTGAACTAAACTCACCCTAAGAGGAGTAAAATAATTAGGAGTTGTTTAATACCTGTGTTTAAACACCAATTTTCAATGTTTGAACAATAATAACACTTCTAACATATATTTTTATAACACTCAAACACGTATTTTCACAACATTGAAAACTAGACAACAATATTAGAAATCTTGCTAATTTGAACATACCCACCACCCACCACCTTCCTTTAACCAATCTTATATCCAATGTCTAATTTTTTTTCTTTGTTTTTGGACAAGTGCGATTCACTCTAATCTTCTTGTGATTGACACATACATAGATTTTTTTTCTCGAAAAAATTTTCTTGTGGGTTTTTTATTTTTCACTCCTAAATTTAGTGTTTGTTTTTCCCCCTCAGAGGATGTGAGAAATCTATTGTGCAATGGAAATTTATTGAAAATTCTGTTGTATAAGGGAAATTAATTGAGAAATTGTCTAAATTTCATTAGTAATTTTCCATACAAATCAAATACCTAAAAATATTTTTTTGGAGTATTTTTAAGAAATATCATAAAACATATATAAAAAAAATACTAAAGTATTTCTAACTAAAAATATTTTAGGACGAGACAATTGTAATTTCCACGATTCAATTTCTAACAAGAAAGCGACTGACCTCAATTATTAAAGGATACTCTTTAAGTTAGTTGATACATATTTTTCTCCCAAATCTTATCTTTACTTAATGATCGAAAGATGGGTCACTGATTTCGACCAAAGGAATACGTCACATTCCTAAAGATAGATACATTACAGTAGTAGAGTTACTCCCCTCAATATATGTATATTATCAAGTCATTTTACAATATGATTACAAATTGCAATGGGAGGGATACAAGTTTCTATCAATGTATTAAATTGATTATGATAGGTACAACATCGTTTTATATGAGTCTATGATTAAAAGAAAATTAAGAAATATCTCATAGGCCTCTTATTAGAAAAAATATCTTGTAAACTCGGTCGTAGTAGGAGATATTCTCTCTTACAATTGTTATAAGTTTTATTGTGCATGGATCACAATACATTACTTAAGTAAATTATGAAAAAAGTCTAAGAAATTTTTATTTTAAATTTCATATTTTAGAGATGCAATAAATTAAACCTTGTGGTTTCAAAACTAACAAATGAAATTTTGAGATTTATAAAAAAAAAAAAATTAAATTATATAGTTTCAAAAGTTATAAATAAAACTTTAAGGTTTCAAAAGGTAACAAATTAATCATTAACCCATTTAAATGGAATGACAATGTATTTAGGATTTAAAGGGTTACTTTTTGAGCCCTTATGGTTCAATTTGTTAGTACTTTTCTGTATGGTCATTTTTTTTTTTTTTTTTGAAAAATTTTATTTAATTTGTCATTTTGAAACTGTATGGTTTAACATGTTACATACCTAAATTTTAGGCTTTGAGATTTAATTTTCTCAAAATTAATTATGTAATCAGGTTTGAAATTATCGGACCTTTAACTTTGGATAATTTGAGGTTGTTATAGGTCTAATTGCAAATAAATAGAACATTTATAATTAATAGTTTGTTTGGTTGGAGTAATTTTTGGAAGGATGAAAAATGGGAGTGAAAAAAGTTGAGAGAAAATATGATTTTTGGTTATCTGATAAAGAGGAAAAATATGATTTTTGGAGGTTTTTTTTTTTTTTTTTTACCCGGATCCGCCAAAAACAAATCCTCCCAAATTGAAGACAAAATAAGGAAGAAGAAGGTTCTTAATGTGAAATGACATAGGTACATCTAGGAGTGTTCGCGATACGATGCAGTACGATTTTGGGCCATTTTTAGCACCGCACTTTGCGGTGCGGTTTAACCAAAACCATAACTGCACCGCACCTTATTTTTGCGGTTACTTGTGTGGTGCGGTGTGGTGCAGTGCGGTGTGGTGCAGTGCGGTGTGGTGCGGTGCGGTTTAAAGTTTATCCAAAATCATAACAGCACCGTACCTCATTTTTGCGATTACATATACGGTGCAGTGTATAAGATGCGGTTTGAATAATTTGAAGTTGGTATATTTTTCAAATTTTAGGCTTTTTCTACCCAGCCCAAAACTAATTCTTCCCTTTGTTTTGGTCCAAGTTTTAAACTATTGAGCTAGTTTTTCTTTATTTTAGTTTGGCTTTCCTAATCAACACTTGCTAAGGTTATCACAAACTATTTTTTTTTAAAACTAGAGTTATTAAAATATTAATAATATATTTAATATTAAAAATAATTATATATATTAATATATAGAGAGGGTGCGGTGCGATGCGATTTGTGTGGTTTTCTTATTATAAAACTGCAAACTGCACTGCATCATACGATGTGATGCAGTGCAGTGCACTATTACTTGCAGTGTGGTGCGGTGCAGTTATGTCATTTTGCAGACAGTTTTGGTGCGGTTTTTGCGATTTGTGCGGTTTAAACAGTTTGATGAACACCTCTAGGTACATCTATTTGTTATTAATTCTGTCGAGTGATGAGGTTCACTTGTTTTTCTAAATTTTCTATTCTCATTGTTTGTCTTTATCAGTTGTTGTCATCCTTACTATAAATAATACAGTTACTTCCTATTTGTTAAAAAAAGAAAAAAAAAGAAAAAAAAAAAAACCAGGGTTAAATTATATATATATATATATATATATATATGAGATAAGTTCAAATCACACCTAGTATAACTTTATAAGAGTTACAACTTTTATACACCATAGATTTCTAAAAAATCTAATGGTTAGAAAATTACTATAATCAATGTCATCTTTAAAATTTATTGTTTTCCGTATTAGCTAACTTAATTAATTTAAAAGAATATTATATTATTTTCTTTTCTACTTTCTTTCTCTCTCCTAATTAATTCATCCCTAATCTTGCATGAGTGCCTATTCTCAACGTTCTTAAGTTGCAGATTTTATTTTTCTTGCACAAGAAAGATAGCCTCCTCTTTTCGTCATTTGTTGTTATTATTAGCTAAAATGTATTAGATGCTTTTAAAAATCTTACAGTGACCCACCACTTAATGTTCTCCTTATATTAACATTCTCCTCTACCAGTCCACCTAAATAAATTTCCCTCTCCTCTTTTTTTTCTCCATTTTTATATTTTTCTTACATCCATTGTCAAAACCCAAAACCATATATATCCATTTTCATTTTGATCTTCCAGTTTCAGATCTAATCTTTATTTTCATTTTTATTGTATTGATAGCACCATGGGTAGCTTGCTAGTTAGATTTCAAATCCACCAAACTAAGAAAAATAAAATAAAAAGACTACATAAAAACTAAAATTAATAGTGTCCAAAATTTCAAAACCTAATATTCAGACCCTACTCGCTTCTTACACTATACACAAATTTTAAAATACTATACATTAACAACATGAGAGGGTGATTTTCTCACCCTTAGATTTAGGGTGCGTTTGTTTCGGCAATAAATGGAATCCGAAAAATATTTGACACCACGAGGCATGTTTGGATTGGCTGGAAAATTCAATCAAACGGAAAATGATTTTCGTTGACTGTAAAATACCTAGCTGTGACCCGTAAATCATTTTACACTTTTATTTTATCTTCAAACCATTTCCACTCTCCTCAGAAAATTTCTCTCCTCACTCACGCCAAGCCCAAGCCCAAGGACGGAGAAAGCTATTGTCGGTGAAGCCCAGATCCAGTCCCCGACCCATGGCCCTACCGGTCTGATCACGCCACTCAAACCCATCGTCGATTTGATCATACCGCCTCAGCTCCTCCGTTTTGATCAAACCCATCTCCGATGAACCCAGCTAAACCCACCCTAATTTCACCACATCCCAGTCCCCGACCCATGGCCCCCCCGGTCTAATCACATGGCTCAAACCCATTGCCAATTTGATTGTGCCGCCTCAGCTCCTCCATTTTGATCAAACCCATCTCCCGATGAACCCAGCTAAACCCATCTCCGATGAACCTAGCTAAACCCATCTCTAATGAACCCAGCTAAACCCACCCTGATTTCACCACATCCCAGTCCTCGACCCACGACCCTGCCAATCTGATTGCGCCACCTCAGCTCCTTCGTCGTGCTCAAACCCATCTCCAATAAACCCAACTAAACCTACAATTGGTCTTGTGACTTTTGATTTTGATTGTGTTAAATGTTTTTATTTTGATTTTTGGTTATGTTATTTGTATATTTTGAAATTTTTTGTAATAAAATTTGTTTGGATGCTGAGAAAATAGTTGAGAAAATGTGAAAATTTTGTAGGAAAATAGCATTTTTAGAATGTTACCAAGCACCGGAAATCAATTTTCAGACTATTTTCTATTGTAAAACCAAACACCCAAATTTCATTTTCTTTACGGAAATTCACTTTCCCTTGCATTCATTTTACACTCGGAATTCGATTTACATTGAACCAACCGCAGCCTTAGTAAGAATCTACGGTGTATAAAAGGTGTAACTCTTGTGAAGTTACACCAAGTATAACTTGAACCCATCTATATATATATTGGTTGGATTCAAGTTTTACTTGGTGTAATTCTAAGCAATATTACACCACCTAATAACTTGTTATTGATTTCATTTTTTGAAAATCTCACAATTGAATTACATGTTCTATATGTTCTTAACATGCATGCTAATTTTCATATCAATCGGATATTATTTACTATTTGATCCATAAACTCATCTTTTATGTGTTCTTTTAAACTACAAAATCTTGAATTTAAAAAATGACAAAATTTAGCAACAAAATTAGTTATAACATTAAGTTACAATCTTATTCCATATATTTTTATTGAATGTGAATTTTGACAAATTCATAATTGGATTACATCTTCTTCTTATATCCTCCATGCTTGCAAAATTTCTAAAAAATTAAAGATAAATAGTGTAAGGACATAGTTTGGTTCCTAAACCAAAAAATATAATAGGATCTAAGCTCAAAGAACCTAATACAATGAATTTGTAGAGAATGGGTTAGAAAACTAGGGTTTAATGAGTTAGATGACAATTATAGTGGATCCAAATGACAAGAAAACAAAGATAGAAAATTGTCCTCGGCTCAATCCAAGGAGATTAGTTCTTGTATATATTTCTTTTGAATTTGATTACAACTCCAATTCTTGTTGCTACAGTATTTTCCTTTCAATTTTCCAATCCCTCTCACTTAGGGGCTTCTTTCTCTCTTATTTCCTTCCATCTCCACCCTTCACGTGTAGATCAAGTTGTTGGCTTTGACTCTTGTCCCATCGACACCTTCCTGTAGTCTCTAGGAGTAGTTGTAAGGCCGAAAATTACTGCTCAGGTATCACTTCTACATTAATGCGGCCAAAGAGTTAGCTGCAGAGTATTCAATGCGGTGGTAGCAGTTTTCTCTCATATATTTCATAACTTTCCTTCGTCATGTGCTTTCATGATGTGTATCATTATCAATAGAAACTCCTAGAACATTGCTCTGGATGGTAAACCACATATTTTAACCTCTGCTTTGCTTAACCAAGGAGGCATTCCTACTCAAACCACCTTCCTAAACCCTCATGACCAGACTCCTTTCTTCATTCACTAATGCGGACTTCTATGACAACGTTTACCCGTCCTCGGACTACTAGGTGTCTTCAAACCGGACCTCCAGCCTAATATATATATATATATATATATATATATGTACACTATTGGGCCTATCATACCTACAAATAGTTATGTCATTAATAAATTTTTTAAGTTGCAAGTTTTTGTAGTTTAAAATTATACATAATAATAAATTTATAGATCATATAGTAAATAATATCTGATTGATACAAAATTTGACATATTTATTAAGAATGTTAAAGAACATGCGATTTCAATTGTTAGATTTTTAAAATATATAGTAATATTTATTTTATTGAGTAAGGTTGTAGTCTTAGATTACAACTAGTTTTATAGCTAAACTTTATCCTTTAAACAGTTGATTGATGACATGGTTATTGATTTTTAACCATCTTGAAATTTTACAAGCATAAAGATTAGAGAATATACGAAAATAATGTAATCTAATAGTAAATTTATTAAAATTGATATTAAATTAAAAAATATTGTGTAGTGTAATATTATTTAAAAAAAAAATAAATGTGCTCAAGACAACACAAAGAAAGATAAACATCAACACACTAAAAAAAATGTTATATATAATAGAGGTATAAAAATAAATTTATACCAATTACATTTTTTTTAATTATCTAATTTTCTTATTAAAAAAAAAAATCAATTACTCAACTTTTTCACCTCCAAACCAAGCACTAAAGAAAAACTAAAAATTCTTTTACTCTTTTTTTTTTTTTTCCTTTTTTTCATCCATGCTTTATTTTCTATTCCCACTTCCCAACGTCCCAATTCTAAAAGACTAGTAGCTGGTATAATACTTGTCTCAACTCTCAACCAAGTAGCTGTTATAAAAACTGTCGGTTCTCTCTCTCTCTCTCTCACAGAAAAGGCTGTCATAAACAATTGTTATTAAGAATGTCGTTTTTTAATGTCATGTCAGCTAGACTGCGACTCTGCTTAACCCCAGATGCTAACTGATGTTAACATTTCTCCTAAACTTCCAAATCCCAATCCAGGTATTTTATTTTATTACGTTTTCCTGTAATTGGGAATTAATTAATTCAATTTCATTTACATGAGAGAGAGACGCACAAGTGTCGGTAGCACTTTACTCCAAAAACAGCCAGACTGGCTTATTCACAGCGTATAAGCCTGGGCCACGTGGGCAATAATAGTTGGGCGGTGCCACATCAGCTTACAAAAATACTCTTGACGGTTTGGATTTTCTTTTCAGCTCGTAGAAAAACTAGTAGCTCACTTCATTGCCTGTCCAGCCTGTTATTTTCAACTTGGAGCTCACTTCATTGGGTCCAGTTAACATGTCAATAGTTTGGGATTCTTCTCTCTGCGCCATTCCTTTTAGTCCAACCCTCGTGCTTATTTCTTTATTTCCAAAAAGTGAATTGTGATTGAATTTCTACTGCAAAAAATTGTTCCATTTCTATCATTTGATTTCTTGTGGTCTACCTCAAATCCTGCTGTTTATGTTGTTTATTTGAGATGGAGTCTAATTACAAAAAAGTTGTGATTAACCCGGGTGAGGGTCTAGTGGTAGGTTTTGGTTCGCCTCGGTATCTGTGCTTGGGTTCAAGTTACAATTAGTATCTTGAACCGTAAGTCAATGTGAGATGCTTGTAGTAGATTCTGTCAAGTAGGAAGTGGCTAATCCTACTTTTCTAAGAGGGAAAAAAGTTGTAATTGATGAATTGTTAAAGTGGTTGTAGCCTTTTAGGTATGACTTGGTAGGCATCTTGATTTATCCACTTTAATCGAACTGTCCTCTTGTGACCACTCTTGGTGGAACATAGCCCTTTGGTAGCAGGTTCCCCCATCCACAATGGAGGGTATCAAAACTTAGTACGGTTGTGGCTGGACTGAATAGATGATGTTGATCATGAATTTAATGTAAAAACCATCAAACACTTGGAAGGCCCAAAGCTAGTTAGGTACGGGTACTATAGTAGCCCCCCAAAAAAAATATGGTCTTCCTATAAAATGGACTGATTTATGTGCATTATTTGGTGGCAAACATGGAATGTCAAACTGTTTAAAAAGGTCATTCCAACAATGCACTTAACAAATGTGATTTGGATTTGAACATGAGCCAAAAATAAATAAATAAATAAAAAACAAAGTGTGATTTGAAACAAGCAGATGTTTGGCCTCATTTTCTTTGGATATATTAGTGTCGTTTTGTGGGCTTTACTTTTGGGAATTGGGATAACGAGGCAAAAAGTTCTATGGTGGAGATATTTGTTAAGTGGAGTAGGTAGGACCTTGGTGGATGGATGTCTCATTCGACAATGACTAGGTAGGACCTCGGAGGATATTCCTTGAGGGATATCACAATAAGTTTCAAAGAGGTTTAACAAATTTTATGATATTTTTCACAGTTAAGGTAGCAGTTTGTCTTCCCATAAAAAAAAAAATAAAAAAATAAAAATAAAAATAAATTGATAGCTATGATTAGTATATAATAAAAATTATATCAGTGATAGTCACATGTTAAGATAATATTGTATTCATCAAAATCTATCAATTTAGCAAATTGTGAAAGAAATTATGAAATTTGTTGTATTTTTAGCATGATTGAGATATAAAAATTCAATGTGTGGCAAATGAGGGATAAATATATTAAAAAATACCTAAATAATCATATTTTAAATAATAATAATAATAAGTGAGATTTGAAAGAGATTATAGAGGTCAAGGGTAAATTGATATTTACCAACACTTAGTTCAATTAAATAGATTCATATTTAATTTAGTCAAATTGATTTCACCTTATTCAAACAATTGAAAGTAGATGTAAAGATTATAAAATTAACCAAGAGAGGGTGTAACCACTCAACATAGTTTGGTGGCACTAGATATTTGTATTAGAATATAGGAAACAAAAATATATTAAAAGCAGAAGCTCAATAATTAAGAGATGGAGTTTGAAGATTCAGCAAAAAAAATACCATTAGTGTTTTAAAAAATCAAATTTGTAGCACAGGTGGTCTATTTAATAATGATCCATACAATAGGGGGTCTCTTTGAATTTAACCCTAAAGATAAAGTGAGTATTTAAGTCAATTAAGTGTGTTCTTGACTAAAATGTTGATAAGATGTAGAATGAATTGACCATTTGTTTTAAATTAGTGACTAAAGAAGTATTTAAAGAATCTAAAAGATGTGGGGTCTGACTAAAAAGACTAGGTGGTAAAAAAAAAAAAGGAGGTTCTAGTAGCAATGTGATTGCAAAGAGAGAGTTAAAAAAGCGGCCTATCTATATGTAGAGACAATATCACTTACGAAAATTATTAAGCAGTGAAAAGAGGAGCAAAACTTGATGTCCAAGAGGCTAGATTTAAGTTTTACGATGAGTTATATAGCAAGTTGAGGAGAAAGGTTTGAGAAAAGTATAATGATAAACTTACTAATTAAGACAAGTAAATGAAAACAATAATAGACTTGAATTGTGTCAAATGCATTATTTATGACAATCAAAGAGTGGAGGAGGTACACTCATTTTTTTTTTTTTTTTTGAGAAGAAGGAGGTACACTCATATACATTTGTAAAAGAATATGGAAGATATTCAAAATTGTACGAATTATTGTGAAACTAAACTTATTAGTCACCTTATGAAACTTTGAGAGAGAGAGAGAGAGAGAGAGAGAGTATAGATTAAAATAGGAAACTACAATTTGAGAGAATTAATTTGGCTTTATGCTATGGCAATCTATCAACTATTCTATTACTTAGAAATCTAATGGTTTATTGACCTAGAGAAAACATATGATATGAATACCCATAGAGGTTATTGTTAGGGTTTCGAGTAAATGACTTGCTCTAAAGTATATTAAATTGATTAAGAACATGTATGACAATAGTGTGAGAATGAGTTGATGCATCATAAGTAAGTGTGTGTGTGTGTGTGTGTGTATGTGTGTTTTTCACTATAGGTTTGCATTAAAAATCAATATTAAGTCCAAATATTTTTTTCATTGGTATGGATAGGCTCAGTAGACTGTTTCAATACGAAGTCTGTTAGTGTATTCTTTTTGCATTGATATAATTTTAATGTATAAAACTAAATGTGAAGTTAATATCAAAGTTACAAATTTGGAGGGATGATTTAGAAACTAACGGTTTTTGGCTAAGTATGACTAAAACAAAGTACATGAAATGAAAGTTAAGTAGAATCAAAGGTGAAAGGGATATAAAACCTAATGGTCAAGAGAGATCTATATTTTGAATTAATTCATTAAGATTGAGAGATTGAAAGATGTGAATCATAGGATAATAGCTAGGTAGATAAAGTAGAAGTGTATAATAGGTATTGTGTGACAATAGAATACCAACTATGTTAAGGGAAAATTTTTAAAAGTCCGTAATAACTTACAAAATCAACTACACCCTATGATATTTAGTGTTGTGATATTAAGAAGCAACATGTTCATGAAATGAATGTACCTAAAATGAGAATAGTAAAATGGATAAGTTGAAATATAAGCAAAGATAAGATTCAAAATGAAGAAATTCACTTAAAGATAGAAGTGACCCTATTGATGAAAAGATGAAAGGGAGTTACTTGAGATTATTAGCAGAAGTATGAAAAAAATAAATAAATAAATAAATAAAAGACATCTCAATTAACAATGTGATAAAGAGTATGATTATGGTATGATAAAATATTAGAAAAGAATACATGTAGCCAATCATGATTATTTTATAGAGGTTCCATAAGCAACTCCAAAGTTTTGAGGCTAGGGCATGGTTGTTGTTGACATGGAATGTTGTGATTGATGAATTACAAAAATGGTTTCGAGGATAGGCATATGTGAAGCTGATGTAGCTATAGTCACAAATTTCTATAACCAATTATAAAAAATGCTATGAAAATTATTCTTTCCCTAACATTTCTCTGCCTTCAGTAATTGCAAACATGGAAAATCTCAAAAAATACATCATGATTAGGCTCACAACTTTCCAATTCTTCTCATGTGTCAAAGAGAGCAAGGGAGAAGTTTTCTAACTTACTGCACACTTCACTGAGCTATGCTTTAATGTTTGTAAGGGTTGATTAAGCCATTCACTTAGTATGTTCATTGCTTTAAATGCATCCCTTCCATCTTTTTCTAACTATGGGGGTTGCTTGGGAGCAATGAGCTAGCTCATTCACTCCTTTAGGTTTGTTAGTATATACGTTAGTCTAGCTCACTGGGCTTAGCTAGGGCCAATGTACTATTCTTGTAGTACACTCATATTACTTGTACATCACACATACTATAATCTATACTGTAAACACCGCATTTTGTACCACTTACGACTTGACCCCATTTTCCCCCAATGATGTTCAAATTCTAAAGCCCAAGGTTGGTTTAGGGCTTGATTAGATTGAAATTGACTTGAGGAAAGTGTTTTCGGAAAATTATAACTCTTTTATGAATCAAATAAGCTATTTTTTGAAAATAAAGGCCACGAAAATCTTAGGACATGTGTACGCATACACACGCATGCACATGCATGCTCAAGATTTGCGTGCGCATGTTAATGCATGCATATACAAACACGGGCATATATATGTATGCTAAGGTTCCAGAAACTATGAGATGCAAGTTTTTTCTACATTAAAGTTTGGTTTTGGAACGAATTTCACATCATCTGAGAGCCATTCTAAACTCCTATTTTTTGTTTACAAAAAGCCATATATGGTACCTTTTCAAAATATAGAGAAAATATGAAGGGAAAACACAAGATTTACTAGAAATAGTGAATTAAAGAAGGAGTTTTTCACAAAACATCCTGAAGTTAAATTTTTTTTTTTTTTTTTTTTTTTATTGAGGCATTTTTTGGCCTTGATCTTCAAGTTTCAAGCTTACTAATCACTTTTTTATTTGATTTTGAATAGATTAACTGAGGAGAACAGTCAAAATCAAGTTAAGGAGCTTTGTATTTTGAGGTATAATGTTCTAGTTCCTTTTCTTTGCTTTGATGTCCTTTTCCTTGTTTTCTTTCCTTGTTTTTTTTTATGTTATAACATGCCTGCTTAGTTTAGGTTTTCTTTACTTTGTTGTTTTGAGCATGCTACGTTGTTAGATTTAAGTTTTCTATTCTACTATGTTCTTGTGTCTCTAGGTTAGGATTTAAGGCATGTATGTGTATGCATGCTTTTTGCATGCACATGCATACTCGAAGTATGTGTACACATACAACTGGGCTACGCACACAAGCCCTATGCATGTATACGCATACTCATACCCAGAAACCCTAATTTGAACCTTTTTTGCTTCTATTTCTTTATTTTACTTATACAATATGCCTCTACCATGTCCTTTTTATGCTTATGAGTCTTTACCTCCATGTTTTGTTTGTTGTTTGTTCTTCACATGTTAGATTAGGGTTTCTTTTTTATTCTTTATTTTATATGCCATGAACATGCATATGATATGACCATGCAATGATGCATAGGTATTGTGGTGCAATGAGATAAGTCATACATTCATATGAGCATGCATTTGTTTGGAATATGCTTTTGTTGATGAGTATGAACATGCTTGGTTGAATGAAGTGTTCTTGATGTTTAGATGCTTGTAACATGTTGTTTGATTGCTGCCATGTCTATGTTTCTACCTTGAATATGATATAATGCCATGTGTGATAGATGTATGCTAAGGTTTGAGATGTGATGAGATGCATGATAGATATATTTTAGGGTTTGGGATGAAAATGTCATGTTGTATGCTTAAATGTATGCTAGTGTATGTGTGTGAGTCTAGAATGATAAATGTTGAATGTGCATTTAATAAGATTAAGACGTAAGACACAATGAGTGAAAGTCGATCCACAAGTTGGGTGGGGTTGGGTGCCTAACACCTTTTCATCCTTATACGTAAACTCCGGACACGTGCTCTGGTAGTAGATCAACCCTTTCACGAAGGATGCTATATTTATGGTTCCTAGACCTAATTTAGGTGATGACTCCATTTTCTTTCTTTGCCTTGGTTCACTAGGCTGAGGCAGACTCTCCTTCCTTTTGCACCTATAGTGGCAACTCTGCTAGGAATAAAAAGTTTGATTACAATGTGTCTTATTTCTTAATTTTAATAAAGGCTTATTCAATATTTGATTGCACACATTTCACTTGGTTCTTTTTGTCTTATTCACCCTAATTGGTGATGAGTGGGAAGATGAGTACTCTCCATTCAAGCCAAAATCTTTCAGAGTTCATCCACCAACTCACAATCTGTGCTATTACTTATAATGGGTTTTGAGTACATTAACAGTTTGCCACCAATCCATTGCAGTCTATTTAGGCCCAAGGTTGGAACCATGCCCCCCTAGTTGTGAGTAACTCACTGATCTATCCCTTTAGCTCTAGGAAGCTTATCCTTTGACTGTTGACCTTTGATCAGCTTTGACTTTGACTAGTTTGACCATTGACTTTGACCAAAAGTGAAAATTTTTCGATTGACTTCCTCCTTGTCACCTCGAGTTTGAGAGGGGGGGGGGGGATGTCATTATATATGTTAGTCTAGTCCATCAGGCTTAGGCCTAGTGTACTATACTTATAGTACATTTATATTACTTATACTTTACACATACTATATTTATTTAAGACTCTCTATTGTACAATGTTACACACATAATATATATCAATATACAGACTATTCAGTCTTTTTCTCTCTTTTTCATTTTATATTTTTAACAAGGTTTTTGCTTCACTATGCTCAATTATTTAGAAAATAAGTGAAATACTTCCTCCTAAAAAAATTATGCACATTTGGCCAGAATTTTAGTGACATATACTAAACAGTGAAAAGGGGGACAACAAAAAAAGCAATGCATTATTGTGGAAAAAAAGCACCACCACCTTGTAAAGACATGGCAAAACCGGTCAGAATTTTCTAACTCGACCTGACCAGAAAAATGCCTCACCTAAACTTGATTTTTTTGACCTGAAGCAAAAACGGGTTGACCTGTGACTTAACCCGTATTTTTTGCAAGTATACCCGACCTGACCCAAACTCGAACCATTTTTTAAACTTTTTTTTTTGGTAAAAAAAGAAAATTAAGACAATATTGGTTTAATTGTTTGTTGTGAGTTTTAAGGAAACAATTGAGACATTTACATAACTGCATGCAAATTAATTGAAAGATAAATGGTTGAGCATTCTGTAATGAGTAAAGATTTTTAGATATTAAATAGCAAAATACATGCCAAGATAATCTGATTATAGTATAGTTAAATTAATTGAAAGATGAATGGTTGAGCATTCTGTAATGAGTAAAGATTTTTAGATATTAAATAGCAAAATACATGCCAAGATAATCTGGTTATAGTATAGTTAAAAACATTGATTTAAAATTGTAGACACGTGTGAGAAACATTCACAAGTATAAAAATAGTGAAGCCAAAGTATCAAATTAACATAAATTATGAATGCTTAGACCTATTTTTTAAAAATTTATGTCTAAAATAAACGGCTTTTTAAAGTGAATTATGATATTTCTTAGAGTGTGTGTTACTTAACAATTATATGATATTCATAAAAGAGACCATGTATAAATAAGTAAACAATCAAACTTTAATGTATATCTCAAATTGAAATAGACTACCAACCACAATTGACAATAGATTATAAAAATAATTTTTAAGATTGTAAATTTCTTATATGTTTTTATTATTTGTCAAATGAATTATCCAATAAGTCATTTGTAATTTTGTTTTATATTTTGGGATGTTGATATTGTGTAGAAATAAAACTTGTGTATTTGTTTTACTTATCTACATGTTATTTTGTTTTAGATAGTAATGTTAAGATTTGTATAATTTTAAAATTATTGAATAAGTATTAATAAGTGTAATTCATTCTTGATATAAGTGGTGAATTCAAAATAATAAATTTTACATCAAGTAATTTGTTGCATGATTTTTCAAATAACAAATACATGTTGTTTTCTTTTAAAAAAAAATTAAAAAAAAATTCATGTGAAAAATACAGGTCAACCCGATCCAACCCGCAACTCGATTGACTTGAACCTATTTTTAACCCGCTTCAAATGACCCATTTTTTACCCGCAACCTGTTTGACCCGCAACTCAATTGACCCACCCGACCCACCCATTTTGCCATGTCTAAGTTGTAAGTGAGAAACCATTGAGGCATAATACTAAGGTCCCTAGTAATTGGGACCGAATAGAAGTAAGATACATTGATGGAAGCTTCTGAATTGAGGAGGATGATTTTTAGAATTCTCATGGCGTCTATACAGATCAATGGAGCGTCGAAGCATAAAACTCAAGAACAGGACGTATTGATTTCTTTAAAGACAATGGAACCATAAAAATATATTGACATTAGACCGTGCGCACGAGGAATCAGATAGAGATAAAAGGTGTTTCACTAATCTGAGTACAAATATGCGTAAGTAGAGGCTAAAAATGGCCTACTACTAGTAGTAGGAAGGAGATTGGAGACACTTGTTATGGGAGGGTGCCCAAAAAGAAGTGTATATGCTATTGTTTGTTCATAGGTGAAAGAGGTTTGCCCATGGTGCCCTTCATGAACTCATGGTTAGGCTCCTTTTTTATTTTTTTAACTGTTCTAGAAATATATATACCTACTAAATATATCCCACCCAACACTCCAACCGAGTCTTCTCCATACCCCACATCCACTAAAGTACCATTCAAACTATTTTGATGTAATTTCAGGCCATTCATGGGTTAGGTTTGCTCATAGTGTCCTTCATGAACTCATGGTTAGGGTCCTTTTTTATTTTTTTTACTGTTCTAGAAATATATCCCACCCAACTCTCCAACCGAGTCCTCTCCACAAAAGTGCATAGGGAGGTACCATCCAAACTATTTTGATGTAATTTCGGGCCCTCGAACCTTTGCAAATATTATTTTTGGTAATCAGTGCTTTGTGTTGTTGGAATTAGAACTTTTCTTTCAATAAAGTAAACAAAAAATTATAAAAAAAAAAAAATAAAAACAGTGATAAGTGATGATAGTTTGCTACTTTGAATTTTAGAATGAGCTGTTGGAAGAAGACAGAGACCTTATCCAACAAAGTTCTAGAAGTGGTCAGCAAAGCTTGAAATCTTTGCTTATCGTACAAGAGCTCCTATTCAAACACCAACACTTCTACTCAATATCAATACAAAATTCCCTGTTTTATGTTTCCCATGTTGTTCGGTAACCTGAAAGAAGAGCACCACAAAAAATTTTGGTTTTCCCCAAAATGCATATGCTTTCATAAAGGTATCTTTCAGCTAGACAATGAATGAATGACACAACACTGTCTTTATACAGCCACCATAATCTTAAAATGGAAACATTGAGCAAGCAGATCTCTACGATAAATACAGGCCAATCTTAAATGGAATAGCTCTCTTTCCCTATTGGGTATACACGTAACCATAGAGACAAATGGCTAAACTTAGGACATAAATCCCTTTCCTCAAAAGAACACGTACATGCAAACCCTCCTTTTCTTAAAGAAAACTGTCAGAACCAAAGAAAAATAAAAACCTGTCAGTTCAAGCAATTTCCAGGTTCCCAATGTACCACGAAAGTAGAAACAGAGAAACTTCCAAATCATTCATTCATTCCATACAACAACAACTAAACCCTTTCATATAGAAGTAGAGGGATCAGAAAAGAACTCTACAAAGAGAATCATCATTATAATACAAACATTCCCCAATGTTTCCTCTCCCTCAATCAGTACTAGTGCTCTCTATCATTAGAGGTTACAATTTTCTTTTTACTACCACTACTATGCATCATATAATCCCATGAACAAGTACCAAAAAAAAAAAAAAGAAATAATAATAATCCAAGTGTCTAGGCCCACCTCAGATTAAGATCCTCTCTCTAATTTTTCATTTGCCACAGTTTTTAAATGCTAATTGCTAATTAAGAGAGTAAATTAATCAAGCACAACTACCTACTACCTTGACCTCACAATGGAACCGCCATTACTGCCACCTCCACCACCACCACCGCCACCACCAACAACTGAGCCACCCTTCCCAACCCCAACCCCAACTCCACCATCAATACCCTGAATTCCATGATGATGAAAGCCGCCAGAACCGTACACGTGTCCCTGATGATGACCCATAACACCCCCATACATCCCAGCATACATTCCTCCAACCCCATTAAATCCACCACTATTCCCTGACGAACTAACACCCCCACCACTTCCACCACCACCACCAGCGGCGCCACCACCACCACCGGAGCCACCACCGCCACCATCCTTCTCGCCTGGCCTCCCTCCTCCTCCAGCTCCTCCCACAGAGCTCTTCTCCCCTTCCATCTCCCTATACTTCTGCAGATAAATCTTGAGTGGCTCCACATACTCTTCAAACCCCAAAGTGGTCATAGCCCACAACAAATCGTCACCATTAATAGTCTTCCTCTTCTCTCTCTGACACTTATCCGAAGCCTCTCCAGTGATGAAGCTAATAAACTCAGACACACATTCTTGCACTGTTTCTTTAGCATCCTTTGAGATCTTAGCGTTTGCTGGCAATGCCTTCTTCATGATTCTGCTCACGTTTGCAATCGGAAGAAACCTGTCTTGTTCTCTTGCTGACAACTCGCTGTTCGCGTTGTTGCTGTTGTTGTGTCCTCCTGAATCGTTATCCGAATCCGCCATCCCCAAACTCTCTTTTAACCTTCAAACTTCAAAAACTTTTCTGTGTCCGATCCAGTTCAACCCAAATGGACCAAAAATTCAACAACTTTCTGCTAAGAACTATTATGGGTCTGTCAAAGTTTCAGACAAAAAAACAAAAAAGACCAAAATCCACAATTTCACGCCGTAAATCTATATGGGTCTGACTAAGTTCCCAAAAAAGTTACCAAATATAATTTAAACTTTCACAAAACAGACCAAAAATCCAAAATTTTTACGGGGTCTAATTCAAATTTACAAAACAGTCTAATAAGTAAAATTCCAGAACTTGCTTCACCTAACACAACCAGACCCAACACAACTATTTTGAAACCAAAAAACAAAACAAAAAGGTTTATATAAAAGAAATTTAAAAGAAGCAAAACTTGGAAAGTTTAGGGGATTTTTTTTTCCTTTTTCTTTTGCAGAAATTAAGTTATGCGGGGTAGGGATATAGAGGGGATTTGGAGGAAAGGTGAGGGGTAGAATTGGAATAGTAGGGACTGGCCGGGAAAAGTGGAGGAGCTCCGGGAATGTGGGTGGAGTTTTTTTCTGTGTTTTGCAGAGTTTAGAGAGAGAGAGAGAGAGAGAGAGAGAGAGTTCAGAGAGGGAGAGGTGTTGGGGTCCGTCGGATCGTTGAGGTAATAATTGCATCGTGAGCGACACGTGGGTCTCTCTCCACCGTTTATTTCTCGATAAGAATGGGTCACGTGGGTTGTTACTAACCGTTCGATCGTTAGTGGGGGCTGTGAGATCTAGACGGTTCTGGTTCTGACACGTGGTGGGTTATGTCAAGTTGGGTTAAACTTTCTGTTTTTAACTTTTGTAAGATTCTTGTGGCGACTTCATGAAATCTGAGCCGTCTGTATCTCTAATCTACACACGTGGCATTACATTAGCCGTTGATTAGTGAAAACGGCAGTAGCTTTTGTGTCGTTTTGATGTAGAGACTCTCGAAGGCAATGCTTTTTTTTTTTTTTTTTTTTTTTTTTTGAAAATTGGTTTTTCAAAGAGTCAACTAATCCAATGGCTATAATCTCTTTGTTGATTTGTCAACCTAACGTTGTTGCAAATTGAGGGTGGGTCCTAAATTCCACTTTTATGAAAGTACTGGTGTTGAATGAACTTTTTGTAAATCGAGCATGATTTTAGTACAGTTTTTTTTTTTTTTATGCATTGGATGACAGTTTAATACATCATCTTGTATTTCAGTGCCACAAAATATTAAGTGTAAACATAAAATTATTTGGTTCTCTGGGTGGAATATATCCACCACTTATATGAAGGTCGGATCTATTCATCGGTCCTTTATATAGGGTCCACATTTTATAGGACTAGAGTGGACTTATATTCAAAGTACCTAATTATTTCTCAATATAAACCAAAGTTTTCACTTATCATCATATAGATTTTTAACTTTTTAAAGATTCATTTAACACAATGGCCACAATAATTTTGTTGACTTGCTTATTAGTTTAAACAAATTACTCATTGCTTGGAAATTGTTGTGGTTTTTTCAACGTTTCCACTCACACAACACGACAGTGTCTTTCTTGTCGTTGCACAGTGTCAGTCCAAGCCTCGTGCTTCCAAATAGTGTATGAAATTTTTTCACTTAGAAAGGGAAAAAGAACACTACGAATATGGTCACTTGATTAATATATTATGGCCCATAATATAGCATTTTGATCTGATCATGTTTGAGGCTTAAATTTGATGATTAAATTTGTTAAAAGATATGCTAAGGTTTAGGGTACGTTTGGTACACTGAATGTAGATTACATTAGGAATAGTAATATTTATTACTGGAAATAGAAGACATTGTAATGGAATAATTATTACTATTCATAAGTTTAGTTGTCACATATGGAAAACTTGTAAAAGAAGATGTATAAAGAAACTTTTCATTTTTGGAAATATATTAATTTTAAAACCTATTATATACACTAAGGAATAGTTATTACATCTATTTTAAAGAGGAATAACTTTCTTCAATTTAAAGAATAGTTATTCCAATGTAATAATTAATCCATGTAATAAAGATGCAACCAAATGACCAAATTAATATTACACATGAATAGCTATTCCATTACAGGAGCTATTACAGCGTATCAAACGTACCCTTAATATTTTAGATCATTCCCTTTAGACATGTAACAGTTTTTTTTTTTTTTTTTTTTTTCAACTTTCATTATCAGAACAGTCTGTGTTCTTTATACCATGAGATTTGAACACCATGGTAAAAAGTAAAGAGGACTTATGTTTTTAAAGTGTGGAAGCAATATGGGCATCACAGAGCTAGCTCCGAGGAATAGTATGTGTTCACTGAGTGAAGTAGGTGTCCACAAATCTTGCAAGATCTCTATTGAAATCCTAATTCATAGTGGCAGAAAGTTCAATGCCTGCCAAAGAGCCTTTCATGTCACAGATCTCTAAATATCAAAATTTAATTATAGACTGTGGTCCAAAAGTTCTGGTGAATTGCCTCAAAGGATGTAGACGCATGCTTATAAAATCTATATGTGCAACTTGGTGGAAGTCATATGAAAGTTTCTATTTGCTATTGGATCATTTTAAAATTGTTGGTCAAATTTATGCCTACATAATGAAACAAGAGGGTATGTGACCCAATGTACAAGTCAGCAGCTGAGGAGGCATGGTTAAGCAGTGCAAGCACTTTCTTTTAATTTTTTTTTTTTAAAATAAAGTCATAATACCATAGATGTGCGAATCGGCTGGTGAAAAGGGTCGAGAACAAGAGAGCAATGCATAAAAATATGACAGTTGTCCCTCTTTTGTATATCACTGTTTTGTTTAGGACTTGTTGAATCTGGGCACACTGAGAGAGTGCTCTGTAACTACTTTGTTTATGTAAATAATTTATATAAAAAAATAAACTATCCCTTTTTGACCCAAAAAGAAGAAGGAAAGATACAAACACAATACCATAAGTCCAAAACAAGTATGACTGCCCGAATTTTCCCCCAAAAAAAAAAAAAAAAAAGAAAATGACTGCCTGAAGAAATTTGGACACTCCTTAATTCTTCTGCTTCTTTTTCAGGGTTTTGTAAATTTCATCTTGCAATTGACATTTAGATAGGGATACCTTTCCCTTATAATTCTTTTTGAAGTGTTGAAAAACATTAGAACTCTCACAAAATTCCTCTCAGATGATCTAAAGTTTATAAAATTTTTAGCATACATTAGTGAATGTACTTTTGGGCCCTTAAGCAGAAAGATATGATTAGCTTTAATTAGTATCATGAAAGTTTCAGAACTGTTTGCAAGTGCTGATTACTGTATATGAAGACTGACTGATTGGATCGAGCTAATGATGACTTATTATGGACTGCCATATATTATTTCTCAATAACTTCCAATGGATAAACGAGGTTCCTTATTGAGTTTTATGCCTTGTTCCTTGCTGGATATAATAAGTGCTGTATGTGGAAGGTGGAAATCAATCAGGTATTTTAATCAAAATGTGTCATGATGAGACTGATGGAACCACATAGTCCCCCAGTAATCAAATATAAGGCTAACCATGACTGATAAGTAAAACTTGTAAATAGATATAAATAAGGCTGTGTTTGTTTTACATGAAAACTAATTCTGGAAAGTATTTTACACCATTATGTGTGTTTGGTACCAATTGAAAATATGGTTAAACTGAAAATGTTTTACACTTAGACCGTAAAATACTCCTTCTCACCTGTAAAACCATTTCCATAATTGTTTTACCTTCAAACAATATTTTATGGACTAAAAATCTAAAGAGAGATTGAGCGAGAGAGAGCCCAAGCCGAGCAAGAAGAGGGTACTCCGCTGACCCATGGCCCCGTCGTCACTGCGCAAGCCACTCTGCCAGCCCATCCCTTGTCCTCATCTTCTCTGACCCACCTCCATCGACCCATCCCACGTTCAAACCAACCCATCACCTCCATCGACCCATCCCTCATTCTAACCAACCCATACCTTCAAATCAAGTTTCACGGATTGAAAACCAAACACGAGAGAGAGAGAGAGAGAGAGAGAGAGCTTGAAGGGAAAGTGAACCCGAAGAGAGAGAGAGAGAGATTGAACTTGGGAGAATCTCATCGTCGCTTGAAGCTCGTCGTCACCGCCCGAAGCTCGTCATCATCGCCAAACATAGATCGAAGCCTTGTCATCTCGTTCTTGTCGTCGCTAAAGCTCATTTTCAACACCAAACACAGATTGGAGCCTTGACCCGATTTCAACCTCTCTCGATCTAACTCTCTCTTTCCCTCAATCTCTCACTGAGTTTGTGAACTGAAAATATTTTTATTTTGATTTTTGGTTGAGATAAGTGTATATTTTGAATTTTTTCTGTTATAAAATTTGTTTGGGAGCTGAGAAAATGGCTAAGAAAATGTGAAAAATTTGTAGGAAAATAACATTTTTAGAATGTTTCCAAACGCCGGAAATTGTTTTCTGAACTATTTTCCATTGCAAAACCAAACACCTGGATTTCATTTTCCTTACGGGAATTCACTTTCCCCTGCATTCATTTTACACTCGGAATTCGATTTACATTGAACCAAAAGCAGCCTAAGTAAAAACAACCAAGAATCATGAATGGCTCATCTCAATCTGATCAAGGAAATTAAGAAAGGGTATGATACGCAGCAAGAATATCTCATAGAAATGAATAAGAATACTCGAGCAAAGCTCAAGTGGAGATAGATCAGCTACTAACAGCTGCTAATTGCTACACTTTAAGGAGATGTAGCATAACTAAGGCTAACCATGACTTAAGAAGAGATGAGTAAAACTAGCAAACAGATAAAGAAGGTACAACTGCAAGGAGTCATGGATGATTGATCACAATCTGACTAAGAAAGTTCATAAGGCTTTGATATGCAGCAAGAACAAACTTATACATACGACTAGAAATACTCGAGAAAAGCACTAGTGGAGAAAGATTGGCTTCTTGCAGGTGCAAAATTCTACATTTCAAAGAGCTTTTCAAAAGCAGATTAAAGCAAAAGTAATATGTTTAACAACTTTCCATCATTTGAAATTGACCTTAATTAACATAATTTAATTTGTTGGTAATAAATTTACATTAAATGTATCTGAACACATGTAGTCAATAATAATTTTTTAACATCAAGATTTAGTCTTAGGGCTTTTTCATCTTCTGGAACCCACAGAATAGTTCTAAAACATAGGATGATGCCAAATGAACAAAAAGAAAGTATCAGTGAAAAGAGAAATGCAAGTGAGATTCCATCAATTGCCCATGGCCTTCAAACTTTTAATACTTTAATGTGCATTAAGAGAAAACAAAGGGCCATAATACAGTGCCTTACTGGGTATCCAATGTTTGGGAAAAAAAAAAGCTACACAGTTCACAACAATATAACAAAGTAAATAAAGATAAGAAGTATGACATCCTAAATTCAACAAAATCCAGGGTGGATCAAAAACTTTCAAAACACTAAATTCATGCTTCAATCTCAAACCTTGAACACTTGATGGAGCCCATGGATATGTCAATCTCAATCAAATTCTCTTCCTCATTCATCTCATTTATCTCTGATATGAGCTCCATTAGACAATGTTGCTGGAAAATGGACTCAGGTGAGAAATCTGGCAGTTTGATCTGCTGCTTATGATTATTAACCTTTGGCAACTCTTCCTTATGACCAACATACTGCCCACTTGGAAGGGCAATTTCAATGAGGCTTTCCTCGTCGGAAATTGAACCATCGGAGTAATCTGGGCTCTGATCATCCACATTATCATGAAACGGCCACTCCACTTCTGATTCCTCACTAGTCGATAAGTGATAGAGACATTCACTCTCTGAAAGTGAATCAAATGATGTGACCAAGTGGTCATCAATCTGACTGTTACCTTCTTCTTGAGCTTCCTTCTTTAGTGTTATAGTTTCACTGTGAGGCTGAGGTTCTGGTTTTACATCTTCCATCTGAACCTTTTCTTGGACTAATTTCTCAGCTGCAGCTGGTTTGTGCTTTGAGAATGTGAAGTAAATAGTAGAAAAGATGATCAATACTGTAGATGTTAGGAGGATGGATGACAACCCAAAGACCAAAATAGCAGCAGAAATTAGCAGTGGAGCGAGGACAGCGAACCATGGTAGTGGGTTTCTAAAGCAACATAAAGGAGATGCCATTTGATCTTTAACTGTGTTTTCCAAGTTCATGAATTAGACAAAAGCCTAGCCTACTAATCAGTAATCCCGAGAAAAGTAATTATGCAAGAAAAAGGGAGAACTTTCCCTTTTATTCAACTGCAAGAACAGTATATGGAAGATAAAATGGGTGGAAAAGATAAAACTTCTAGTAAGACGTAAGGATTAAGTATAAGCTATAAAATAGATCAAGGGCCTATGAATAAGAAAATTAGCTATGAAGATACCATAAAAGTTGATTGATGGATCTACTATATATTGAAAAAGCAAATACTACAAGTGAGGATAAGATGTTTTGTAGACACAAGAAGGGCATGTGACAGTTTAAAGCTCCACTGCTTTTCTTGTTCAAATATTAGAAAAGACACTTAGCTAAAAAGGAAAGGTTTTTACATGGGATTCAAACAGAATCTGCAGATGACATTAATAGGGATATGAAAATGGCATGTATAAGGAAGCAAGAAACATTGTGATGCCAAGCTGTGCTTTGAGATTTGAGTGACAGATGTACCTGCACTAGCTAGCACAGAAGAAGAAAGCTAAGAGAAAACTGCCTCTTTTTCTTTCTTATAAAATTGGATTTGTGCTGAAAATAATGGGCTGTTACTCTTATCACAGACTCACAGTTCCCCAGTCCCCATTGCTCCTAATAAACTGGGTTTTTATTTCCTAAAACCAATCAGGTAGTTTTCCTCTGCAACTGATTCTCTTGAAAATCACAAAACCTACTGGTTTCCCACTACTGGTTTATGGTCTCAGAGCTTGGAAATGAGAGAAGCCATGTGCACATATCTCAGCTCACCACATGGCACTTTCCCTCCAAATTCAATGCAACAAAACTAGGGATGAAAGAAAATTTTTAAAAAGACCTCAAAAAACAATATTATTTTTCTGCTTCTGTGTACTCCAAGAATACTATTATCACAACCATACCTGAAGCTTCATCAAAGGCTCATTGTTTGCTCATTTTTGCCTTCTAACCAATAACAGCTTGTTTGTCTTCTATTCAAATGCCTCATCTGACTTTTAACACACCCAAAAAGAGAGGAAAAAAAAAAAAAAAAACAAAACAAAACCAACTTTGTGCAGAAACCAAATTGCTTTCAAACACTTATGTGCGATTGAATTCAAACTATCATTGTAGCTGAAAGTATATCAGTTCTTTTGTTTAGGCTCAGAAGAACAGACCTTTTAGTTAAATTCATGAACTTTGCTGCAATGACATCAAATCTTTATATACAATCAACAAAAATGAGTATTTTCACGTGTCTTATGTACCACCTCTATAGACATAGAAAACCCATGAATATATTAGCTATATGTACCACACCAAGTCCTATGAAGAAAGAAGTTGTAGTTTTATATCCCACCTTTTGTTATTATATGAGTTTTTTCATTAAAATTTAAGTGCAGAAAGAGGTGATCGTACTAGACGTAACAAACGAAAGTGGAGCTTTTTCTTTTTTTTTTTTTTTTTTTTTCTCATTCAAAAACTCAGTGAGAAGCACAAAGCAAAAATTCAGACAAAACCAATTCAACTGATAAAAAATTCAAATAAATGAATGTGTTTGACTTAAAACAATAATTATTCTAGTTCCTATACAGTCATGCAACCAAGTACTTCATTTCATTTCAATCTTTTGCATTATTCAGGTAATATTTTGCATTGACTAATTTTATTCATTTTGTGAATGTGAATATTCGTTGAGATAGGAAAGAAATGCTTTGCATTAATTAATAATTTGTACCAAAAAAATATAGTACTATCCTAATATTAGCTGGTGGTAGTCACTTCTTTACAACGCAAGATTAAAAAAATAGGAGCTTTTAATAATATATAATTTAATTTTTTTGCATGGCATAATTACTTAGAAAAAAAAAATTGATAAAGGCTATAGTCTGACCCTCAACCAAATAGAATGGAAACACCTATATATAAATCAACCTGTTATAAAATTCATAGTTGTTATTATGGCAAACCCTTCCTGCCCTAGTATATAGCTAGGGTTAAAAAATTAAGTTATGATACATGCTTTTTTTGTTTAAGGATTGCGCCACTAATGATGGCTTCAAGTATGCTTTATCATATGGGCCATCAGTGTCTATATGTACCTACCAAAAATGCTTAGCCCCACTCCCACCATTGTAGGTGAAATGCAATCTTAGAGATTGGCTTGAATCAATGGCCTTGATTTTTCATTTTCTTGAAGAGTGTATATAATATAACACGGTCTTTCAAAGCATGTGGCGCATGGGCTACTTACTAGCTAGTCTTCCACCACTCTATGAAATGATGTCTATTGGAGTGTTAGATTTCTACATATTTTAGCTCAAGTTGTGCTAATTGAGATCATTAATTGGCCCTTCGCTTGTTGATAGGGACCAAGAACCAATGAAGATAGAACTCTCTCTCTTTTGTTCTTTTTCTTTTTCTTCTTCTTTTTATTTTATTTTTTATTTTTTTGTGCAATGAAGATATAACACTATTAATTATAATTAAGAAAAAAAATTACAAGATTATATCTATACATTTCAGTAGTCATTTTTTCCTTTCATTGATTCATTTTCTCTCTGTTCATTTTCCATTTTAGTCCTCCAATAATGTCTCATTATACTTTCAAAATTATATTTCATTGAAAGCAATACAAATTGAATAATGCTACTGTCACAATCTATTAATATTACATTTTTATTTATTAATAATCACTCACTACATCAGCAGTTTGTAAAAATTTTTGTAAAATAATTTATATCTCTTAACATTATTCATACAAATTATACAACTCAATTTCCGATCTTTTATATAAACCCTGACTGATTTATCGTTCAAAGCCATAATTTTGACAGCAATTTGCAATAGGGCCAAAACGCAGTCAACTAGGTTTGTTAAGAGGAAAAAACCGAACAATTTGTTCAAGTCTCACCATAGAAAAACAATAAAGGTAAAGAATTACAAAACCACATTATATCCTATTCTAGTGCCTCAATAGTCAATTTCCTCTAGTTTGGCTATTTTGGTCAATTGCCTATTGTTTGGCTATTTGGTCAGTTTCCTCTTTTGTTTGTTATGCACTAAACCATCTTAAAAGACTCTTATTCTAACTTTGATTGAAGTTATTTCTTATTTCACACGAGTACCATGTTTTAGTTTCTTAAAAGACTCTTATTCTAACCTCCACTGAAGTTATTTCTAAAATTTCACTCATTTGTACTATATTTTACTTTTTATTTTTATTGAGAACTTTTCCTCTAACTATTTCAAGAAAAATAAATATAAATATAGTTTGGTAAAAATAAAAAATAATAATAGAAAAGCCTCCTATAAGATGTAAATTGTGTTAGGGAAGAAATGTAACGAAGATGATGCCACTTGTCGGCCAATTGCGGATGCTAGATGCACAAATAAAGCAGTGTCACATGAAACCCTAACTGGATTATCTTTTGTACTAAATTTTATTTTGACTACAAGACAAAAGATCTTAATATAATTCTTGAATTTTATTTAATTAAATATTTTTTCGAGCTTAAAAAACCTTTAATTTTGAAAGAAGATATGAGATCAAGAAACCCAACCGGTGTTGGGGAATGCAACATAAGGAATGTTTTAGTTGTGTGCGTATAGATTAATGTGAATGGGAGGGGACCATATCTAAGTTTTGATGAATGTTTCATTGTAATTGTAGGAGAATTGTTAATATATATATATATATATATATTCTTGCTTTGAATCTAGAGCTAAGACTTTTTTCGTGAGAGTTGTGAGTATTTATTCTTCTTTATTGTTATTGTATAATTTTATACTGTAGATAATATTTCTTATATTAATAAATCTTTTTTAACCTAGAGAAATATAAATCTAGATATGAAAAAGATAATACATAAGGAGGGAGAAATACAAATATTAGTTGAATTTAAAATAGAATTTCCTGATAAATTTGTTATTAGAAATATGAAAAAATATAACATAAAATTTAGATGAAAATTTCCCAAATGAACACTAGATTCATCAAAAAGAGAGGATAATGAAATAATATTATAGAAAGATAACAATAAAAATTATCATAATAATACTTGTTTAGGGTTTTTTTCTTTTTTTTCCATTTTTTTTTTAAGTATGGCTTACTTTTATACTTTTTTAACTGGAATCTTCTTTTGTTTTATTAAGAAACTATCATATCATCTACTAACTAAATAAAATATGAATATTAAAACTCAATACTACTTGTCATTGTATATTTAATATTTTTAGTTAAAAAAGTACTTAAAATAAACTAAACTATTTTTTTCCCCAAATGCCACACATGGCATCGTTGAGAAAATTATGATATGTTAGCAAGAATTGCTGACACATAGGAAAAATTAAAATTGGCCACTAAAGAAAGAGCGTAAGAGGATTTTTTGGGGCCTATATGGGTTGGGCTTTTACCAAAAATCTTAAAAAGAATTGGACCCACTCATTATTACACAAAAAATGTTTTCAAAGTCCATTCTATCTTGCTAGACCGATTGAGCCCAAAAGCCCAGAATTCATTTCTATTCGAATTGGACTTCACTACACACAATGAGCCCATAATGATTCTTGAAGTAGAAGATCACCCATCACACTCATTAAGCTCTCACTCACATGTTTTAAAAGGCTAAAAGATGATTTTTCTTTTTAGATATAATTGAGTTTAAATTCATAATGTCCGCTCTATTATGATTGCTCTTTATCATCGGACTAAAATTCGAATTGATTTTTTGTATAGGTAAGATTCATACTCCAGACCTTATCACTTAAGTTAAGTAGAACCCACCTAAAAGATGAAATTTTAAACTTAGGATTTGCTAGCATCTACATTACTTTGAACTTCTTATAAAGGATTTGGATAGATAACAAGAGATTCCCACCTCCCCACCGAACTTTGCTCTAGTGGTACAACATGTATCTCTCTAGCTCGCTACTTTTTCTTCCCAATGGGGGTAATCAAAGCATTCTCAAGTAGGCATATATTTGTAGTACATATTCTCTTTCAAAAAGTTAGTATAGCTTCATAGGTGCAGTCATGGAAAGTAATCGACAGCTACTTTAGAAAAAAAAAAAAAAAAAAATTATCACATGATGTTTTTGATTTCTTACCATACATTTTGCATCATTTTTATTCTAAAGGAGGCCTGGGAGTGGGTTGCTTCATCTAGGCGTTTAAGAATTTTTTTTTTTTTTTTTTTTTTTCCTTCCTTCTCTTTTTATTGATTTAATACTCAAAAGACTTGGAGCAATTTGCAAAAATCCGAACCATGTGACTAGGTAAGAGTAAAGCGCCCAAAAGATAGGGGAAAAAAAATCAGCAAAACTCAAAAGCATATTTTCCCCTGGATCAATCTAAATTTTACTAGATAATGTATTAACTGATGGAGACTTGAGAGTCCAAGCCAATAGAGGCATATTATCTTTTAGACCTGACATGTTTCTTGTTCTATTTATTATTATTATTTAATTATAGGCTTTATGTTAGTTTGAAGTTCCAATCTAGGCATGCTGCACCATGCAGGAATTTGTCACCAACCCAAGAATAAAGTGCAAAAAATCTCAAACATGCAAAAAAGAAGAATGACATCTTTAAGGTATGCAGCGTATGCTTTTCCTTAACATTGGTTTCCATGAATCCCTCTATATATATATATATATATATATATTTTTTTTTTTTTTTTCAAGCATCATAAACTATTCTTCAAGGTAAAGTATGAAAGACATATTCCAATATTAAATAAACATAAATTTAGATGCACAAAATAGAAAACAATTACTAAAAGTAACATATGACCTAAGAAAACTTTGTATTCAACACCGAAAGTAATTACATAATAAAATTTTTATTTACAAGCAGCACGGCTCTAAGCATAAGCGCATGACATTTCATTAGTGGTGACTTTAGGAATTTTGTTCAGGTTATTGATTAAGAAACTTAAATCAAGCAAAATTTAATAAAAAAAATCAAGTTATTGATAAAAAAATGCAAATACATGAAATTTTACAATGAACCAGATGTTACTTGAGGAATTCACAACAAAGGAGGTGGGATATGCATTGAAGCAAATGTACCCTCTGAAAGTGCCTAGTCCAGATGGAATGCCCCCACTCTTTTTCTAGCATTTTTGGCCAAAATGTGGGGTGGAGGTGACTAATATGGTACTTGATTTCCTAAACCTTGGTGTTTTCCCACCCAACTTTAATGACACACATTGTCCTCATCACCAAAATAAAGGAGCCAAAACTGGTTATTGATTTTAGGCCTATTAGTTTATGTAATGTGGTGTATAAAATTGCATCTAAGACTATAGCTAATAGACTAAAAAAGATCCTCCCTACAATAATTAGTGACACATAGAGTGCTTTTGTGCATGATAAACTTATTACTGATAACGTTCTAATAGCCTTTGAAACCATGCATCATATAAACAAAAAAAAAAAGGGGGGGAGGGGGGGGAGGGGGGGAGAGATGGCTTTAAAACTTGATATGAGTAAAGCATATGATAGGGTGGAATAGAAATGCCTAGATAAAATCATGGAGAAATTGGGCTTTGATGTAAAGTGGAGAGGATTAATAATGCAATGTGTCACATCTGTAACTTATGCTATAAAATTTAATGGGAGCCTAAGGGAGCATATTGTACCATCAAGGGGTCTTTGTTAAGGGGATCCTTTATCACCTTTTCTCTTTCTTTTATGTGTAGAGGGCTTGTCAGCATTGATAAAAAACTCAGTGCGTGAAGGAAATATGGAAGGAATTGCTTTATGACGTGGAGGACCAAAGCTCTCACATCTTTTCTTTGCTGACGATAGCCTAATATTTTGCAAGGCATCTATTTTTGAATGCAACTCATTACAAAGAGTTACGCCAAGTACTTCAATTTTTTTTTTTTTCGATAACACATCGGCGTGTTATCTTGTGTTTACATTCTTCTTCCCTACTCTTTTAGCTTTCATTTTATTGCTGTGTTTTGATGAATATGGCTTAGAGTAATTTTATTGTTTCTTCGCTTGCATTTACTCTATTTCGCACTTAGTTTAAGTTAGAGTAAAATCAATCGAGCTGCAATCTTTAATTTGGGGGTCTAAACAGTTTTTGTGTTTTAACACATAATTGAGCTTTCAGGATTTATCTTTAAAGAATATGAAGACAATAAAAGAGATAAAATGCATTGAATAGGATCTTAGAAAACATGTTTGTTAATCATTTCAAATTATACTCATCATTTACATGAAAAAATAATAATACATCATATTATTTACATTAAAAAATAATACATATTAGCTTCAAAGTTCATTGCAGGATGTGAACTACTAGGGAATTGCAACAATAAGCAAGATTGATACAACAATGGGTTGATATTATATTTCATGCATGCTTTGTGGAGGAAGATCAAACCATAATCAGGATTATTTTGGTGTGCAAAATGTGAAATAAAAACAAATCTCTCTATCCCAAGGTTAGAGGCACTCACATTAACTACATACTCTCCAAATATATATATTATATATTCATCTCACTATAACTACTAGATATACAATTACAAACTACTTCAGATATAGGATTCAAATTAAAGTTTTTAATACAATTGACAAAATAACTTTTGTGATATTTGATTGAGATTCTGAGAAAATCCTAAATAAATCTGCAAGAGATCTTGTTGAAAAACAAATTAAGGTACAACTTATTTAAATTATTATAAAACTATTGGTCATAATGTGCCCGTTTGGCCTCAGCTTTCATGTTTTGGATCTGTGCGTTTTCCCCTTTTTTTTTTCTCCGCGTGAACAGTAAAATTACTGTGCAGGAGACAGAAATTACTGTTCACGCACTATTTTTTACTGTTCACGCAATAAAAAATATTAAAAATGGGTCCTACGGTACTATTTACACATTTAAAATTTATTTTGCTACAGTGTTTTCAGTTTTCAGTTTTCAGTTTCAGTAACAATAAGTTCAATCCAAACGGACCCAATATATATTAAATTCCTCATATGCAAATTGATATTGGAGAAGGAATCCCACATAATTTGAAGAAAATTTTTGGAAAAAATAAAATGATTTTTCCTACTTCATTTGAATGAATTTAATCTAAAGGATAGTTTTGAAAATTACACAATTGCTAAGCGTTTTTATGCACCTTCAAATGACAAAAAGATATAGAAGAAAAGAAAAATACACAATCCAATATGCTATATTAACCCTTTTGCTACACTATTCCTAAATTAACACACACACACACACACAAACATATATATATATATATATATATATATAAACATTTACAAAAAACTGTCATATCATTGAAATTTAATATGAATGCAAATACTTATGAAAAATCTTAACGACAACAAATTCGAAGATCCAAACTTTGTAAGATCCAATCAAGAATCTTCAAATGCCAATTCATTAGTGATTAACATAAATAATGCAACAAAAGAAAAAAAGTGATGAAAGCTAAAAAATTAAACAAATAGGGTCGAACCAAACTTCAAATGTTGAAGATGAAGAAACATATGATGATAACAAACTCCTCAACAAGCTTTACAAGCATCGTCATACCACAATAACAAATCATTGAAGAAACAACAAAAAACAAGATTTTGTAATGAAGCTCTTTTTTACATCACATAATAAAAATCAAAAATATGAAATGGATTAATATGCTTTTATCAACTATTTTTATACAATATTACTCCAAAATTGTAGTAGTAGTAGTAGTTGTTGTTGTTGTTGTTGTTTTTTATTTTTATTTTTTTATTTTTTATTTTGCTCATTACTTGAATAGAATAATTATAATAGATATATGTGTGTAATTTATAATTGTTGCTTTTTATGATAAACTCATTACTAACAAATTTTTATAACAAATATGCTATGATATATGTATAACATTCTCCAAAATATATATATATATATATATATTACATAAAACATTACAATATTATCCATGCATTGCACGGGCAACTTACTTGTAATAATAATGTTAGAAACACAATATTTTTAAAATTTTTTATTTTTATTTTTATAATTGCTGACATAACTTGTTGTGATTAAAGTAACGACTCATTCACCTAGGTCCATCAATGGCATTATTTTTTTTTTTTTTTTCAATTAGTCATAACAGGCTATATCAACACTTAGTAGAATGTTATGTATAAAAGTGTACATAAGTCGATTCAAGTTGGGTTTGGACTCAACCTAACACCCAACTTGACATAATTTTGGGGGGGGGCGGTGGTAGAGACCACCATCAATTGAATAGAAATGATGACTCAATTGTTTACATGTCCACAATTGGTGGTCGAATTTGATGGAAACCGGCTAAAGGCGATAGTAGTTGCAGCTCCGACAATGACATCATGGTCGAGGGCTAGTGGTGATAGGGAAAGGTAGAAATGATCTCGTGATCTTTTCCATATTTGGACAAAAGTCTCATAAAAAATCTCACTTTGGGCGTTTGCGTTGAAAGGATTAAGTCGAATCGAATTCCTAAGTAGGGAAAACCCTACTCAATTCACTAAAGGCCAGTTTCAGAACTTTGGACTTTTGTCGTTGACTACCTCTTGCCAACCAAAACATGGCTTTAAAAATTGGATAGGATTGACTAGTTCAATTGTGAACCAAACCCTAAGTCAATTTAGTAAAACTGGATGGTTCAACTAGAAATTGAACCCTTTTTCAATTCTTTGACTATTCCAAGCTTTAAAACCATGGTTAAAACCACTAAAATCCCAACTATTTGAATCAAATTGAGCGGGTGGGTTCGTTTTAGTAGATCTTTGGACAACCCTTATGTCCCTAAACTCATTGGGAAAAAAAAAAAAAAAAAAAAAAAGAGAGAGCAAAATACAACCTAGTCCACTAAATCATTCTTACATCACCATTCTCAATAGGGATGACAATTTTGCCTCGCTTCGCTTAACCCACCCCTCTCTGTTTCGCCCTACGCGGGTTTTCCCAACCTTACAAAGGTGGTGGGGCGGGGATGGGGCAGAATTTTAGTCCCGCACCACAGGGCAAGGCGAGGATGGGTTTAAATTTTTTAGACCAACCTCACCTTGCCCCTCCTCATTCCTGTCCTGCCTCGCGTTGCTAAGGATTATAATTGTAAAATTTTCATACCCTAAAACCCTACTATTTAAACATATCAATATTAGCTTATTTTATTCTACCCAATGTGGTTCTTTGCCTTTATTTTGTTATGTGTTACACTATGAGGTTTTTTTTTTTTTTTTTTTTTTTTTTTTTTTTTTTTTTGTTAAACGCTTGGATATATTATTCAATTTTTTTTCTTAAAAATTTATTTGATTTGATGGGATAAATTTAGTTGTAATTTCAAGTATATTTTTATTAATGAAATAGATTTCACTAAAAAAATTGTACTAGTTGTAGGGCAATTTAACAAAAAGTAGAGTTTTACGAGGTGAGGAGAGGCGAGGCTTCATGGGGCCCCAAAGGGCAGGGATGGAGTTAGAAAGTTTTTCTCATTATGCGAGGCGGGACGGGGATAGAGTAAGACAAAACCATGCGAGGCGGAGACAAATATCCTACCCTTCAATCTCCTCCTGCCCCATTGCCATCCAATTTCTTAACACAATATTTAGAATTCCAATTTGCAAATAGGCTTAAAAAGGTAATTTTGTATAGTGAAGTGTGGTACTAGTCCGGTATGATCATCTAGAACCGATGGATGCAAAGGAAAACCTAGTAAAATAGGATTGTAACCCAAAGTCGAACCCCGTAAACATGGAATCTTTGAGTAAAAAAAAAAAAAAAAAAAGGAAAGAAAAAAAGAAAAAGAAAAAGAAAAAGGCGTAGAATCTTCCCAACTCATGGGAGAAGAACTATACAATGCCACTGTTGATGTTATTCACACGATTCAGAGTCCTTGTACAGTGCAGAGCTTAGAGAGAGATTTTAAAGACTACACCAACAAATAATAATGCTACCATCCCTTCAGCCAATCCCTTGTATTAGTGTGGTTCTTTTGCAGAGATGGGTATGTCACAAACTTAGACTTATGTATTTCTTTAATTTCTTCTTTATGGGTTTCTTCTGTTTCCAACCTTGTATATTTTCATGGGTTTTTTTTTTTTTTTCGTTTGGTTTTGTGCTCTTCTGGTTTCCCTCAATTAATTTGATTGATTTTTGTTCGTGGGCTTGTTTTGTTTATCGTTTTTAGTTTATAGGCGTGGTTTTCATTGCGCTTTGCATTTTTCTTCTATCTTTGTTCTTTTTGATACATTTTTGTACTTTAATAGTTTTTATTCTTCTAATTTTTCGGTTGATGGGGATAGTAATTTTTTTTTCTACTTCCATTAGTTTTTGTTTTTATAATTTATTCTTTTTATGAAAGTACTGATTTTTATTATTTTTTTATATGATCAATGAATGTTATTGTTCTGTGATAAAAACATGGTTTTGAATCCTGATTTCGCTGATTATGACAATAATATAACTGGGATTGTTTGCTTTCAGTAATGGGAAATAATGCTGGCGTGAGAAACGATGGAACAGGCTGTTCTGGAGCTAAGAATTTGGAAGACAACCATGACCATTTAATGGACTCAACACAAGGTTATGGGATGGTGCCTATGCCCATTGTTCATTGTCCCCCCCATAACCACATAGCCTACCAGCCACCTTTCATTTTTAATCCAGAGGTCAGTTTTTCTCTCCAATTTTAATTTTCAGAAACATCTAGTCCTTATGCATTTTATTATATTAAAAAGTTGTGGAGAAAGAAATCTTTAAATAGCACATGTTTGTTTGATAATATCAATAGCAGTTATTTGAATTTGGAATTTTAGGGAATAAAAGAGGTATCTACTTTAATTCATTGAAAAGTGTGGTTCTTTATGTATATGGGAAGTGGGATATGTGGTTATACAGTGTTATGTGGAGTTTCTTTACACTTCTTTGACTATTTGACAATTATTAGTTTGATGGTTCATGTGAAGTTTCCTATGCATTTGCTGAGGGAAATTGGATGAAAAGATATAAGATCTTACATGCTGCAAAATTAGGATGAATTGTCAAGCTGTGAAACCTATTTGTAGATGCTTTGGACTAATCTAGTTGGTTTTGTTTTCTCAGGGAGTATGTTTCCTTTGCTATTCGGTAGTTAATAAAAAAAGCAGGTTTTATGGTGCATATAACAAAACAAATAGGAGTGTATTTCAAAAATTATTTTTTTAAAGACTACTATAAGAAGTTAAGAACATCTCTGGAGAGTAAGTACCCCTGTTTAACCATGCTAAAAGTGGATAGCTAGCAAATTTGAGTTATTGCTATACATATGAAAAAAAAATGCTCATATGACCCTTTATACAATTTTGGTTTCCACAAGCATAGAGAGACACACTTGAGGACAGTCAAGAAATCTGGTTATAGTATACATTTAAAAGATTCATTCTTGTTTTGCGTTCTTTTCTTCATATAAATTCAGTGGTTCATCCAAAATATAATACTCATTCTTATAGTTATACACGCACTGACAGCCCATAAGATCTTTAATTCTTATGAAATTTGGTTTCCACACGCACAAACACTCACAGACACTTTAATATGGATATTGGCTTATATAATAGTTTTCTTATAGGTGCTTGTGACTCCCATGCCAACACTTCGTCAGTTTATACAGTCCCAAGTGCATGCATTGCCACAAAGCACAAATAGTAAAGAAGAACTCATTGGAAAATTGATTTTTGTCAAGATCACATGGAACTATGGTGGCAATTCAGTAGGTCTCGTGGGGTCATGGAGCAACTGGCAGACTATGTAAATTACTTTTCTTTTCCATGTTCCTATTAGATTTTTATTTATCCTTCCACTTTATAATTTGACACGCTAAACTTTCTTTTGTTTCAAACCAGGGAGTTCTTGGAACATGCAGTAAAAAATGCAACAGTAACCATGGCACTCCCAGTTGGAATCCATTACTACTGTTTTATTGTTGATGGAGTGTTGACATACGCTTCAAACTTGGATTGGATCTGTGATAATTATGGAGATCACTACAATATCTTATATTTGCTGGTAACTTTATGGTTCTTTATTTGAGTGTTATTTACAAAATGATACAATATTTCTTGTCATTAATAATATTAGTTGTGGTAGCACACAAACACACTCTCTTGTTATTGACAATGTTTTATCTTTCACTTATGTTACACATCTGTTATATCAATCAGAACAATGTTAATAGCATTTTAGGTAGCATATCCCGTATGATAAAATTAAATATCTAAATTGTTTGTCCCTCCTATTGCCTGAGGGATACAATTACTATGGATTCAGTATATTGTTCATATGTGATAGCATGTCTTTTCCTTTGAAAGTACTTCCAGCCAAATAAATAAATAAATACATAAAATAAGGCTGCATCATATAAGAGTCTCGGTCTCTATACTTCCTTTGTTTGAACACTCTGATGGAAGTACCAGTTCTCTTTCTGGTCCCTTATAATTACATGATATTGTCATGACAAGTTTTGATCCGGAACTTAGCTTATGTTTTATCTTCATTTGAACTCCCTCCTAAAACTCCTAGTCCTTTGTTTATCCATGAGGTAAAGATGAAAGGAAAATTGATGCTATTGCTACACAGTTAGCAAAAGGGGCACAAAAGCCTTTATCTTGATCATTTCCACTCTTATCCAGTCACCCTTTTAGTGCTATGGTATAATCAAATGTATATTGTTGATATCTTTTAAATTTTGTGCTTAGCTGTAAGTCAAAAGTGTTGGGACTTAATTTACATCTGTTGATATTTTTCAGCTATTATTTCCATTCGGTGATTTTGCATAAGAAATTCTAATTTTCTCCCTCTAATGTTTCAGATTTTGAATGCCTTTCTGGAGTTGGATTCTTAGCTTGTTACAATGAATTTAAATCATTATTTAATCTAATTTGGTTTCACTTGTAGGAGGATGTCCTTCAAGCGCCTGCAAATGGTTTTGCAAATCTGTCTGATTTTGAATCTCCTCCTTCCCCACCTTCAAGTTATGACAACAAATTTTTTACTGACAAAGATTTTTATTATAGAACCAAAGAAGGTAACATTTGTGAGATTCAACCACCAGAACTACCGCCACAGCTAGAAGAAGTGATTTTGGATATGCCATCATGCTCCTTTGATGTTTACCATTCTCTGCCAAGGCCTCAATTTTCACAAGTAAATCATCTATACGGTCACAAAGAAAATGAAGATCAGTATGTGACAGTCAGCTCTACAGAGAGGTTTGCTGATAAATATATTACCACAATATTATACAAGCCCCGCCTTTAAAACCAAACCACCATGAACTTTTCTTATTTTTCCTTTATATATTTCAAGATTTAGATTTATTTAACAGTAGTGACTTTGGTTAGGAAAAATTATTTGGTCCTCCAACTGTTGGACAAATTTCAATTTAATCCTTCAATTATTAATGGTGTTAATGTCCCTCAACTTGTAAAATCAAATCATTGTCATCCTTGTGTTTCTAGTTAAAATTTGTTTGATTTTGAATTTGTACAATTTCCATTTTAATTTCAATTAACCACATCCATTAATTTTATTATGATTTAAATGAAGATGAGATGTAGAGATGAAATTTAATTGATTTTGAAAGTTGAGGGATGAAATTAACACAATTAATACTTGGCTGACCATATTAAACTTTACCCCATGGTTATAAGACTAAATTAGTAATTTGGCCTAACTATTTTCATTGATTTAGTATCATTGATTTAGTGGGCTGAGAAAGGAGTTAAGTAAAGAAATAGGATCTTTTGTTATATAACATTGGTGTAATTGATATTCATTTTTGGACATAATTATATGCTTTCTAATTTCATTTGTGAGCTTCCTATTTGTGAGGAGACTTCCAAAAAATTTGTAATATGACTGCATTTGCGAGATTTCACTAGTGAGTATAACCCTAGTGTATGGTATCACTTTGAATCTGATGGCATTTGATGACATCCATTCATAGAAAGCATGGTTTGGTTTCATATGAGAGGCTTGTGACTTAATATAATGACTAAGAGTAGAGATATGTAGCCCTATTATGCCTTTTCTTTGGAAAAGGTTTAGCTCCAAACTAGTTTGGAAGTATCTTCCTATAGCCCATTATGTGGCAATTGAAAAAAGCATCTATATGTAGTTTTAATAATATGACTCTTTTACTGCATCACTTGATTTGTTTTAGTAATATACACGAATAATCTTATAAATTGCAACGTAATCAATTGGAGGAAATTCTTCCAAACCGGTATGGAGCTAACCTTAACCCCTTTTCTTTTGGTTGGGCGGTGGGGAAACCCATGTTATATTGTTCAAGTAAAATTTTCAATCGATGGCCTTCTTTGAAATGATTAGAATCTTAAGCCTATTCTATCTTAGTTTAAATTCTGCACAAATTTAATCAAGTTTATATGTTGCACACGCTTTAAAATATGAGCAATCAACGTTTATGAAGATTACCATTTCTTCTGTGCTTGCATTTTGGCCAAAAAAAGAAAAAAGAAAAAAAGAAAAAGAAGTGTATTTGAATTTCATTAGAATCCTTGACAACCAAGATCTAGTTATATTGTTATGCAATATACAAAGTGGGATAAATTAGGACTTGCAGATGCATCATCAATTTTGTAACTGGTGACAGTGAAAGCAGATTTTTGTCATCAATTAGAAGGATTTTCTCTCCTTTTTCACATGCTGCCTAAACCATCCTATTTGAATCACATTTAATCATAAAGAAAGTTGTTAAAACTATCAATTGCAGTAAAGGGTAGACAAGTCAAGAAATCCTTGTCAAGAAATCCTTTGTGCTTGTTGCCCTGCTGTCATCAAAATTTGTGCTTAAGCAAGATCAAGTGGACATGTAACTAGTATGAAATGGTTATTACTGTCAAATAACTATAGTAATTTACTTGCTACGTTTCATCTAAAAAAAACTCAATACATATTCAAGCAATTGTTGAAGAACATATGCTTTGAGAATTGTTGGTTTCTAAAAAGATTGAGCATTCATGACATGTAACACTGCTGCTTGCATCAACAGTCCCAATCAAATCATCGAACAGGGACCTTAACCCATCCATTTGCAAAAGCAATGGCTAAGATTACAAAAGGTGTAGCCATTCCAAATATGATAATGTAAGGAAGAGGAGTCATCATGGGATTCTCCCCTTCCCTTTCTCCCGCTGTTTGCCAATACCTGCAATTAGCAAACCCCTTTCAATTATTGCCAATTTGAACCATTAGCAATGCCAATGACATGTTTGTTGAAGATCAACTTGGTTGTATTATTAAAGCAAAGATTACAAATGGGTGGAAGGCTTACTGTTGTGGTTCTTCTTCTCTAGTTATGAATTTCTTCTTTCCTTCCTTTTTGATTTCTCCTTCCCCACCACCTATCAAAACCAAAATTTTAACCTCTCAAGTTATTATTTCAGTCTAAGTTTACTCAAGATTTGAACAAAAGAAAACAATAACAATGAAAATTGAGAAAATGCAGTTAAATATGGTGAAATAACAATAATAAGAGAATATCTCTTACCCAAGTTTGCACATATGTTGAACTGATGGACCCTTGTCTTTGGTAAAATGTAAGTGCAAGAGAAAGGGGATGATAATGATGGTTTAGGTGGGAGTAGAAACTGGGTGCTGAGAGAGGAAGAGAGTGTCATTTGGGCTGCCATTTTTTTCTTCTTGGAACTCCTGTATGCTTTCTTTGCTCATTTCTTGACCATCACATATATTAGTTCTGGATATGGATGTGGTGGGGACTGATATTTACAATAACCTTGTGTGACCAATATATGACCAACATGCCCCAAAGTGAATCTCTCTCTTCGGATATGTGGTGTAGATTCGCTGCTAGAGTGAATGGACAAAACTAGTCATTACATATCCTGTACTTTTAGTGTATCAGGTGTTCCAGTTAATTTAACTTGTAAAATCTTTGATGATTGAATAAAAGATCTGAGCATCGATCTTTATCTACAACTAAAAACTAATTGATGTCTTAGTTTGATAATAAATAGCACAATCATCATAAGCGGATGTCATAGACTGAAACTGTATAATGAAAAAAATAAGATAAGGGATTATTTCATGTCATCTGGTTGAGTCATCAAGAAACTTGGAAGTCCTATTATGATTTTTCCACATGGTCTCTGAAGAAAAAAATTTTTTTTCCTTCCATTTTTTAAGGAGCTCAATTTTCATGGGGTACTATTATGGGTTGTTTTAATGTCACGATGAATGTAACTGACCCATCAAAACATTTGTTTATGAGGGAGGGATGGCAATTTAATTCATTAATCTAAATCTAGGCTAATTCTACAATTTCCACACCTTGTTTTTTTGGTAAGGTACCCAATCAAATCTTAACTATTATTTATTTATTTATTTTTTTGAGGAAGCTCTTAACTATTAATTTTAAATAAATAGTTTAATCCTAACTTTATATATATAAATAAATTACATAGGTTTCGTGTCATTAGAATCGTGTGATTATAAAATATTTAACTATCTGAGAAATCAATTACAAATTTCTCAGCATTGTTACAACCCGATTATCGTCGACCCATCTGTTTGCTTTTAGACCGAGGCATCTACTTGATTTGTGCAAACAAATCAAGGTCTAGAAATAATTAATGTCTTGGATTTGAGATGAGGGTGCTATTGTCGATTTTATTTTAATAATTTTTTTATATCTAATCTTCCTTTTTGTTCATATGTTCAGTATGTTCCCTTACTACACTCCTAATTTCAAGAAGGATATCGTTTTAAACGTTTTCAAATCATTGCGAAGTTCTTAACGATTGTATACAAGACTATTTATTCCTTTCTCCTTTTTTTTTTTGTTGTGTTTTTATAGTAAATTATAAAGGTGAGATGTTACGTCTACAACAATTTTACTACAAATCATAGGTGGTTAGTTATTATTGGTTCAAATTTGAAACTAATAGTAAGATTACTTTTTTGCCCCAACAATAATAACTAATAACAACCTGCCACTTAGGATTTGTTGTAAAATTGTTGTAAAAATGTTGTAGACATAGCATTTCTCATTATAAAGTGTATACAACCATTCTTCAAAATCTTGTAGATCAATTACATGTACGATTTTCATTACTCTATCATCAAATTATTATTAGTTGTAACAGTTTTTAGGGTAGAAAAGTACAAAATCTACCATGTTCGCCCTTAGATAGATTAGACCACCATTATACTGATTAGTAGCTTGAAGTTCCATTGGAATAGGATCCATCACATATCCACTGTCTTTTTGTGTCACTGCCAATTATAATGAACTTAAAAGATTATGTCAACTACATGGTGTAAGAATTCATAAAAATACAAACTTTAATTTATCTATAAGTAGTCGAACATTACCTCTAGACTAGGGCTATCCACGGGTCGGTCTGACTTGAGTTTGTGCCCAACCCAGAACTGACCTGTCGGAATCAGGTGAGAAAAAAATTAACCCCCCATCGACTCGCTGGAGTAATCGGGTCGAGCGGTTCACACCATCAACGGGTGGCGGGCGGGTTAGTCGGAGTCAAAGATTTGTGAAGATAGCAGAAAACGGTGAAAAAAACAAAAAACCGGCGAAGAAACCCAGATACCGTCGATACTTTTTCCAAATTCCGGCGATTTTTCACTTAGATCCGGTGAGATTTTGCCAGATCCGGCGAAACTATCACTGGATTTGATGAGATTTCGCCAGGTCCAGTCAAAATCTCACTGGATCTAAGGGAAATATCGTCGGAATTTGGGTTTTTTCACTAGATTCTGGAAAACCATCACCAGATTCTAGAAATTTTGGCCAGGAACTGGAAATCTTTCGGTCGGTTCGGGTTTTTCAAGTTTTAGGGGAGGAAAGCCGAAACCGACCCGCCGGAATCGGTTTTCTGAAGGTGAAGACTCACCGCAGACCCGCTGGAGCAGTCGGGTCGGCCAGATTTGGGTTGGATCCAGTTGGTTCTTCGGGTGGGTCGGGTTACCAGATCAATCTGGACAGCCCTACTCTAGACTATCAAAACTTCCTTTATTTGTAAGGTGGTCAATCTCTACCATCTTAGGGGTGGCAAAATCAACCAAAACCCATTTGTCTACCCAAATCTACCCACTTAAAAGAGACCCAAACCCACCCAATTATTAGTTGGGTTAAATGGGTATTAACCGAATTAAACACAATTAACACTAATGTTTATTGGGTTTTAATTGGGTACCCAATTAGACCCAATTATGATCCAACTACCCTTTCTACAAACCACCCAACTCCAAAACCACTAAAATTACCAAAATACCCCCTCAATCTAAAAAATAACCAAAATAACACCTAAACCTAAAAATGACCAAAATAACCCTAAAACCTACAAAATGACCAAAATACTCCAAAATCCAAAAACAACCAAAATACCTCCTGAAACCTAGAAAATGACCAAAATACCCCAAAACAAAAAGAAAAAGACCAAAATACCCCCAAAACCTAAAAATTTCCAAATTACCCCTAAAACTCAAAAAATGACCAAAATACCCCCACACTCCAAAAAATGACCAAAATACACTCGAAACCTAAAAAAATGACCAAAATACCCCCGAAACTCAAAATATGACCAAAATACTCTCGAAACCTAAAAATGACCAAAATACCCCTGAAATCCAAAAAATTACCAAAATACCCCCGAAATCCAAAAAATGACCAAAATACCCGTAAAACCTAAAAAATGACCAAAATACCCCTAAAACCTAAAAATGACCAAAATACCAATGAAACCCAAAAAAAAGACAAAAATACCCATAAAACCCAAAAATTGATCAAAGTAACCTAGAAACCTAAAAATGACCAAAATAACCCTGGAACCTAAAAATGACCAAAATAACATTGAAGTCTAAAATTGACAAAAATAACCCTGAAACCTTAAAATGACCAAAACACCCCCTCCTAAAACTATAAAATGACCAAAATACCCCATAAACCTAAAAAGTGACCAAAATACCCTTGAAACCTAAAAAATGACCAAAATACCCTCAAACCTCTAAAATGATGAAAATGCCCCTAAACATTTGAAATGACCCAAATAAACCCAAAACCTCTAAAATGGCCACAAACAACGTGAAACCTCTAAAATTACCAAAAATACCCTAAAACTTCTAAAGCGACCAAAATACCTCTAAACCTATAAAACGACCAAAATACCCCTCAAAATATTTAAAATGGCCAACGTACAACTAATCCTGTAAGATGAACAAAATACACCCGAAACCTCTAAAATTACCAAAATAGGGGTTTGGGGTATCTTAGTCATTTTTTAGGTTTAGGGGGTATTTTGGCCATTTTTTATGTTTAGGGAGTATTTTGGTCATTTATTTTTATTTTTATTTTTTGTTTTATAGGGGATTTTAGTAATTTTTTAGGTTTAAGGTGCATTTTTATTGACTTATAGGTTTAAAGGGCTTTTTTGTCATTTTATAGGTTTCGGGGTATTTTGGTCATTTTTTAGGTTTCGAAGATATTTTGGTCATTTTAAGGTTTAGGGATTATTTTGGTCGTATTTTAGGTTTCAGGGGTATTTTGGTCATTTTTTAGGTTTCAAGGGGGTATTTCAGTTAATTTTTAGGTTTCGAAGGTATATTGATCATTTTTTAGGTTTAGGGGCTATTTTGATTTTTTTTAGGTTTCTAGGTTATTTTAGTCAATTTTTAGGCTTCGTGGTTATTTTGGCCATTTTTAAGGTTTCAAAGGTGATGAGATAGCGAAATTGACTATCTCTGGTTCGTCCATAGGGATCGTCCATGGGTATTGACTAGCTAAATAAACCTCAGGCTGTCTGGACGAAAGAGTTATCCATGTGCAAAGCGCATGGACGACCACACAACGTCAATCTATATACAAAGAGTCGTCCATGGGCAAAGCACACGGATGACCATATAACATTTGACAAATTCTGTAGTGGTTAATCAACCCGTGTACATCGCCACTAATTTCTCCTAAGTATGTAACTTCCATTAACGGTTGCAACTTCTATAGCTGTTGAAGAAGTTATTTCCTGAATTTCGGACTTCCACGAATCTTAGGGAAGTTACTAAACCAAATAACTACTCTAAGGTTCCCTATATAAGGACAAATGAATCAGATAAGGAAGGTTATGGACAAGATGAAGGAGAACATGAGAAGGGCAAATCCTATAGAGGATTTGGTTCACCGAACAGATTCCCCTTTAGCGGCTTCCATTAATGGCCATCCCTTGCCTCCAAAGTTCAAAATGCCTTCATTGGATTCGTATGATGGAACACGTGATCCTTTTGATCACATTGCTACTTTCAAGACAACCATGCATCTTTAAGGAGTCCTAGATGAGATTATGTGTAGGGCTTTCCCTACCACCCTTAAAGGACCAGTGCGAGTATGGTTTAGCAAGATACCTTCAAGCATAGTCAGTTCTTTCGAAGAGTTGAGTAAGTTGTTCGTCAACAACTTCATCGGAGGACAAAGGCACAAGCGATCCTCGTCCAATCTTTTAACTATAGAACAAGGGGAGAATGAAAGTCTGCGGTCCTTCATCACTCGTTTCAACAGGGAAGCACTGACAGTGGATGAGGTGAACAACAAGCTATTGTTGGCAGCTTTCTACAATGCGGTTAACTTGGACTTATTCATTCACAAGCTTTATGAGAAAGAACCACAGTCCATGGCTGAACTCGTCCATTCAGCCGAAAACTTTATAAATGCAGAAAATGCAATCATCGCTAAGAAGAGGAAGAGAGTTGAAAGAATCGAAGCAAACCCCACTCGTCACTCTGAACAAGGGCCTCGTCCAAAGAAGGGATGAACGGAAGATAATTAAGATCGAGACAACAAGAAGGCAGGTCCTTCAGCAAGGAATCATAATTATACACCCCTAAATGCCCCACTCTATCAGGTGCTCATGCAAATCAATGATGATCCTTCCTTGAAGTGGCTAGAAAAGATGAAAAGAGATCCTAACAAGTGCAATAAGAATAAATATTGTCGCTTCCATAGAGACCATGGGCATGACACGGACGAGTGTTTTGACTTGAAACAGCAAATCGAGAACCTCATTAGACAAGGAAAATTAAGGCACTTCGTAGAAAGGGATCATAAAGACGAGAAGTTAAGGGTTCATAGGAGGGAATTCTGAAGGGCAATCTTCCAGATCAAAGAAGATGTATCTCAAAGTGGTGTAAAACATCCAACTTTCTAGACGATCCCCAAGGACGAAGGAGACAGACGAGCCAACCATTTCTTTCATGGATGAAGAAGCTAAGAGAATTCATCATCCACATGACGATGCAATTGTCATTACCTTACTCATTGCATATTACACAACTAGGAGGGTGTTGGTGGATAATGGAAGCTTAGTGGATATATTATTTTATCCTACCTTCCGGCAAATGAGGCTTGGATGAGATCAACTTTGTCCAGCATGTTCACCACTGATAGGATTTGGATGAATGAAAGTGCTGCCCGTAGGCACCATTACCTTGCTTGTAGTCGTGGGATCATATCCACAATAGATAACCAAAGAAGTGAATTTCCTTGTGAAAGATTGTTCATCTTCATACAATGCCATCATTGGAAGATTAACTTTAAACAGTTGGAAGGCAGTAACATCTACCTATCATTTATTAGTCAAATTCCTTACGGAGTATGGAATTAGACAAGCACAAGGAGATCAGTTGGCAGCAAGAGAATATTATCTAGCCATGTTGGCTTTAAACGAGCAGGTGCAACCTATAAGTATAGAAGAGAGAAGAGTTGTCACAGAACCTATTGAAGTACTGGAAGATGTTTTATTACAAAAAAGCGATCCTGAGAAGTTCACTAGAATTGGAACAAGTATGAAAGAGAAGGCTAAAAAAGACCTTGTCTAGTTTCTAAGGAAGAGTATCGATGTTTTTGCATGGAGTCATGATGACATGCCAAGTATTGATCTAAGTGTAATTACTCATCGATTGAATGTCTTCCCCTCTTCTAAGCCTGTTCGTCAAAAGTATTGATGGTGAAGAAGGAAAATGGCAATTAGAGGATGTGTGTAGACTTCACTGACTTGAACAAGGCTTGTCCTAAAGATAGTTATCCATTGCCGCGTATTGATCAACTAGTTGATTCTACAGTTGGCCATCAATTGTTGAGCTTCGTGGACACCTTCTTAGGATATAATAGGTAAAGATGGACGAGGTTGACCAAGAAAAGACCTCATTTATTACTAGTCAAGGTTTGTTTTGTTACAAGGTGACGCCTTCGGTCTAAAGAATGCAGGAGCAACTTATCAAAGGTTGGTGAATCACATGTTTCGTCTACAGATAGGACGGAACGTAGAGGTGTATGTTGACGACATGCTTGTGAAGAGCTTAGACGAGGGAAGCCACTTGGACGATCTTCAGGAAACTTTTGAAACACTTAGGTAATATAAGATGAAATTGAACCCAATTAAATGCACCTTCGGAGTATCATCAAGAAAGCTCCTAGGTTTCATGGTTTCATAGAGAGGAATTGAAGCAAATTCAGAAAAAATTCAAGCAATATTGAACATGGAACCACCAAAGAACATCAAGGAAGTCCAATCCCTCACTGGAAGAGTAGCAACTCTAAACAGGTTTGTTTCAAAAGCCACAGATAAGTGTTTACCCTTCTTCAAAGTTCTCAGGAAGGCATTCAAATGGACGGAAGAGTGTCAAAAGGCCTTCTATGATCTGAAGAACTATCTTACCACGGCTCTATTGTTAAGTACGTCTGTGCTAGGAGAAGAAATATTTCTATACTTAGCAGTGTCCCCACATGCGGTGAGTTCAGCATTAATCAGAGAGGAAGGGAAGGTGCAAAAGCCTGTGTATTACACTAGCCGAGCACTGAGAGGAGCAGAAGAAAGGTACCCACTGATAGAGAAGTTAGCTTTTACACTAATAACAACTTCTAGGAAATTAAGACACTACTTCCAAGTTGATATCATCAATGTCATGACAGACCATCCACTCAAGAAGGTAATGAACAAATTAGAAGCTGCAGGACGACTAATCCAATGGGCAGTTGAGATCAATGAATTCGACATTTGGTACCAACCGAGAAATGTAATAAAGGCTGAAGCCCTGACAGATTTCATTGCAGAATTCACTCCAAGTTATGAGAAAGAAGACAATAAAAAATAGGTCATCCATATAGATGGATCATCTACACTACATGCAGGAGGTATAAGAGTTGTTTTGCAGTCACTAGAAGGAGATAAACTAAAGCACAAAGTTTGCTTGCAGTACCAAACAACTAATAATAAAGTGGAGTTGAAGCCCTTCTTAAAGGGTTGGAGTTGGCTAAATGATTAGAAGCAGATTCAATACTTGTCTTAGGAGACTCTCAGTTGGTCATAGGCCAAGTAAATGGGACATGTGAAGCCAAGGAAGATAGAATGAAGAGATATTTGAAGAAGGTGGTACGCCTTATGAAGAAATTCAAAGAAGCTGATTTTATTCAAATCCCAAAGGAAGAGAACATGGAATACTCTAGCAAAGGAAGCCTCCACAAACGAAGTAAGGGACGAGTTTGATGAAATTCAGTACATGCCAAGCAGAGACTTCCCAAAAATGTTACAAGTAAAAGATGAAGAAAATTGGATGACCTCGATAGTATCATACCTAAAGGACGGAAGGCTTCCAGAGGACAAGGAAGAAGCCAGAAAACTTAGGGTTAAATCAGTGAGGTACATCCCTATGGATGAGGTACTAGACAAAAGAGGTTTTTCCCAGCCATACCTAAGGTGTTTTGCTCCAGACGAGGCGAATTACGTGTTGAGGGAAGTTCATGAAGGAGCATGTGGTAACCACTCAGGAACCAGATCCTCGTCCACAAGGTCATCCGTGCAGGATACTATTGGCCAACCATCTAAGTTGATGCTAAGTCATATGTCAAGGTATGTGATCAATGTTAACGTTTCAGCAATATTCCTAGACAGCCGTCAGAATATCTCACTCCAATGATGGCCCCTTGACCTTTTGCACAATGGGATTTGGATATATTAGGCCCCTTTTCAACTAGAACTAGACAGATGAAGTTTTTGGTGGTATGAATAGATTATTTCACTAAGTGGGTGGAAGCTGAACCCTTAGCAAAATTTACACAGCAGAATGTTAAAAACTTCGTCTGGAAGAGTATTGTGTGCAGATTTAAAGTACCAAGGGTACTAGTATCTGACAATGGATGACAGTTCGACAACACACCCTTCAGGGAATTTTGTGAACAATTGGAAATTAAGAATCATTATTTTTCACCCTCTCACCTACAGGCCAATGGACAAGCAGAAGTGGCAAACCGATCTTTGTTGAAAATCATCAAGACTTGGCTTGAAGGGGCAAAGGGAGTATGGCCAAATGAATTGCCAGGTGTTTTGTGGGCTTACAAAATAATGGCGAGGACCCCCACTGGGGAAACTCCTTTCAAACTAGCTCATGGGAGTGAAGCAGTCATACCTGCAGAAGTGCACATGGCTAGCCATATGGTGATGAAGTATCAAGATGAAGAAAACAAGGAGCAGATTCATCTTAACCTTGATCTTATAGATGGGGTAAGGATGGAAGCAGAGCAGAGAACAGCAAGATACAAAAATCTCATGGCAAAGCAGCACGATGCCATGGTGAAACCTAGACGTTTCAACATTGGGGAACTCATCCTAAAAAGGGTTTCTTTGACCACCAAAAACTCGGCTCACGGGAAACTGGGACCAAATTGGGAAGGACCTTACAGGGTTATCAACTGTAAGAGGCAAGGATCCTATTATTTGGAAGCTCTAAATGGAAGGAAGCTGGAACACCCTTGGAATGTTGAACATCTAAGAAGGTATTATTAATAAAGGGTGATCACGGGCGAACATTGCTACAGGACGAATGCCATGGATGTTTGAAGTGTTATTTTCTTGTGCTTGCTTATTACTACTTACCATGTGTTTTAGATGTGTAAGTATTTTTGTGTTACTATGGACGAATCTGTATTGTATAAGTATTTTTAATTCCCTAAAGACACTAGCTCTTAAGCATGTGTCATGCCTATGGACGAATGATTACATGGTGTGGATTTCCAAATATATATATATATATATATATATGATGTGTTTTCAAGTATATGTATGATTGTGTGGAAACTCTTCATTTCTGTGATTTCATTCAAAATAATCTACAGAAGGCAAACAAACAAAGACGAATAAAATCCTTGGACGCAAGGATGTATTGTCTATAAGCTTTCCTTCAAATAAGGATAAAGCAGGAAAAATAAAACCTAAGGTATATCTGTCTAATGCTCAAGACGATATAAAACTTAAGATACATCCGTCTAAGCTCAAGGTGAGATAAAACACTGAGGTATGATTGTCTAAACCATGGACGAATCTAACCCACCAAACAATCCAGCACATGGACGAGCATTCGATGAAACTATTTTCATTAAGGATGAACAAATAATCGTCCTAAGTTTGAATAAATGACAGAGCTTGCCAGAAGACGATGTTCATGGACAAATTGTACATGACAGGTGTCAAGGGTTCATTTTTACTCCAGCTTTGTGATGAAAAATGAATTTCGTCCATAAGCTCAAGACGAGATAAAATGTTTTCCTAATGGCATGGACAATACTTACAAAGTATGTTCATAAATCCTTACACATGTTCAAACATGATAAAAGTGAGAAAATAGGAAACATCATTCATTCGTTTGGAAAAAAAAAAAAAAAAAAAATTCATAGGGTAGGTGACCAACGTCCAAAAACCCTTTTAAATTGTGAAAACAATGTAATTGATTGTATATAAAGCTCGTCCAAAAATTTGGACCAGATAATTGTACTTGGATGAATTTAAAAAAAGAAAAAGAAAAAGAAAAATAAAGCCCAAAACACTGGGCACATCCAAACAAAATTAACATGTAAACTTTCTAAAATGAAGGTGAAATCACTTGGACAAATCACTGGGAGCATTGTTGTTCTTTGGATCATCTTGGGTCACCTCATTGTTAGCATCGTCCATCACATTGACGTCCTCAGAACTCATCACAAGAAAGGAGCTTTCTGTGGCGAGGGGAATTTTGAAGGAATCAAAGTCCAAGTTAGGAAAAGCGTCCTTGGTGTCAGCGCAAAAGTCCTCGTAGCCAGCTGCATAGTGGTTGTCTAGATGAGTCTTGTACTCCCCTGATTTCTTGAAAGTTGCAACAACTTTTTCACGTGCTTTCTCCAAGGACGAGATAAACTCAGAAACTTGTCCTTCCAAATAAGCAATGCAAGTGTCTTTCTCGATGACATCTGTTTTATGCTCCTCCACCTCGTTCTTCAGCTTCGTCTTACTTGCTTACAGACGATTGAAATCATCAGTCAACCTGATCACCTCCCCTTTCTTTAAAAGAATTTCATTGTTCAGCTCTTTAGCCTTCTTTTTAGTCGTCTTGGCCTCCTCACAGAGTTCCTTGGCCTGACACGTTGCTGTATAAAACTTGGACATAGCCTATGTGTGGATGAAAGAAAGTTAGACATTTCATTTTTGAAAAACCTTTTGAAAACACACAAGGACGAATGAAACACATACCTTAAAGAGGTCATGGATTCCAGAACGTTTAAATTCCTTCACTGACATATTGTAACATTCATTAATTTCATTGTTAGTGATGATTCCTTTGAACGTCCTTTAGGCATAGCCCTCATCCAGCACCAGGTTAGAAGGACGATCAGATGGCTCTGATGGATGAGGCTTGTAAGGAGTCTTGGCTGGGGGGGGGGGGGGGGGTTGGAGTAGGATCAGTTTGGACGGGATGAACTGTTTGAATTGGCTCCATATCTACCGGAAGGTCGTCCAGATTCACCATCGGAGTTGTGAACTTGGGGACCTTAGGAAGAGATGTCTTACCAGGCTTTTGTTTCTTTGGACCTCGATGACTGGGAAGGTCGTCCAAATCCACAATACTGGATATTGACTTAGATTTTCTCTTCCCTGCCTGGATGGAAGTTTTATGGACGACAGGTGGTGCGGAGACATCCTCATCCCCACTAGTTACAATTTTTTCCTTGTTCCCCCTCATTGTAGTTATTCCTACGACGAGGAAAATCAGTTAAAAAAAAAAAAAAAGAAAGAGGAGAGAAAAGAAAGGATGGACGACACTTACTTCGACGAGTGGTTTCCTCGTGACCTAAATTCTCGGCGGTAGGTTCTGGGCCAAGCCCCTACGTAGCTAGATGACTAAGAATGACTAGATCGTGAAAGGTTCTCCCAGGGAAGGCATGCACTTGGTCAATTCGATCCAAATGAAATTTGTCCAAGAGTGGACAAACAACGGCTGCATTAATAAGAAAGGTGGTTAGATGACTAAGAGTTGGAAAATATGTAAAGAAAAATAAAATAAAATGGAAAGTGACATACCCTCAGGATGAAGATGACCTAGAGGGCCAGTAAAAGGTGGGAAGGGGGCATTACTCACATCAGTTAGGTCCCCAGCCCAATTTCTAGAAATAATAAAAAATTCTTTTTTCCAGAGCTTGTCAGACGAGCTACGACCCATTATTAAACTATAGTAGGAGCCTCTGGACGAGAACTAGTAAAAACCGGTAGACTTCTTTATCTCTGAGGGCTTATAACAGTAGAGGAACTTGTCCACTATGATAGGACAATTCCCTTCCAATGCCTCACACTATAGCACTTGCATGACAACTGTTGTCCTCCATCCATTGGGGTTGAGCTGGTTAGGTCCAATACCCAACCTATAGAGAAGACCTCTACAAAATAATTAAGAGGAAACTTAAGGCCATCTAAGAGGTAAGAAGCATATACTCCTAAACTAGAAGAAGGAGAGCAACACCACTCTCCTTCCTTGGGTAGACGAGGGTTGAATTTAAGAGGAATCTAGTACCTATCTACAAGAGTTTTTAATTTTGGGCGTCTAGGGTGGACGTTATCTCAGGGGCACAACTGTATATGGCATTTTCCTTTTCCTCATCCTCGTCTTGAGAAACGCTAGGTGGCTCCCTGGACGAGCTAGTCTCAGCCCCAGATGCCATCCTTCATTGCATTTCCTAGAATTCCTCAAAGGGAATGCCAAGAACCCCAAACGAGTATTGCTTATTTGAGGAACTACTACTGTAGCTCGTGCTACCCTCACCACTCTCATAACTCCCAAAAGAAGCGTCCTAGTACTCATCTATTTGTCTCTCTATACTACTAGACGAAGACATGATTGAAATAAAGATTAAGATGAAAAAACTAAGAAAGGAAGAAGAAATACCTGAGAACTAGGATGAAGAGCTAGACGAGACTTTTGGACGAGATGGCAGAAGGGAGATTATGAGAAAGGTGAAAGGCAGGAAAGAGAATGTACTTATTTATAGGGCCCAAAAACGAGTCAATGAAGCGATGCCAGCTTTTTAGAAGAAGACACGTGGTTGTCCCTTTGAAAAATGCAATGGACGTGATGGGTTAACCAATGAAATCACGACACGTGGTAAATTTTTTTTTTTTTTAACCCTCTAGTTAGTGAAAATTAAATCTATCCTTGGACAACCCTGGATAAAGGGGGCAACTGATGAGATAGCAAAATTGACCATCTTTGGTTCATCCATAGGGATCGTCCATGGGTATTGACTAGCTAAATAAACCTCAGGCTGTCTAGACGAAAGAGTCATCCATGTGCAAAGCGCATGGACGAGCACATAACGTTAGTCTATATACAAAGAGTTGTCCATGGGCAAAGCACACGGGCGACCATATAACATTTGACAAATTCTGGAGTGGTTAATCAATCTATGTTCATCGCCATCAATTTCTTCTAAGTATGTAACTTCCATTAACGGTTGAGACTTCTCTAGCCGTTGAGGAAGTTATTTCCTAAATTTCAAACTTCCATGAATCTTAGGGAAGTTACTAAACCAAATAACTACTCTAAGGTTCCCTATATAAGGACCGATCTGAATCAAGCAAAGGTAAGACCATTATGATATTTTACTCCAATACAGTTAGAACTCCATTCTTTTGAGATACTAACTTAGTCATCAGAGGGTTTTAGGCTGGTCCACCCCAGTTTCCTTTGATAGTGTGTTCATTTTTTGCAAGCCTTCGCTACAACCGGCCCATCGAAGCCGAATTGTCCAGCCTACTGATTCTATTCAGCATTAGGAGGTATTTTGGTCATTTTTAGTTTTCAGGGTTATTTTGGTCAATTTTTAGGATTCGAGATTATTTTTGCCACTTTTTAGGTTTCAGAGATATTTTAGTAATTTTTTAGGCTTTGGAGGTATTTTGGACATTTTTTGGGTTTAGGGAGTATTTTGGTCTTTTTTAGGTTTTGGGGATATTTTGATCATTTTTTTAGGTTTCAGGGGGGTATTTTGGTCTTTTTTATTTATTTTTTATTTTTTTATTTTATGTTTTAGGGTATTTTGGTAATTTTTAGGCTTCGGGGGTATTTTGGTTATTTTTTGGTTTTGCGGGTATTTTGGTCTTTATGGGTTTTGGAGGTATTTTGGTAATTTTTAGGTTTCAGGGGTATTTTGGTCATTTTTTAGGTTATAGAGGTATTTTGGTCATTTTGTAGGTTTCGAGATTATTTTGGTAATTTTTAGGTTTCGGGGGCATTTTGGTCATTTTTTAGGTTTCAAGGAGTATTTTGGTCATTTTCTAGGTTTTGGGGGTATTTTGGTCATTTTTGGGTTTTAGGGGCATTTTGGTCTTTTTGTGGTTTTGGGGGGTATTTTGGTAATTTTATGGTTTGGGGGTATTTTGGTAATTTACTTGGGTTTCGAGAGTATTTTGGTCATTTTTGAAGATTTTAGAGTACTTTAGTCATTTACACTTTAGGGGCATTTTGGTAATTTTGGTAATTGGGTAATTGGGTGGGTTGGGGTTTATCCATAATAATTGGGTTGGGTTGGGTTTTGGTTAGAAGTAGGGGTGTCCAATAGCAACTGATACCCGACCCACCTGGCCAACTCGTCCGACCCAGATCGAGAATCGGCCGACCTGACGCCGGTGACGGTTGGCAGCGGGTCTTCGCCTTCAGAATCTAAAAACCGCGGGTCGGTTGGTGGGTTTTTTCTCCAAAACTCGAAGAAACCCGACTAAATTGATCAAAAGAGCAATTTCCAGTGAAATTTTTAGATCCGGCGAGATCTCAGCCAGATCCATGGAATCTCCATCGAATTTGGCGAGATCTCATTAGATCTGGCGAGATCTCGTCGAATCTAGTGAGATTTCGCCAAATTCGGCGATAATCCAACAAAAATTCGGTGAAAATATCACCAATTTTTTGCCCATTTCGACGTTAACTAGCCAGATTTTGGTCGATTTTGAGATCTCCAACTCTGACCGAACCAACCGCCATCCGTTGAACGTCAGATCTGCCCGATCTGATCAGCCCTCTGGTCAGCGGCTGGTTGAAATTCTGGCCATCCGATCTAGTCGGGTCGGTTCCGGGTTGGGCACAAACCCGACCTGGACTGACCCGTGGATAGGCCTAGTTAGAAGCAATTAGTTAAATGGGTTTTAATGGATAAAAATATTTTATATACCCAACTCAATTATGCTCATGCCAAACCCACCTATTTGACACCCCTAGCCCGTCATCTTTTGGCTCAATGAACAACTTCTATAAGCTAGACTAGGCCGATTCCCATATCAAATCTGTCTTCTTTCTATTTTGCAGGCTCTAGATAGAGATGAAATTTGGCTCAATTTGTTTCTCCCCTGTTTAGGGATGATCAATAAAGTGTTTATTCAGCGAAAAATAAATAAATAAATAAAAGAAAAGAAAAGAAAAAAAGACTATCAAAACTTCTGCATCATTTGCTTAACTTCTTGGTCTCCTTAATAAAGAATACTTGGTTGAACCCAGCCAAAATGTGTCCGTCAATACCTCAACATGGACCAGCTTGAGATTGCTAGAATCCAACTTCTTCTGGGCCACCTAATAAGGAGTCAAAATTTTTTCACTCATTGGCTATGCTCAAAGATCAACGATATCTCATTTTGCCATTGCTAATTAATTTTAAATTTCAAAGGTTAAATTTTCCAGCTCCGCAAGACAGATAAATTTTAATCTCATGGTATATTTGAACCTCAGTCATTTTATGCACATCCTTCCCCAATACAAGAGCCATCTTCAACTATCTACCACCCATATTTAGTGTGATTGGAGCAACTATTGTTAAACATTTCCACTAAAAGTCTACAATTTCATTCTTAAGTAATCATATGGACTTGATGTTCTATGCATTACATTGTTGTAGCTAGATCCTCAAGCACACAGTTCATTGATAGGCATCCAACGGTTAACTTTTTTGCTACCCTTCTGTGATAACATGTCAACCGATTAAACTTTAAAGTTTAAAACCTCCCTTTCGAATTCTTCACAATCTTTTAGAGAGTGTCCCTTTGCACCAAAATGATAGTCACAAGTCTCACTGGTATCTCCTTACTTTTTGGCCTCCATCGCCTGGCATATTCCAAGGCAACCAATGTCTTAAGAGGGGCTTCATGCGTTCACGAAAGTTTTCTATGTTCGGGTGGTCATCTTCTATCCCAATAATTATGTTTACTGCACTTTCGATGGCTTGGTGTTCCATAGTATCCCCAAATATTAAGACACTATCGTCAATTAGGGAGTTGAATTTGAAGTTTGAGCAAAAGACAATCCTCCAATGAATGTCCAAGGGCGTTTCAATGGAATTCACAACTTTTAGAAGGAAAGTAGTTGGCTTGGGAACCATCGGGGTGGGGTGATCATTCTCTCATTCAGTAGTAGTAAATATGATTCCATGATTGGCATGGGTAGCGAATTAGACTTCCTTGGTTCCTTGTAAGGATATAGCTCATCTCTGTCGTAGATGTTGAACCTCAACATTTTTGTGCACATCCCTTCCTTTCTCCTCGATTATTTTTTACGTTTCTAGGATGAAAAGCAATTGAGAGATATCATGAATACAATTACTTCAAATGCTATCTTCTATTCTCCCACAAATTAAGACTAGATCAACAAAGATTTGGACCATTTAAGGCTGTCCATAATGATTTAGACCATCTACTTTTTTTTTTCGAGTCATGATTCAGATTTAACTTGTGTGAATTGTTCTCTCCATCTCTAAGCATATTCATGGAAGGTTTCGCTGTTTTTATTCTCCATACATTTAAGATCAAAGCGGTCATAAGTAAGTTTAATGTTAAAACTATAACAAGATAAAAAGGCATTAGCCAGGTCGTCACTACAAAAAACTGGTCCTATAGTGGCGTTTTTTTTAGTGGCGTTTGTAAAAAACGCCACTATAGGTACCCTATAGTGGCGTTTTCTACAAATGCTGCTATAGGCATATCTATAGTGGCGTTTGGAATGTCCTATAGTGGCGTTTTAAAAAAGGGCCTATAGCGGCGTTTTTAAAGGCCTATAATGGCGTTTTTAAAACGCCACTATAAGTCCTAGTCTTACAAGGGCCTATAATGGCGCTTTACAAACGCCACTATAGGCACTTTTTATTTTTATTTTATTTTTTTCGGTTGGGAAAGGCCTATAGTGGCGTTTGGCAAACGCCACTATAGGCATTTGACCTATAGTGGACTTTTTGGACCTATAGTGGCGTTTGGTAAACGCCACTATAGGTCTTTTTTGTGCTGGATTCTTTTTGGACCTATAGTGGCGTCATTTGGTAAACGCCACTATAGGTCTTTTTTGTGCTGGATTCTTTTTGGACCTATAGTGGCGTTTGCAAACGCCACTATAGGTCCAAAAAGAATCCAGCACAAAAAAGACCTATAGTGGCGTTTACCAAACGCCACTATAGGTCCAAAAAGTCCTTCTACAATATTCCAGCACCAAAAAAAAAAAAAAAAAAAAAAAAAAAAAAAAAAAAAAAAAAAAATGAATGAGTTTGAGCGGTAAAAAAAAAATCATGGAATATGCCTAGAATATTCCATGGCATATTCCAAAATATTTAAATATAATATAAATATATTTATTTATTTAAATGTATATATTATTATTATATATTTATATAAATAAGAGATGCTATGTCAACAATATTTTCACAACAAATCATAGGTGGTTAGTTGTTACTAGTTCAAATTTGAACATAACAATAAGATTATTTTTTTGCCTTAACAATAACAAGCAGTAAGAACCTACCACTTAAAATTTGTTATAAAAATGTTGTGAAAATATTGTTGACTTATCATTTCTCTTTATATATATATATATATATATATATGTGTATTTTATGTATGAGAGATGCTACGTCTACAATATTTTCACAACAAATCATAGGTAGTTAGTTGTTATTGATTCAAATTAGAACCTAACACTAAAATTATTTTTTTGCCTTAACAATAACAACTAGTAGCAACCTGTCACTTAAAATTTATTGTAAAAATGTTGTGAAAATGTTGTTACTTATCATTTCTCTTTATATATATATATATATATATATATTTATGTATGAGAGATGCTACTTCTACAATATTTTCACAACAAATCATAGGTGGTTAGTTGTTATTTGTTTAAATTTGAACCTAACACTAAGATTAATTTTTTGTCCTAACAATAACAACTAGTAGTTACCTATCACTAAAATTTTTTGTAAAAATATTATAAAAATATTGTGAATATATCATTTATATATATATATACACCGTTATCATTTCTATTTATATATATATATTTAAAAAAAACTATATATTTATTTTTCTTTATATATATATATATATATATATTTATATGTATATAAATTTAAAAAAACATTAAAACCCCCCACCTACCCCCACTATATATATAAATTTAAAAAAACTCTATATCTATTTCTCTTTATATATATATATATATATATATATATATATAATTAAAAAAAAAAACATTAAAACCCTTCACCCACCCCACCTACCCCCTCTCTCCCATATCTCTCCCTTATCTCCAGACTTCATTATGTTTTGGTGTTTATTGTTTTTTTCCTTTCTTTCTTTTTCTCACTTATCTCTCCACGCCAATAGTCTCTGACTTCCTTTCTCCTTTTTTTTTTTTTTTTTTTTCTTTCCTTCTTCTTCTCCCTTATCTCCGCTCCTCCATCTTTCTTTTTTTTTTTCACTCTTCTTTCACTTCACACCTGAATTGATACTTTTTCTTTCTCTCCCTTTTGTTTTTTTTTTTTTATTTTTATTTTTATTTGTGGTGATGTTAATGTTTGTGGGTTTTGGATTTGCAGATGGTGTTGCAGCATATTGATTTTATTTAAATTTGTAAATGGTGTTTGAAGCCATTGGTTGTATAGTTGCAGGTAAGCATTTTTTTTCTTTTTTTTTAATTATGTTTGTTTTGGATGTGAGCATTTTGTGTTTGATTTTGAATTTTTTTAGGTGGGTTTGTGTTTTCATTTTGAAATTGCTGGGATAGCTATAGTGTTTGTATGTGGAGTTGCTATTTTTTTTTTTTTTTTTTTAATTTTTGGATGTGAGCATTTGTGTTTGATTTTGAATTTTTTTAGGTGGGTTTGTGTTTTCATTTTGAATTTGCTGGGATAGTATAGTGTTTGTATTTGGAGTTGCTATTTTTTTTTTATTTATTTAATTTTTGGATGTGAGCATGTTGTGATTGATTTTGAATTTTTTTTAGGTGGGATTGTGTTTCATTTTGAATCTGCTGGGATAGGTATAGTGTTTGTATTTTGTTTTGTTTTGTATCTTTTAATTTAATTAAAATTGTAATATTAATTTAATTACAATTTTAATTCAATTAAAAAAAAAAACTCTTTCACGTCAAAAAAAAAAATTCTTTTGATTACCAAAAATTAATTTTTGGTAATCAAATTTTTTTTTGGTGTTTTTTTGGCTATAGTGGCGTTTGTAGAGTCTACAGTGGCGTTTGTAAAACGCCACTGTTGTACCGTCACTATAGGCCTATAGTGGCGTTTTCAAACGCCACTATAGACCCATTTTTTTTATTTTTAAAAAAGGCTATAGTGGCGTTTGTCGGGGGTGATATAGTGGCGTTTGCAAACACCACTATAGGGTTGTCCTATAGTGGCGTTTTTACAAAACGCCACTATAGGTCTATAATAGCGGTACAAAAGTGGCGTTTGTAAACGCCACTATAGCAAACGCCACTATAGCCAAAATGGGCCTATAGTGGCGTTTTTAGTACCTGTAGTGGCGTTTCACAAACGCCACTATAGGTCCAGTTTTTTGTAGTGGTCCTTCCAACATATTGGTCAATCTGCTAGCATTTTTGGGGTTGGCATGTTGTTGTATGTTTGTGTGTTATCAAAAAAAAAAAAAAAAAAAAAAAACCATATTGGTCAATCCTGTGAGACTGTCTTGAAAAGTCCGAATAAAAAATAAGTCATTGTCAAAATACTGGGCTAACTTGCAGCAATACATTTGAAGGTGGATTAGGGTGACCAGTCCCGTTGTACTTGTCAAATTCCAAGGCTTTTAAACTTGTGGGGAGTGTGTAGGCAGGGTAACTGGGATAGGCTCGAGAATACGGTATCTCTATAGGCATTGATTCATTGGGTGGTTTGAGTTTCATAGGCCACACCCCCTTTTGTGGTTTGGATTCATTATTGGCAATGAACTAGGGAGTACGCTAATACCTCTAAAACGGATTCTTAAAAGGAGTCGTCACCTAGTTTAGATTTAAAAACCACTATGAACTTTATAACTGAAGGATTAATTGGCCCAAATTGAGTCCAGACTCATGGTAAGTTCTTGGAAAGGTTTATACACCCTAGATCACCTAGCTGTAATTTGCGTTCACTTGTATTACCGGATTATACCTAAATAGACTTTATTGAGCAGGCACCTATGCATGCACTCACACCTTAACCCTAATACTTAACTAAAATGGGAAATCAGACAATGAAAGTGATAAAGTATATAGGCAAATAAAAAAAATCACATAAATTAAGTCATCCAAACTTTAAAGTTCATCAATTATATGTTGCTCAAACGAGCATGTAAGAACAACTAGTATGTGAGAATAGCCAAGCATGTGTGAACAACCAATCGTGTGAACTTGATCAAAATTAGAAACATGAAATCATAAGCATGAAAAAATATATGCAATGGATTTAGAATTAATAAAAGATCGAAAAGATTGTAAAAGAGAACATATGCGTTTATGGAATTGATGAAAATTAGAAATCTAGCATTTGAATGTTATCATATTGAATCTAGCATGATAAACAAATTGAAAAAACAAGCATGTTATTGCATGTGAGCCGAGCATGGTAAATAAATTGAAAAGTAAACATGTTATTACATGTAAAACCAACATAGTAAAGAGATTGAAAAATAAATATGTTATTGAATGTGACAGACAAAAGTTTAAAATAAACAATGAGATTAATTCTTGAACAACATATGAACAAATAAAAATCATAATGAACATCTAGCATGCATAGATTCTAATAAACATCATATAATTAAGGCATCAAAACAAATTACACAAAGAAATTTGACAAGATTAGAACTAATAGGATTATTATAGTGAGTGCACCGTCCTATGCAGGATACACATGGTTTGAGTATTGGAAGTATGCCTTAGTCGAATGGACTGGAGGTGGAAGGTTTAGAGTTGCCAACTATTTTAGGTCTAGGAACCAACTTAGGCCCTTTACTATTGGGGGGATCATAATTTAATTCCCTATAACCACTCTAAAAACAGGCACACATGGCGTGATGTCAAATGTCTTAAAAGATTTGAGTACGTCTTCTTCATTACCAATTGGTTTTGAGGTGGAATGGCACAACTCATGGTCCGACAAATGGTATTCAAGCCAAAGTCATGGGTTAGAGTTACAGGAGTGTTATTGTGAGAGAGGGATTGTCGGGGAGGGGGGGGGGGGGGACCACAATTTAACTCCCTATAACCACTCTAAAAATAGGCTCATGTTCCATGATGTCGAATGCCACAAAAGATTTAAGAGTGTTTTCCTTATCACCAATTGGTTTTAAGGTGGAATGGTACAACTCACGGTTCAACACTTACAAAGGACTACATGTTAGACATTGCATCCAGAGTTAGGATACTAGAATAGAAAGATGTTAAGAACCCAAACCACCCCCGTTTTATGAGCCGGCCTCCATTATTATGTTTAGAAGCCATATTTAACAAAATATTTTATCAAAAGAGTCATAAACCTTAATAATAATCACATGTACATTGAATTTGTTAAATATTAGCATTGATACACGATGTTGAATATGTTAGTATGGATGCGAAATCAAAAGCATAAAGTATAGAATACAATAACACACGAAGGTTACGTGATTTAGCTTAACGGACTACATCTACGGAGGAAACCCTAAATGGCTACATTAATAATATATTCCAGTGTAGTATAAATCATGTGTTACAATGAATCATAACATGTGTATATATAGTAGACTAAACCTTAGACTAATAGATTTCTAGTACAAGTAGGAGACTTGGTTTGCACACAAAATAGAATTAGGCTTGGGCCTATGCTAATGGGCTAATATATCTCTGACACCCCCTTTCAAACTCAAGATGGAAGCTTGATGAAATCTTGAGATTTGATAAGGTTAAGAAGATCCCTTGAATGAAGTTTGGCTCTGTTATGGTAGTATGAGGAAGACAATGATCTTGCAGTGTTGATGTGACTTCTAATGGTGGCATGACTATATTGGAGAGTTTTGACGGCAGCAATAGGAAGCCAAAGAAGATGAATACAGCGAAAAAACACCGAGGAAGACAAAGATTGCTCTTAAATATACTGGAAGGACAGAAAACCATGGCCACAAGAAGGTGGCTTTGATACCAAGTTAAATATTTGCATTGATACACGATGTTGAATATGTTAGTATGAATGCGAAACTGAAAGTATAAAGTATAGAACACAAAAACATATGAAGGTTACGTGGTTCAGCCTAACGGCCTACATCCACGGAGGAAACCCTAAAGGGCTACATCAATAATATATTATAGTGTAGTACAAATCATGTGTTACAATGAATCATAACATGTGTATATATAATAGACTAAACCTTAGACTAATAGACTTCTAGTACAAGTAGGAGACTTGGTTTGCACGCAAAGTAGAATTAGGCTTGGGCTTATGCTAATAGGCTAATATATCTCTAACACCCCCTCTCAAACTCAAGATGGAAGTTTGATGAAATCTTGAGATTTGATAAGGTTGAGAAAATCCCTTGAATGAAGTTTGGCTCTGTTACGGTAGTTTGAGGAAGGCAATGATCATACAGTGTTGATGCGACTTCTAACGGTGGCATGACTATACTGGAGAGTTTTGATGGCAGCAGTAGGAAACCAAAGAAGATGAATATAGCGAAAAAACACTGAGGAAGACAAAGATTGCTCTTAAATATACTGTAAGGACAGAAAACCATGGCCACAAGAAGTTAGCTTTGATACCATATTAAATATTAGCATTGATACACGATGTTGAATATGCTAGTATGAATGCGAAAGCAAAAGCATAAAGTATAGAACACAATAACACGCGAAAGTTACGTAGTTCAGCTTAACGGCCTACATCCACTGAGGAAACCCTAAAGGGTTACATCAATAATATATTATAGTGTAGTACAAATCCTGTGTTACAATGAATCATAACATGTATATATATAGTCGACTAAACCTTAAACTAATAGACTTCCAGTACAAGTAGGAGACTTGGTTTGCACGCAAAGTAGAATTAGGCTTGTGCCTATGCTAATGGGCTAATATATCTCTAACACCCCCTTTCAAACTTAAGATAGAAGCTTGATGAAATTTTGAGATTTGATAAGGTTGAGAAGATCCCTTGAATGAAGTTTGGTTCTGTTACGGTAGTTTGAGGAAGGAAATAATCTTGCAGTGTTGATGCGACTTCCAACGGTGGCATGACTATACTGGAAAGTTTTGATGACAGTAGTAAGAAGTCAGAGAAGATGAATGCAAAGAAAAAATACCAAGGAAGACAAAAATTGCTCTTAAATATACTGCAAGGACAGAAAACCATGGCCACAAGAAGGTGGCTCTGATACCATGTTAAATATTAGCATTAATACACGATATTGAATATGCTAGTATGGATGCGAAAGCAAAAGTATAAAGTATAGAATACAATAATACGCGAAGGTTACGTGGTTCAACCTAACGGCCTACATCTACAGAGGAAATCCTAAAAGGCTACATCAATAATATATTATAGTGTAATATAAATCATATGTTACAATGAATCATAACATGTATATATATATAGTAGACTAAACCCTAAACTAATAAACTTTTAGTACAAGTAGGAGAGTTGGCTTGCACACAAAGTAGAATTAGGCTTGAGCCTATGCTAATGGGCTAATATATCTCTAACAAAATTAAATAAAAAACATGTGAAACATATATCAAAGATCACACCATAACACAGAAAGAGACATATGAAATTCAACTAAATCAATTAAAATTTACTGTCAACAATCAAGACAAATAAACATACAGTAATGAGGAAATATCTTATTCTAAACATATTCAAATCACATTAAATATGAAATTAATAAGAGAGAGAATCATGGCAATTAATAAACTATTTTAATCCTAAAGATTCAAAATCAGACAAATTACATAACATATGAGATAACAATCAATTCAATCAAACATAGTTTCTACCCATTTTGGGTTGTGGGTGCATACACATACTCAACCTTGCGTACGCATCCTAATACATAAACTTATATTTTGCATGTCGCATTATTCGAAAAATCCAATACATAAATTGATCATATTAACATCAAATAACACAAAAAATCAAATATAACTAATCTATGATCATATTAACACATCAAACAAAGATTAGAATCATCAAGCAAATCACATATAAATACTTTACTTATTAGAACATATTTACTTGAAATTTAAGGACAGACAATAGGGAAACACAAAGGAAATACTAAAGCAAAAGCTTAATTAAATCATATGGTCAAATTAATTTATATCACAAAATATATAAGATCATTAAACAAATTGAATACAAGCCTAGAAATAAATTACTACATGAGATTAATTTGGGATCTACTTAGCAAGAAAAGAAATCATGGAGATATAACTCACCTTGCTTGAGGATGATGAGTTTGAAGCTTATTTCACCGACCCTTTTGTGCCAACAACAGCAACTTCAAATTTAGAATACAAGAGAAGAACACAATAGAACTAAGTTACCACAACTCAAGAACAATATTACTTTGAAAAAGATTTTGAAAACAATTTTAAAAACAAGTTTATGTCTTGTGAGACTATAAGAGAGAGGTTTTGAAGACTTTAAAAACATGCTAGTGTGTGGTGAGAGAGATTAGAGAGTAGAAATAGGGTTTTGAAAACATGGAAGCACTCTTTCTAGGTTTTTTGGAGGCATAGGGTGGATATATATAGGAGTAAATTAAGGGCTTTTAAGCCTTTTGGAGGTAGACATTCCTAGAGGTATATGAGTGCCCCAACCCGAAGATTTAAGTGTTGGGGGACTAAATATGGAAATATATAGTTCTAGAAACGAGGCTGTGTATGAAGCCTCATGAGTGTGCGAACACCGCCTCGAGGCCTCATATGCAAACTCACCAAGCATCCACAATTTTGATAGCATTGATGCCCTAACTTGGAATTGTCATAACTTACTTATTTTAAATGAAAATTGGGAAAAATTATGTCCAAATTGAAGCCTTGGATGTCTACTCTCCAATGCAAAAGGTTAATTTAAAAAATTATTTGTGGTTGAAAATTTATGGCCAAAATAGTGAACAAATGTCATTTTTTAGCATCATTTCCAAAGAAATTTTGAGTACCTTTCAATTACCTTGCTTGAAATATGTCACATTCATCATTGGAGTCAGGGACAAAATGTTATTAATAGATACAAAATGAGGTGTCTATAATTATTGTTGAGGGGAAAATTTTGATGTTCCTAAATAGAATATGGGGTAGCCAGGCCGAAACTCGACGATGAGCCCTTGAAATAAAGCCCAAAGGCTTTTGGTGTTGTGTAAGCCCACCCAAGCAAGAGATAGAGGTTGCACCTTGACAAGAAGACAACAATAAAGCCCAATAAACACGTTACTGTTGTTAGTTTGTTATATTATTAGTCCTCTTGCAACACTATAGTTCAAATCAGTCCTCCAATGGTAGGGTAATTGCGCTAGGGTAAACTATATTCAATTATTAAATAAATTCAATAAAGCGTTAACTTCAGTAAATTCTTGTGTATTTTGTTCAATAGGGTCTATAGTACACTCAGCCATCATTACACTAATATGAAAAAAAATTCCAAAAGGTCTCAAATACATTATAACCTCCCATAGTAAAACAATAAGTAAATATTAGTGGCCGCATAGTGATGAAAAAGGGTTATTTGGCATGTTATGAAGGGAGAGATAGATCCTAGCTCAGTGCAGCAAGTATTAAACTAAGATTTTAGTGAGTATGTGTGCATAAGGCATGAATGGGGTAATGTGGATTGTTTTGAGTGAGTGGGATAGGATTAATAATGAGGTTAAGGCTTTAGTGAGTGGTGGGTTGTCTGTGACTTATTGGAAGACATTTATGAGTTGTAATTGTGTAGATTGAGGAAAGAAATATTTGAGGTTAGGTGAATGTGTCCTAAAAGAAATAAGTGGTGAGCTTAAGGAGAGCTAAACCACAAACATAATGGCAAACAAATCAAGAGTTTCAAAAGGAGTGGCTGTCCCCTTGTGGGTTGAGGTGCTCATGCTTTTATAATGGAGTTTAAAGAAGCATTAATTAACAAGAATCCAAAAAAAAAAACATAGGTCTAATTCAGGGGAGCACGTTAGCTGAATTAATAATCTGGATTTGGCCTAAAAATGAGAGATTTGCTTTTGTGGCTGTTTTGCTTCTTTGGGCAATGTCACACATTTATAGTATTTAGGGTAATCTTGCATTAAATGCTAAGATTACTGAGATTGTGTTCAGCTAATAGGATTAAGGCAAGATTAAGGAAGAATCCTAGTGCTACAATTAAGATTTGATCCCTAGGAAGTACGATTTAACACCCTAAGTTAGGTGTCAAAATTTAAGTCCACTTCAAAGGGTTTCGCTGGAGATCCTTTTATGCCCTCCAAATCACCAAATTTTCCCCTTTAGTATTCATGGGCTTGGCACATGAATCATGTCTTGAATGTTTTTGACATTTATAGCATTAATTTGTTGAAATTTGGATAACTTGGTTTCAACTCCCCTTCTGCTGGAGGTACAGTCTTAAGGAAGATAATGAAGTTTCATCACCCTTAAGACTTCAGTTGACATCACAACCCTTGGGCATTGTTCATGTCAGGTAGAGGGTGACAAAAAAGTTGATGGGATAGCCCCTAGTTCATCCTTAAAGACTTGGTTCTCTTGTATGGGCTTCTAGCTGTACTTTGGTTAAGGATGAACAAGGGCTGGTTGCCCACTTTCAAGCCTCTTTCTAGGACCTTTTTGGGCTGGAACTTTGCTCTATTTTAGTACTTTTAGTTAAGTCACACAGCCATTTCTTTGCTTGGGCTTGTTCCTTACTCCATGAGATTCTTGGGCCTACAAAATGGGCATTAAAGACATGCTTTGCCATAGTTTTTTTTACTCCTTATGGGCTTTAGTTGTTAGTAAAAATAAAATGAATCCATGAGTTTTAATAAATATTTATGATAGATTTTAGGTATTAATTTCCTAGGGCTTTAAATAACAACTTGTATAGTTTCTCATAATTTTTGCTATGGATTATTTTGTAAATGATATTTTCTTTAGGGCTTTTTAAATAAGGATCTCCAATATTTTCTTGAGAATAATATTTACCATGAGTTTTAAATAAATATGGTAACAACCACTATAATGAAATAATGTGATGTTCTCATGAGTTTATCTATAGATAATCATAATAAGTTTTGGTAATAAATATTATGAATATTGTGATGTAAGATAGATAGTGAACATGAGTTTATAATATGAAATAAATAAATGTCAAAGATCTAATAATCATAACTTTCCATGGGCTTTCACAAGATGATTGCCATGGGTTTTGAGAATAGATAATTCATAAATTCCATAAGTTTGTAATATTATAGTAATAGGTTTAAGAATCAAAAGTATTGTTTATTATTGGACTTTTAAGTGAAATAACTATGATATAGTATTTTCCCAAGTATTAATAACCTTGGGCTTTAGATAAAATAATGCCAAGTAGTTAACTTGGGCTTTTAGTAGTGCTAACGTAAGTTGGGATTTTGATATTGACAATGAGAATTGGACTTTGATATTGCCAATGAGAATTGAGCTTTAAATATTACTAGTGAGAACTGGGCTTTGATATTGCCAATGAGAATTGGAGTTTGATGTTGCCAATGAAAATTGGATTTTAAATATTGGTAGTGAGAACTGAGCTTTGATATTGCAAATGAGAATTGGGCTTTAATATTGTTAATATGAATTGGGTTTTTGATAAATAAGTTGCCATGGGTTTAAACCATGGGCTTTGATTATGAATTTGAATTCCATTGATAAAATTGTTTGCCATAGATTTGGATTATGGGCTTTTCAAATATTGCCAAGCATAAGTATTCTTGGGTTTTAAATAGAATAGGATGTGTGTATTGGGTTCATAGGGTTGGTTTTGGGCTTAGCTAAATAATGATAATAAAATTGGATAAAATATGAGTTCTTGGGCTTTTTCTGATAATTTATATCATGACCCAATTTAGATAATGAGATATGAAACATTTGTGATTAACATAATAATAGAGCAAAATATATATATATATATATATATATATATATATATATATTTGGGAAAACCCAATAACTTATTAGTGGTATAAATAGGTGGTACTCAAATAAAATTAGGTGTAAAAAAAAAAAAAAAGGGTACCCTAACAATTAGTTAATTACCTAAATTAATTAAGTACAAACAAAAGTGAGGGAATTCTTTTAAAGCTTTTGAGGAGTGAGCCAACAAGGTGCTTGATTGCAACTTAAGGCTAGGAAGTTTGATGTTCCCAAACATGACTGACTAGGAAGATGATCACACGTGCCTTGTTCGTTCCCTTTTTTTTTTTTTTTTTTTTTTTTTTTTTTTTTTCATATAGAACTCTAAAAAACTATCTCTAGAAATCTAGAAATGAAGCAAGACAATGCTCACTCACATTCAGAGACTAGGAAGATTTGATGCTTGACAAGCAGTTCCTACTCTCTCTAGAATGCTAGGGGATGGGGTACCTGAATGGTGAATCTTCTATTTATAGAAGTGTCTAGAAGAGGGAGGATCCTCTTTAGATGAGCTGGTTCAAATTTGAATTCAAATTCTAAATGAAATGGGAGGGAGAAACAAGAGCTAAATATGCAAAAACCTGAATTTTGAAGCAGAACACTTGTCAATATTTTAGCCATAACTTTTTGTTTAAAATTCAGATTAAGTTGACATCATGTGTATGTGTGTGTATATGTATACACTAAACTCATTACATGCGCTTTCCACGTGCAATAATGCTCTTTTTTATTTATTTATTTTTTTGGTTTAGTGTTCTAATGCTTAAAAGTGATATATAAATAACCGTGTGTATTTTTTTTTTTTTTTAAATGAGGTAAGATAACGATGAATAATGTTTAAAAATAAGATAAATAACCGTAAGAAATTGAAATCCAATGAGGCATTTGAATTTATTGATTGAGATAAAAATTGTGATAAGTAAAAAAATTTGAGATTTGAACAAAAGAAAGATGATATACGTGAGTGTGGATGGATGGGGATTTGTGATAACAAAAATTTTGGAATGTTTTAAAGAATTAAAAAAAAAAAAATTATAGAGATTTTGGGATAAGAATGAGTAGTTTTTACATGATGTAGTAGGGTTTTTTATTTTGGAAAAAGTAATTTTGTATTTTTTTTTTAATAAAGATAATTGAAGTATTTGAATTCAAATAAATAACAAATACAAATAGGAATCGAACATTTGAATACAAATGGGTGATGAGAATAACATTTTTTTTCCCTTTTGTATGTGAGATAGTATTATTGTTTTAACTTGCATTTTACAATTAAAAGGAAAAAAAAAAAGTTAATGAAAAGAAAATTTTCTTTATAACAGATTTTTTTATTAAAAAAAAAAAGAAAAAAAAAAGCTACATGATGATACAAATATCCATTAGCACCTTCTCAAAATAATAATAATAATAATAATAATAAATGCATTAGCATACAAAATTTTTACTACATAACTAAAATATACATCATATCTTATATTTATCTCATATATTATCATATATTGTGCAATAATGCTTTTTTTTCTTTTTTAGTGTTATAATGCTTAAAAGCGATATATATATATATATATATATATATAACCGTGTGTATTTTTTTTTTTTAAAAAGAAGGAGGTAAGGTGATGTGGAATAATGTTTAAAAATGAAATAGAGAACCGTAAAAAGTTGAAACCCAATGAGACATTTGAATTTATAGATTGTGATAAGAATTGTGATAAGTATTGTGATAAGTAAAAAAAATTGAGATTTGAACATAAGAAAGATGATATACGTTAGTCTGGATGGATGTGGATTTGTGATAACTGTATAGAATTTGGATAACAAAAATTTTGGAATGTTTTAAAGATTAAAAAAAAAAAACCATAGAAATTTCGGGATAAGAATGAGTAGTTTTTACTTTTTATTTTATATTTTTTTTTATAAAGATAATTGAAGTATTTGAATTCAAATAGATAACAAATAAAGATAGGAATTATACATTTGAATACAAATAGGAGGTGAGAATAACGGTTTTTTTTTTTCTTTTGTTTTGTACGTGAGATAGCTAGTATTACTATTTTAACATTTTTTTGTTTTTTGTTTTGTTTTGTTTTGTTTTTTTTTTTTTTTGTTTTTTTTTTTGTTTTGTTTTGTTTTTGTTTTTGTTTTGTTTTTGTTTTTTGTTTTTTTATTCTTTTGGTTTTTGGTAGGAAAAAATTAAACTAAAGAGTATGTTATTTCAAAATTTGTATGACGATATTTTGGTACGCCAAAAATTGAAGACAAGACAGAAAAATCCTCTTATTAATAGTAAATATATAACAACTTTCATAAATGTCCAAGTTCAAATTTCAACATTTACTATGCCAATTGCCCTGCAATGTGAACATGAATATATATTGTTGCAATTTTATGTTTTTTAATGTTTTTCTCGTAATTGTTTTGAATTGAATCCTAATGTTGAACTTAAAATTTAATCATTTTGGATTAGTTTAGGATGATAGATATTTTGAAAATAACTTATTTCAATTAAAAACTTAAATTTAATATATTTAATTAAGATTGGTTATTCATTATAATCACATAATCCCATGTGCAATATTACACCCTTGTCCATCAGGTTAGTCTAATGTGATTATGACACTGCATTAACTATAATTAATCCTTTAAGCAACCAATTATACTCAATTGACCATAATTACACATATCTAATCCTAATTGTAGGGATGACTGATTGTTAAGACTTAAGATTTATTTTACATGGAGAATTTAGAGGGTCAACATTATGATTTTACCCTTAAGATGTTAAAAGATCATTTTTTCCCTAGTTGAGGTTAAATGTAAGTTGCAAAATGGGGTATTTATGGTCAAATACTTACTTGGCAAAAAGGGTTGCCATCCGTACTTGGATGTAGACATGGCAAAATAGGTGGGTCGGGTTGGGTTCTGGTCGGGTCAAACAGGTTGCGGGTCAAACGGGTCACGAGTCAAAAACGAGTCATTTTAAGCGAGTCAAAATCGGGTTCGAGTCAATCGGGTTGCAGGTCGAGTCGGGTTGACCCGTATTTTTCACATGAATTTTTATATAGAAAACAACATATATCTGTCATTTGGAAAGTTATGCAACAAATTACTTAATGTAAAATGCATTATTTTGAATTCACCACTTATATCAAGAATGAACTTAATTAAACTTATTAATACTTATTCAATAATTTTAAAATTATACAAACCTTAACATTATTATCTAAAACAAAATAACACAAAGATAAGTAAAACAAATATGCAAGTTTTATTTCTACACAATATCAACATTCCAAATATAAAACAAAATTACAAATGACTTATTGGATAACTCATTTGATAAAAAATAAAAATATATAAGAAATTTACAATCTTGAAAATTAATTTTATAGTCTATTATCAATTGTGGTTGACACTCTATTTCAATTTGAAATATACTTTAAAATTTGATTGCTTACTTATTTATACATGGTCTCTTTTATGAATAACATATTATTGTTAAGTAACATATACTCTAGAAAATATCATAATTTATTTTGAAACACACACTCTAGGAAATATCATAATTTATTTTGAAAAGCCGTTTATTTTGGACATAAATTATTAAAACATAGGTCTAAGTATTCATAATTTATGCTAATTTGATACTTTAGCTTCACTATTTTCACACTTGTGAATATTTCTTACATGTCTACAATTTTAAATTTATGTTTTTAACTCTACTGTAACCAGATTATCTTGGCATGTACTTTGCTATTTGATATCTAAAAATATTTACTCATTACAGAATGTTCAACCATTAATCTTTCAATTAATTTGTATATAGTTATGTAAATGTATCAACTGTTTCCTTAAAGTTCACAATAAATAATTAAACCAATATTCTCTTAGTTTTACTATTTTTTTACCCAAAAAAAAAAAGTTTTAAAAAAATGGTTCGGGTTCGGGTCGGGTCGCGGGTCAACCCGTTTTTGCTTCGAGTCAAAAAAATCGGGTTCGGGTCGGGTCAGAAAATTCTAACCCGTTTTGCCATGTCTACTTGGATGTAAGAGATTTTGTTGTAATTCAGCTTGATATTATCACATGCACACACATTATATATACATAATTATATTTATATATTTGCTCTCATTCCCCAAGAGTCAAATCCATGCTTCTCCACTATATATTAAGGTTAGAATTAAGTTACACATGCTGTAAATCTTTACGATATTACATTAGTCCATAAATTTTATTGGATTAATATTTTGAAAATATGATATTTTGTTACTTTTAATATACACACAAATTTCTTGTCAATAGGATATTATTTACTATATGATTCATAAAATCAGATTTTGTATAGTTATTGATTTCTGATCTTTTTGGTTTGTTTTCAGTATGATAGTCACAAGAAGAAAAGGAGGAAATATTGAAAAAAAAAAAAAAAAAAAAAAAAAAAAGCTTAACAATAGGGATGCACGGACAAATGAGGATGGGTGAGTGGGATCGAAGCTGAAAATATGCTATAAAGATAAAAGAACAGCATTTTGCTCTTGTGCTATAAAATAAAGAAATTTATTTATGTTTTCCATATAGTACTCTTTTTTATTTTATTTTTTTTAATAGAGTTTTAACCTATGATGTCCGTTTATAATGATTGTGCTCTTTATCATTAGACCAAGACATCAATCGATTTTTATTGTAAATGAGGATTAAACCTAAGATCTCTTATTCAACTATCAGAGACTTTACTAATTGAAACTCACTCCATACATTAAACTTGCCACGCTTTTTTATGCTTTCCATAAGTAGCAACACTTTAATATAAATAATTCAACCTTGACAACCTCTCTCTCTCTCTCTCTCTCTCTCTCTCTCTATATATATATATAATTTCAGTTTTGTGGGGGCTATGGCTTTGTTTTAATTCCATTACGGAGTTCGTAAAATCTTATCTATTTATTTTAAATTGAATTGCATAAAATTTATTTAGGTCAATTTGTGAGGATCCAAATGTCCAATAGAGCTCTAAGGCAAGGAGAGGAAGAACGAAATTTTGACCAAGTCCTACGCTGCCTAGGTAAGGGGAGGTCTTGCATCTTATATGGAGGCCTTGAACTCTAACTGGTATGAGACATTTTAAATTCATGAGGGATGATGCTATGTGTTACTCTCGAAGAAGAATATATCATGCCAATTATGAGTTGGTGTATTGACCAAAAAATCCAAAAGACATCCTAAATGGGGTGAGGTGAGGGAGAACTAAATCCTAAGTAAGTGTCATATCTCCCAGATAGGAAAAGGTCACGCGCTTTATAAGGAGGCATTGGACACTAATTGATATATGAAGCATTTTAAAACCTTGAAGGATGATGATGTGCCATTATCAAATAGGACAATATGCAACGATGAGGTAGGACGTGAGATATTGGCAACAATGCAGACACGCATGTGATGCAATGGTGGGTACATCCCACAAGGGACGTGTAATCCTTAATAAATGAAACTCTAGAAAGTCTAAACTATTTTGAATCTATTTTAAATTGAATATTCAATTTTGATCCGAAACTAAACTAAGAAAACCTACTCTATATATATTACCACAATAACTATGTCTATGTGTGGCGTTATTTAATTAAAACATTCAATTTAACTTTTTTTTTTTTCTGCATATAACTCTCAATTAAACTTAAACTTTTTTTTTTTAATTATCTATATCTATACTACTATTTAATGAGCTTTCTCTATTTGGAATTTTTATTTTTTTGTTAAAAAATGTCCGTCTACCTTTATGTTTAAGTAGAGATAAAATTAAAGTATAATTCAGTAAAAATACAACTCTAACTCTCATTAAAATATTGTCAAAAAAATAGGGTTACTCTCTTATTGATTTTTAAAATATTTTATCTGCTTATAAATTATATTCTTAAAATAAAAATTATATATATAAAATAAAAATATAGGTTTTTTTGTTACAAAATAAACGTGTAATATTTGTTCATTTTTTAAAATTAACCTTATTACACTTCTAGATGTATTAGCAGTTCTAAATGCGTAATATTAATGAAGAAACGTAAAAACTTTAAATTGAAATGAATGAAAATTATTACACTATTAAAAAAAAAAAAAAAAAAAAAAAAGCATCATTGCATGCATGACGAGACTAATTATTATTATCAAGAAGAAACATTTTCTTATCTAGAAGTATATTCTTAAAAGGGAAAACGCTTACCTTGTCCTGAAGAGGCCAGATTTACGCTAGAAACGGCAATGACACATTTAGCCCTCAATGTTGACTCAATATTTTCCACAAAACGCGAGAACCTCATTTGACAACTGAACTGAGTCTGAACTCAAAACTAGTTTGCAATTAAAAGCATATTCCTTGCTGTTTTGGTAAATTTTTCGGTTTAACCTATACATCCCCTGGAAGTTTCCGACCCTTTATCTAGACCCCAACTACCTACCTTGAGAGAAATTGTCAACTTTCAAACCCAAAAGTCACCACTTGGAAATTTCCTTCAACTCTACTCAATTGTTCTGTTCTGGTTTTTCAAGTCTACCAACTGTTCGATCAAGGTCTTTGATCTCTATGATGTTTCCTTTTTGAAGCAACCAAATGCTTTGTTGGGTCACTGAGGTTTTGCTCTATTTCACTGACCCGAAAGGAAAAACTTGATTTGTGGTAACTGATTGAATCGCAGCAACAAGGGGGCAGAGGTTTCTGTTCATGGGTATCAGTTAAAACAAGGTCTGGATTGCTTCAGTTTCATTTTGGAGGCTTTTATTGAGGTTTTTGATACTTGCCCTTTATTTTATTCAATCTGTTCTCAAATGGGTCGGTGTTGTTTTTGATGTTTGACTCTTGTTTAGAATCAAATTTTGGTAATTTTGTTCATTGTAGAATATTTGGTGGGTTTTGTTTCTCTGAGCTTCAAGCTATGGATGCTGTTATTGTACAATCTATTAAACCTGTTTGACACTGTGTATGTTTTTAGTGACTTAGTTTTATGGCTACTATCAACAAACCCCAACTCAAAGTTGCGGCCTTTCGCCGTTTCTTATCTGTAGTTCTTCTCACGCTGTTAGGGGTTTTGCTACTGATATTTCTCCTTGGAACAAATTCAATTTCAAATTTTGTGTCACCGCCTTTAGATGATATAGATGAAGTTAGTTATACTAATTCACATTTGAGGGAAAAACTTGGTTTTCCTGAGCAGAGTAAATTGTCTATTAAATTGGAGAAGCGAAACCAATTGCCTCCAAGAAACATGGATCTGTATCCAAATCTAGCCAAAGATCATATAACTATTGTTCTATATGTACATAACCGGCCCCAATATCTCCGGGTTGTTGTGGAGAGCCTTTCGCAGGTTGTGGGAATAAGTGAAACTTTACTGATAGTTAGCCATGATGGGTACTTTGAAGAGATGAACAAGATTGTCGAAGGCATCAAATTTTGCCAGGTGAAACAGATATTTGCTCCTTACTCACCTCATCTCTTTCCCAATAGCTTTCCAGGGGTCTCACCTAATGACTGTAAGGATAAGGAAGATGCAGCAAAGAAACATTGTGAAGGGAATCCTGATCAGTATGGTAACCACCGATCACCAAAGATTGTGTCGTTAAAGCATCACTGGTGGTGGATGATGAACACGGTGTGGGATGGATTGAAGGAGACCCATGGGCACTCAGGTCATATTCTTTTTATAGAGGAGGACCATTTCATATTCCCCAATGCATATCGCAACTTACAGATGCTTACAGAATTGAAACCTTATAAGTGTCCTGATTGTTATGCTGCTAATTTAGCACCTTGGGATGTGAATTCAAGAGGAGAGCAGTGGGATAGTTTGGTTGCTGAGAGAATGGGAAATGTGGGTTATTCCTTTAATCAAACTATTTGGAGGAAAATCCATAGGAAGGCAAGAGAATTTTGTTTTTTTGATGAATACAATTGGGATATAACAATGTGGGCAACTGTTTATCCATCATTTGGTGGTTCTGTTTACTCATTACGAGGGCCAAGAACTAGTGCAGTTCACTTTGGTAAGTGCGGTCTGCATCAGGGCCAGGCGGAGAATAAAGCTTGCATTGACAATGGCATGGTTAAAGTTGATGTGCAAGAGATTGATAGAATTGCCAATATCAAATCACAATGGCAAGTGCAGGTCTCTAAGAATCAAGCGGGCTACAAAGCTGGATTTAAGGGTTGGGGGGGTTGGGGTGATGAGAGGGACCACAAGTTGTGCTTGAATTTTGCTCGCATGTATCATGCCATAGACAATGCCTCTACTTTCTGAAGAGTTGAGGTTTTGGCATTTTGATTTTTTTTCCAACTGAAGTAACTGGTGAAGGCTTGAATGTTTTTGTTGTGTAATTTAAAGTTAGCATAAGTTGCTGTTATTTGTTTAGAATATCCCACGGACCTTAATTTTGTTTCTTTACAATACTGCTTCAATCAAATGGATTTTTCTTTTGCTATTCCAGTAGTACAGATTACTTGTTTGTGTTGCTATTGGCTTTCTGCTTAGTTTTGTTTGCTCTTTCTGGTGGAGAATCACTCTCGTATGTCTGTTAGTGTTGTTCTGATGAGTAAACACATCTTCTTTGTTTCTCTTTCTGCATCTATGCATGTATATGCATCTGCATATGTGATTCAATGCTTGGGATTAGATGCCTATGGATGCAACAACTATGTTTTCTTTTGCCAGAAATGTGTATGTTTACATGTTTATCGTTCGCCAGAGATGATTTGTGACTTCAAATCTTGACTTGTCAAAGGTCCTTTAACTGATTGTGTGCGCTTTGCCTTTGCCCTTGCCCTTGTTGTGAAGTTGTCAACATTGGTTGGATGTTGATGCTTCATGATCATTCTTCCGACTAAACTTCTTCTTACCTTTAGAATTGTTGTTCTTGTCTGTCTCATCTAACTTCCTTTGAAGTCCATTAAACTCTCTGCTACTGTGATAGCTGAAGTGAGGCCACTTACTCTCCTTCCTAAGTTCGTTCTGAATTCACAACTGCAATCCAGCCATAAAGTTTTAAAGCTTTTCTTCCTCACTTATACCACCCACTTTGAGCATCAGAGATTGGAAACTCTTCAGATACTCTCTAACTGAATCTGTTTGCCTCAAATGCCTTAAGAAGTCTCTTGCTAGCCATTGGACGTTACACAGCAAAGACAGATTTCCCAGCTCTTGTTTCATCTCTGGCCAATCGGTGATCGGTTGGCACGAAGAATCCTCAACTCTGGCTCTTTACCATAGTTTTATATCACATTCAAGATGCATAGAAGTAATGCTAATTTTATCCGCTCCTGGTATATGCGCCACTCCGAAATACTGTTAGACATGGAACATGAAGTTCTCTACTTCATATTCACCAATAAATGCACCATTGAAGGCCTTGAGCTCAGGGTTCCAAACCTCTGGTCTACCCCTGCCTCTGGTCTGCCCATGCGCTCTCAAACCTTGAGAGAATGTTTAATAACCCGTTATAATAGTAAGCTGCAATCGGAAAATAAAGAAGTTAAAAACATAAATAAATAAAAATCCATCATCTTGTTAATGCTCTTCACAAGAAAAGCTAAATGCTCTTCACTCAGATCTAATTTAGCCAAAGAGCCATGGATACAGACACGACTCTTCTATTAATTGTTTGATGGAAATGCTTTCGACTAAAAGAAGAAAGTAAAAGAATAAACTTTGGCTGAAGTGAAGTGAGGACACATCTAGAGGTCAATGAAAGTTCAAATGTGTTTCGTGAATCTTAAATAGCTGTTGAAAGAACAATTCCATCATCTTGGATTTGACTTTAAAAACATAAAAAAAGGTGAAGCTATCTCGCTGAGATCTTTTGGACCTTAATTTGGTTAGGAAAAAACGAAATTGTTGACTTTGGAAGACATTTGTAAGATCAGCCATGCCCTCTGATATACAAGGTTGGCCAATAAGGGAGGTTTTTATGATAAAGCATAGATGAATAAAAAAGCTTTCTGTGTACTTGTGTATACACGGGTGAATAGAGATCTTACATGCAGAAAATATAAGGAAAGTTCTTGGAGAAGACATAAAGAACTTACTGGAATAATTTAAATAGTTCCTAATTTGTGCGATGCACAAGACTGTTTTACATAAAGGTGATACATATTTATATATTATATTTAATAAAACATTTTTTCCATCATCAAAATGTAAAGAAAAAATAATTTCTAAAAACTTAAAGACATAATATTGAATTTTATATAACTTTTACTTATGAAAATTTTTATTTCATCAATTAATAAAGTTAGAAATTGGCAATTATTAACCGAAAAAAGTCTTTTTTAAAATACAAACTTTCACTTATAAAAAAAAAAAAAAAAATCTAAAATTTCATTTTTATTCAATTCAGTATTTTGTTAATTTCCGTAACAATTTTGCTAATAGTGAGATCCCAAATGATGTAGTTTTGAGTTTTTTTTTTTTTTTTTTTTTTTTTTTTTTTTTTTTTAAATTAAAATAAATATGAAAAGTTAATAAAAAGTATTGTTTCATGAAAAAAACAAAAACAAAAATAAAAATTATTTTCAAATCTTTAAAGAAAAAAAATACTAGAGATATTTATTAGAAACGGTAACACTACTCACTTTGCCGACACTGCCACTTGCCATTCCCTCTACTCCACCACTGGCTACCAACACAATCTCTCCTTTGCCACGAACCATTCCCTCATCACCACCTCCAATCCACCACCACCATGTCTCGACCTCTACCACTGTCAACCACTCTTTCCATGATATCTCATACAAATTTGGAAAATATTAAAAATACTATAAATTTTATTACATAAAGCATATAAACTGATGTGATAGTGAATGTAATTAGTAGATTTCAATTATCTAACAAATGAATATTTATTTATTTATTTATTTATTTTTTTTTTTTTTGCGTAGTGGCACATTAATTTGTAAGCTCTATGTAGTAAAATTTGAGAAAATATTAGTTAAATCACATTTTGCAAACTCACAAATCAACTCGTTCCAAAATTTCAAAGTATATTAGAAAAGTTAACCCCATAAATTTTAGTTAAATCACATGCCCCACTAATCAAGAGATTATGAACCATTTTGAAACATGTGACAAAAGCGTAGGAATAATTGTGTAATATAAGTTTGCCGTTAACTAGAATATTTCATTTTCTCGTGTATGTATTAAAATACTTAGTATTTAAAAAAAAAAATAGTGGGTTAGTTCTACATTGGAAAATGAGTATGAGTTAAAGAAGTTTAAAGTCTGTGCTATGTATCCAAGAGTTAGGCAATTTTGGATATACATTACTGTCAATTTTTTTAAGATCTTCTCCTCTCTTCCAGTGTGTGTGTTAAAATACCTAGTATTGCACCAAAAAAAAAAAAATTTGGGAAAAGAAAAGAAAAAAGAATATCACTTTCTTGCAATAGCTAAATGCCAATTACTATATGAAATTATGTAGCCTTGGAAGAAAGATATAACTCTCTTGTAACAACTTCAACACTTTGCCAAAAGCCTCAATATATTTAGGGCACGTTTAGTAGACTGTAATAGACAGTGTAATATAATAGATATTTCTATGACATAACTATTCGATTGTTTGGTTAAATTTTTATTACAATGAATAGTTGTTCCTTATGAATAAATATTTTTCAAAATGAGGAATAACTATTCTTTATCAAAATACTGAATATCTATTCCTTATCAAAAGTACTAAATATCTATTCCTTTACCTTATGTAAAAACTTTTTAAAATTTTTTCCTAAAAAACCATTAGTTGCCATATCTTCAAAATGAAAGAAAATAAATTTTTCTTATTGTTAATTATTAGTTCTATTTTGAATATCCTAAACTAAGTATATTTTAGGAAATTTGACTTAAAAATGATTTAATTACACATTCTTTTTATACTCTACTAAATTGTGGATGCATATTCAAGATTCTATTCCTAAATGGTCACTAAACTAATGAATAGTAATACTTATTACATTCCAACTTAATGTATTTATTTTAATACTTATTCCTATTTCCATGTAGTAATCATTACAGTGTACCAAACGTGCCTTATGAGATTTTACTTTTTTCATGATCACAAATCTTGTTTTTGACAAGTACTATCATCCAAATGCCAATTACTAAAAGAAACTAGGAAGAAAGATATAAAAGACATTCAATACCCAAGATAGCTAATTAAGAAATATTGTATGGGCACCAATGGACGATTAGTCGTTGGCAGACAATAAAAGCCAGCCATTAATACCAATGACTCTATATCCCATAAATGTAGATATTCATTCAGACAATGAATACAAGAGCTATAAAACCCACACAAACCAAAGGAATGAGGTAAAAAATTCTCACCTCGAAAACTACTCCCAAGTTGAATTCTTTTGTGATATACTTCAATTGAATTTCATTCTAACTTAATCATCGGAGGCCTTTTGGCTTACACCATACTGGTGTATTTCTTTTTCTCTATTTCATATCTTATTGCAAGTTCGTCTCTAGACGAATCCAATGCCTTTGTCCATCTGTATTAACAAGGAGTTCAATTAATGACTTTTTGCATCATCAATTATAAAGCCCGATAAGAACAACACCAAAAGCTATAAAGCCAAAGAAGAACAGCACCAAAAGGTTCATCTCTGGACGAAATGTCTTCGCCCGTCTGAATTGATGAGGAGTTCAACTAACGATTTTTTGCATCATAATTGACTAATCCATGAAGTAATAAAGACGTTCTTTCCCTGCAAAAGAAAAATCATCCCTTTCGACTGAGCACTGTCAATTCAAAATGAGATGATTTCATATTCTAATAAACCAAAAAACCACATAAATGCAACTTACATAAACAACCATGTCATTACTATACACACACGCACATCTGTCATAGTGTTTTAATGCGAGATCCCCGCACACACATAGATTATAAGTTTAATTATAATTGTGTTTTAATACTTTCAAAAGAACATGAACTATTTTGAAACATAGGATAGAAGTTAATTTTAAGCATAAAACTAGAATTACTTTCTCTTTTAACAACTTCAGTACTATCATTCAAAAGCCAATTACTAAAGGAAATTGGTGGCTGTGGAAGGAAGACACAACACTTTTTCAAAAGTATCAATATAAATATGAGATGTTACTTTTGTTATGAATCCAAATCTTGTTTGAAAACTGATAATTTGCATTCTAGAGCTTATGCAGAATAATGTGAGCACCATATTCTGGTTGAAGAATCATAGTTGGGAGCGGAGAATGAGCATAAGATGGGGACAGCTCAAAGGAGAAGCGTTGTAGAATCATTGATAGAGTCATTTTCGCTTCTATCATAGAAAAATGTTATCCAATGCATATCCGAGGGCCCCATCCAAATGGGATAAATGAAAGTTGACCCCTTGTTGCTTTCAAACCACCTTTTGCAAACCTATCTGGATTGAATTCATTTGCATCATCACCCCAAAGTTCATGGTCATGATGGACAAGGATTGCCGGTGTGCAGACTTCAATTCCAGCTGGTAAAAACAAATTTCCGAGTTTTGTTTCCACATGAACAGTACGAGAAAGATTAATTATTGGCGGATATAGTCTTAGAATAACCTCATACAAAATCATGGTCACCTGTGGCATGGCACGGCACATTGTGATATATATAGAGTAAAAATGCATTAGTGATATGCATACCATACTCAATTAATAAATCTTTGATAGAAGTAAATGCCCTTGAAAAAATGCTGACTTCAAAGAAGTTTAGAAAATAAAAACTTCAACCTTGTCAACCATTGAATGTGTTTGAATAACTCATTTCCATACGTTGTATAATAATTAGTAAGTTACCCGTGTGATACACGAATAATGTTCTAATATTTATATAAAATGGTTTTGAAGAATGTTGTATACGTATTGTAGCATAATTGTTATAAAACGTTATTAGTAATAAGTTCATCATAAAAAGAAATAATTATAAATTACACACACATATTTACTATAATTATTCAATTGAAGTAATGAGAAATATAAAAAAATAAAATAAAATAAAATAAAAAGACAACAACAACAACAACAACAACAACTATGGAAAAATATTATAGAATAAAAGTTGATAGAGAATGTATTTTTCTTTTTCTTCTTAATTCTAAAAACAAATATACATCTCAAACACCCACAGTCAATCACATTATTTATAAAACCCACAAATCAACAACATCTAACCTTAACATCAAAATCATAATTGCCATTGTCACTAAATATAAAATGCAAACCTCCATTCCTTAGCTGTATCAAACTCATATGGGTTAGGATTAGATGAGACACAATATTAGAACTAGGTAGGTTTCATCAGAAGATTAAAGGTAAATGATATCAATTTTGATCAGTGTATATTTGACATGAGGTGGCATGAAGGGCTATTGGTGTGTGTGTGTGTGTGTGTGTGTGTGTGTGTGTGTGTGTGTGTAAAAGGGTAGAAGTGCAAGATGTGAAAATGGTGAATTAAAATGCAAAGAGTTTTGTGTGTATGTGTGAGGGATGAAAAGTTTTGAAACATTGAATCAAATGAAAATAAAAGTCAATATTTAATTTGTTATTATCTTTGATATGACACTTGAGAATATTTCAATCATATTTGTATAGAATACGTTACTTGGCAAAACTTCATCTTCGTATGTATATATTTTTATGATTGATTTTACCTACCTTTGTTTCCCTATACAAAACATGGAAAATACACAAGAAATACACAGGGATGACTATGATGTACTTAGATAGCATTAATATACCAATCTTACAGAGCCAATCAAGCTGGTCAAAATTGATTCAAAACCACAATTGTGGTGGTGCAATTTCCTCAATTAACTAAATAGGTTCAAATATAATAATCAAGATATATTCCTGTAAGAAAGAAATGATGTAGGGACCTGCATGGTGTAAATCCTTTAGGAAATAATCTATTTCTTCTAGAAAGAAATTCAAAGTAAATAAATCAAAAGTACTCACAACTTTTAGGTGATTTAACCCATCAAATTCTGGTTTGTTTTTTCCAAAGACATTGTAGGACCTCTTCTCTTGCACGCGCTTGCCAACTTGGATACCTACCCAGAATTATCATCGTCCAAACAAGCAAAGCTGCAGTTGTCTCTTGTCCCGCAAAATAAAATGTCTTACATTCCTCAATTACATCTTGGAGATTCATTCCAACGTTCTTGTTGTTCCCATGTTCTTGAATTTCTTTAAGGTTGGACTAAAGAAGTATACCTAGTAAGTCATCAGCTCTAGCTTCACTTGCTTTTATTGCCTTCTCTCTTTTGTTGATAATGCCCTTAAGTGAAGCTTGTATTTCTTTGTCATCCTCTTGTTTATTTTAGTTGGCAGAAACCTACATGTGAAGCATTAATGAGACAAGAATAAAGTGAATTACACCCCTCACTAAAAAAAGGGAGTTTGGGGGGGGTGGGGGGGTGTTGGGAATTTAATCAAAATTCCAACTTTTGAGAAACAATAAAAAAAAAAAAAAAATAGAGAAAACACACGCCAAAGAAAAATAATCACACGCACAAGATAGTATTTACGTGGTTCGGCAATTTGCCTACGTCCACGGAGTTGCAGGGATTTCACTATTATCAGGAAAAAATACAAAGTGCGGCTACAGTATTTTTTTTTTCTCTCTCTAAAAACACAACAACATTAGTGATAACAAACCCTAATCATAAAAGCGGCTTTTATATCCTGCTTACAGGGTTACAATGGGCTACAAAACGGGCCCAAAAATAAACTAGGCTCCACAAAGCCTAACAAATCTCCCACTTAGAGACTAGTTCAATCACCAACATCAGCCGCTATCCTCCAAAAGCAATCCCTCATCCCTGCAACTCATCCTCCTGTCCTCAAGCTAGAAGACCAATTGAAGCTGCACACAGCTGCAACTTCTCAATAGTGACACCCTTAGTCAACATATCTGCTGGGTTTTTAGATCCACATATCTTCTTAAGTGTTACCAACTTATCTTTAACAAGGTAACGGATAAAGTAGTATTTTGTTTGTATATGCTTCGACTTTGAATGAAAAGCCGAATTTTTGGTAAGAAAGATTGCACTCTGACTGTTACTGTGTAGAATGCCCATCTCCTGCTTCTTACCCAATTCATATAAGAAACCATGTAGCCAAATCATCTCATTTCCAGCTTTAGTTGCTGCAACATACTCAGCTTCTGTAATAGACAAAGTAACAATCTTTTGTAGATTTGAAGCCCATGATATAGTTGTACCACCCAGAGTAAATACAAACCCAGTAGTACTCTTTCTACTATCAATATCGCCAGCAAAATCAGCATCTACATAACCTTGCAACTTCAAACTTGCACTTGTGAAGCAAAGACATGTATCTGATCAACCCTTCAGATATCTCAGAATCCACTTGACTACCTCCCAATGCTGCTTTCCAGGCCTACTCATGAATCTGCTCACAACTCTCATTGCATGTGCAATGTCTGGCCTTGTACACACCATAGCATACATCAAGCTGCCAATAGCTGAGGCATAAGGCACCTTGCTCATATGGTCTCTTTCTTCTTCTGTCTTCGGTGACTGTTCTTTATTCAATTTGAAATGACTACCCAAGGGTGTGCTCACTAGTTTAGATTCATTCATGTTGAACCTGCTGAGAACTTTCTTCACATACTCTGACTGTGAAAGCTTCAATGTACCATTAGCCTTGTCTCTAATGATTCTCATACCAAGGATTTGCTTTGCAGCTCCCAAATCCTTCATTGCAAACTGTTTTGACAATTGCTTCTTCAGATTATTAATCTTCTCAATGCTAGACCCTGCAATGAGCATATCATCTACATACAACAGTAAAATGATATAAGAATTGTCAAAGAATTTAACATAGCAACAATGATCAGCTTCACATCTCTTGAACCCAATTTTATGCATAAAACTGTCAAATTTCTTGTACCACTGTCTAGGAGCTTGTTTTAGGCCATACAAGCTCTTTCTCAGTTTGCAGACTAGATTCTCTTATCCTTGAACAATGAACCCTTCTAGCTGAATCATGTAAAGGTCTTCCTCTAAGTCACCATGAAGGAATGCCGTCTTCACATCTAATTGCTCAAGATGTAAATTTTCTGCAGCCACCATTCCCAGCATCAGCCTAATTGTTGACATCTTCACAATTGGAGAAAATATCTCTGTGTAGTCAATGTCTTCCTTCTGCTGGAACCCTTTAACAACTAATCTGGCCTTGTAACGTTTGCTACCATCATGCTCATTATTTATTCTGTATACCCACTTGTTGTGCAAAGCCTTCTTTCCTACTGGCAATTTAGTCAGTTCCCATGTCTGATTCCCCAACAAGGAATCCATCTCATCCTTCATGGCTAACTCCCACTTGCTTGAATTTTCATCTTACAAGGCTTCATCATAACACTCTGGCTCACCACCATCAGTCAATAGTAGATAATTTAAAGTGGGTGAATAACGTTGTGGAGGTCTAATGTTTCTGGAAGATCTGCGGACTTCAGCTACAGGTGTACTCTGATCTACCTGTGAATTTACATTCTCCTTATTTTCTTCACCCCTTTCCTGGACTGTACTTTCAGTCAATCCATCTAAGTTGACAAACTCAGATTTCTTTTGATCTATCTCTGCAATATCTGAAACTACAGTTGACCTGTCCTTGTACATAACCTGTTCATTAAATATCACATTTCTACTTCTGATGATTTTCCTGTTTTGTTCATCCTAAAATCTATAGCCAAATTTCTCATCACCATAGCCAATGAAAAAACATATTTTAGACTTAGCATCAAGTTTACTACGAGCATCAGAATCAATATGAACATAAGAAACACAACCAAAAACTTTTAAATGGGAAAATTTTACCTCTTTACCGCTCCAAACCTCCTCAGGAAGTTTGAACTTCATGGGAACTGATGGCCCTCGGTTTATCAGGTAAGCTGCAGTGCTAATAGCATCAGCCCAGAAAGTTTTTGGTAGTCCAGCATGCAACCTCATACTCCTAGCACGCTCATTAAAAGTTCTGTTCATGCGCTCAGCCACACCATTCTGCTATGGTGTCCTAGGAATGGTCTTTTCCATCCTAATTCCCTGTGCAGCACAATACTCACTGAACCCTTCATCTATGTACTCTCCTCCATTATCAGACCTCAAATATTTTAGTTTTAAACATGTTTCTATCTCAACCATGGCCTTCCACTTCTTAAAAGTTTCAAATACATCAAATTTATTTTTCAGAAAATAAACTCATACCTTTCTGCTTGAATCATCAATGAAAGTGATGTAGTACCTGGAACCTCCAAGGGATGCAACCGGAGAAGGCCCCCACAAATCAGTGTGTACTAACTCCAATTTTTCTGCTTTCGGTGTCCTGCCAGTTTTCAAAAAACTCACATTTTTCTGCTTTCCTAAGATGCAGCTTTCACACATGTCAAAATCAATGGACTTCAATTCTGGTAGTTTTCCTTTTGACAGCAGCATCTTCATCCCTTTCTCACTCATGTGACCAAGCCTGCGGTGCCATAGGCTTGTATCAGTACTTGCATCAGCAACTGCAATTGTGTCTCTTAGACTTGAGGTCATATAGAGAGTGCCAGTCTTCTTTCCACGAGCCAATACTCTAGCTCCCTTTGTAACCTTCCAAGTACCACCAACAAATAGTATTGCATGCTCTTCATCATCAAGTTGTCCAATAGAAATCAGATTCCTCCTTAGGTCAGGAATATGTCGAACCTTCTCCAGTAACCAAACGGACCCATTGGGTAACAATATCCGGACATCTCCCATACCCACAACATCCAAGGTTGAACTATCAGCCAAATACACCTTACCAAAATCACCTGCAGCATAGTTCTGTATAATTTCTCGGTGTGGAGTGGTATGAAACGAGGCTCTTGAATCCAAAACCCAATCATCAAGTAGACTGTCTACTGCAAGAAGTAATGCATCCTGTACCTCTTCTGTTACAGCATTAGCAGAATCATCTTCATTCTTCTTCTTAGGGCTTTTCATTGGTTCCTAAAGTGACCTGTTTTTCCATAATTCCAGCATTGTACTTGTTGGCCTAATCTAGATTTACTTCTGTTCTGATTAGTATTTCTGGATTTTGATCTGCCTCGATTTGAATTTCTGTTATTACCTCTGCCTCTTGTCTCAAGGTTTAGGACAGAACTAGATCCTGAGGTTTCACTTGCATCTCTTCTACGAATCTCCTCAACCAGAATTAAATCTCATATATCATTGTACTTGAGTTTTTCCTTTCCTGTAGAATTGCTTACTGCCATCCTCATTGCCTCCCAACTGTTTGGCAAAGAAGCCAAGACGATCAAAGCACGAATCTCATCATTAAAATCAATTTCTACAGGCGACAATTGATTTGTAATAGTGTTAAATTCATTCAGATGTTGTGCTACTGATGCGTTCTCTGCCATCTTCAGATTGAACAGTTTCTTTATCAGATGCACCTTGTTGTTTGCTGACGGCTTTTCATACATACCAGACAAAGCCTTCGTCAGATCTGTTGTGGTCTTCTCCTTTACAACATTATGTGCAACAAACCTAGACAAAGTTAACCTGATAACTCCCAGTACCTGTCTGTCAAGAAGAGCCCATTCATCAGCCTTCATCGCCTCAGGTTTTATCCCCAAAAGAGGCAGATGCAATTTCCTCCCATAGAGATAATCTTCAATCTGCATTCTCCAATACGCGAAGTCTGTGCCATCAAACTTTTCTATTCTAGACGTCTTTCCTGCTTCCTCTGCCATTGCTCCCACTCAAACCTAACCCTAGGCTCTGATACCAGTTGTTGGGAATTTAACCAAAATTCCAACCTGTGAGAAACAACAAAAAAAAAAAATAGAGAAAACACACGCCAAAGAAAAATAATCACACGCACAAGACAGTATTTACGTGGTTCGGCAATTTGCCTATGTCCACGGAGTTGCAGGGATTTCACTATTATCAGGAAAAAAATACAAAGTGCAGCTACAGTGTTTTTCCTCTTTCTCTAAAAACACAACAACAATAGTGATAACAAACCCTAATCATAAAAGCGGCTTTTATATCCTGCTTACAGGGTTACAATGGGCTACAAAACGGGCCCAAAAATAAATTAGGCTCCACAAAGCCTAACAGGGGGGGGGGAGTGAATTACATCAATGAGAATTGAATCTTCTCCTCAGGCTGTGGAGAAGAGCATGAATATATAATGATTTAACATATTTATTTCGGGTAGAAGAACCTTATTATATATATATATATATATATTATTAAATTATAGTAGCTTTTTTATTTGATTCTTTTGATAAATGAACACAAGTCTATAAGAAAAATGTGATTATTTATTGTTAGCAGATATTGAAATGTTTTGGTTTACCTCCAACCCGGAATGTAAATAGACTGTACAGTTATCATTGCAAGCTCAGCTTGTTCTTTTTGGAGTTCAAAAATACTTCTCCCTTCTTCATAGCTACTCCCAAAGGCTGTTCGAGAAATCACATCACTTGTCAAAGTTTGGAGATAAAGTCCATACATCTAACTCAATTGATCCCTCTTTAGACACCAAACTTTCCCATTTGCAAATCATGTCATTGCAATACTGATAAAATGCAGCTGACATATTCTACAGCAAACAACATGAAAAAATTAGGATAGTACTTAGTAGGCACATCTAATTACAAAAATTACATGAAAAAAATACAGCAAGCTTATAAAATATCCAGATATAAGAACATTTAAAGTATATTCTAGTAAAAGCCATAGCCAAATGTCAGTGTGAACTGTGGTTTGTACTTACTAGGCACACGTTCACACGCGCACACACATAATCTTGGTGTTATATGTAACTAATTGAAGCATATAAATGCTATATTTGCTCATATTTCTACTTTACGTTTGTTGGATCCACACCTGGAAAAAGATGTAATTAAATTCGAGAAAATGTTTTAATAAATTTTGAGAAAAGATAAATATTCATGACCTACAATATATTCACCACCATTTTAATAATTAGTTTCATCTTCAAACACCATTGTGATTAAAAGAACAGCAAACAAATGTTAAGAATTTAAGTAACCTTTAACTTCTCATGATGGAATGTTTGATTAATAATCTTTCTGTGTGTTGTCCATTTCTCACCCTCGTGCCATGATAGTCCGTTTCCTAGCAACTTGATGTATGGATTTGCAATTGGCTTTCGGAAGTCACATATCTTGGAGAAGATTTTTTTTAACTGTTCAGGGTTCATAATGTTCCCTAGGGGTTTGGGGCCCATCCATGTAAAAGAATTTTTACCTGCATATATATACATACACATACATTGTTACTATAGGACAAGTTGAGATAACATATGAACTATGGTTGTTGACATAAGCAAATAGATAAACTCATGAAGATATCAATTAACACAAAGTCACAAACCCATCACTGGAATTACATCAGTTCTTTGGGATTTCATAATTTGTAAGTGTAATTACATTAGTTTAAAATATTTAAGACTTTTACGTATACTGTTTGTCTCTAAGGTTAAGCAGCAATTTTTAGTTTCTGAAATTTAAAGAGATTGTTTTTAGTCCGATAGATAATGTGACCAAACTAAAAAATTGACACATCATCACTTCATTAGATATATTAAGGACTAAAAGAAATTAATTTAAGTTTGGGAGAACTAAAATCATTTGCTTTTGATTTGTTAGGGACTAAAAACGACGATCGTATCAAACTTTAGTGACTAAATTGTTCATAGCCTAAAGTTTAGAAACAAAAACATTGTATTTTCCCATAAATATATAAATCTTAATACAAGGATAGTTAGAAAAGTTATCACTTGGACAGTATCAATAATAAGGAGGAATGTGATTGATCATCATTTGAAGAAAGAAGGGTTTCTATCTAGAAAACATCAAGTTGCACTTGATATTCTCTGATTACCCCTAGGGAAGTAAAGTAGGTTTTACAATATTCTTGTATAGAGAAATAGAGATTCACGGGAAAAAAGAGAAAATAGTAGAAAAGAATACCAGGAAAAAAAAAAAAAAAAACCATTATTTCGTAGTGGTGTTGCCGTGATAGGAATAGGATGGCATCAAGCCACTCGAATTATTCGAATTTATCCATCAAACGCATAATTCATGATAAACCTCATCTAATGATGGGTTCATTAAGGCCCACCAAATATGGACGCTAGTCAATAGGATTAAAAACCATCATTTAGTTTCTAAAAAAAAAAAACAAAGCCATTATTTACTGGTTGAAAAAAAAAATTTTGAAGAAGAAGAAGACAAAATTTAAGTACTATACTATATTAGAGGGTGTTTGGTACATGTATTTAAATAATAGTTTTCAGTTTTTAAACAACATTACACGTATTTTTATATACTTTTTTACCTACACGTGTTTTTAAAAAATTACAAATAACGTTACTAGAACAAAATTACCAAACGGGCTCCAAGTAGATTTAAATAAATAGCTGTATTGCATTAACTCTTGTTGGGAAAGATATTCTACTTATGCTGTACTGGCTAATGAAGACAAATATTTAAATTTAATTAGTAAATTTAATATATTACACTTAAAAAACTTTATCTAATGGCTTGTTTGGAAGTTTGGAGAGGGAGGAGAGTAGAGGGGAGTAGAGGGAAGGGGAGTAGTGGGGAGAAGAGTAGAGGAGAATGATTCACCTCTACCTTGTTTGGATGTTTTTAAAATTAGTAAGGGGGAAGGGAGTAATTAGCCCTTCCCCTTGTATAATTTTGTTAATATAATAAGGGTAAATTAGGTAATTTACTTGGTCAATAGTTTATGTACTCTACTCCCCCTCCAAATCTCTCCAATTTGGGGGAATTAAAATTGGGGGGTTAGAGGGAGTCCAAACCCCTCCAAACTCCTCCAAACCCCTCCCCCTCATTCTTTAAAAAACTTCCAAACAAGATAATTGCATTACTCTCCCTCCCTCTACTCTACTCTCCCTCATTTTTTAAACATCCAAACATGCCATAAGTTTTCTCTTTCCCAAAAAAAAAAAAAAAAAAAAAAAAAAGATTCATGGGCCGTGTTTATACAAAAATAAAAATAAACAAATAAAATTTCATCAGGCATATCAGTGTAAACATACCATAATTAGTCACAACTTGATGGATCAAGGGGAAGACACGTGGTGCAATGTCATGGGTGAAGTTGGTGGGTTTAGACTTGGCTTGACTACTCATCTTAGACCACTCCTTCAAGTCTCCAAACAAAAGCCGGTAGGAGTTGCCGCTCAGACCTTGCTCTCTCAAACACCTCTCCAGCTTCTTCGGCCTTAGCCACACCCAATTCACCACTCTCCATGCCCATGTTATTAGTACCACAATTGAAACTAATGACTTGTTTGGAAGTTTAGAAAGGGAGGAGAGTAGAGGGAAGTAGAGGAGAGGGGAGTAGTGGGGAGGAGAGTAGAGTAGAATGATTCCCCTCCACCTTGTTTGGATGTTTTTAAAATTAGTAAGGGAGAAGGGAGTAATTAGCCCTTCCTCTTGTGAAATTTTGTTAATATAATAAGGGTAAATTAGGTAATTTACTTGGTCAATAGTTTATGTTCCCTACTCCCCCTCCAAATCTCTCCAATTTGGGGAAATTAAAAATGGGGGGTTAGAGGGAGTTGAAACCCCTCCAAACCCCTCTCATCCTTCCTTAAAAAACTTCCAAATAAAGTAATTAGATTACTTTTCCTCCCTCTATTCTACTCCCCCTCATTTTTTAAACATCCAAACAGGCCATAAGGAAACTGCAATTCTAAGCAATGATATTTCCATGTTTTGAGATAATAGAGTGAGTGTGAATAAAATGAATTAGAGGGGGTGCCTTTTATAGTTGTTTTTGAGAAAATCTCTCTCTACCTCTAAATTTTCAATTTGATTGATCTACTAAAAAATTCCAAATTTATTGTATATTTAATAATAAACTTTATTTGATAATTATTAATACAAATTTATTTTAATTATATTTGTATATGAAGTATTAAACATGAAATTCAATAATTCATAGTTTTTACTGAGTATTTATTATAATTGCGTTTTTATAGATATTTATTTTAATAATTACTATTAATAGATATTTACCATAATTCATCATAATTAATAGGAATTTACTATAATACTTATTAATATAAGATTATGGCATTTATTACTACTAGCCTCATCACAAGGTTCTCTCTCTTTTTTTCTTTTTTCTTTTTTCTTTTTTTTTAATTTTATAGTTTTTCTTTCATTCATCTCTTTTAGTGTCATAAATTTCATTCTCATATCTCTAAATTTTCACTTTGATTGATCTACTACAAAATTCCAAGTTCATTGTATATTGATTAATTGACATTATTTGATAATTATGATAGTTATTAATACAATTTATTTTGATTATATTTGTATATATGATATATTAAACATGACATTTGATACTTCATAGTTATTTAATGATTATTCATTATAATTGTGTTTTTATAGATATTTATTTTAATAATTACTATTAATAGATACTGATTGTAATTCATAATAATTAATAGGTATTTATTATAATATTTATTAATATAAGATTATGGCAACTATATATATATATATATATTTATAGAAGATAGAATTTCTATTCTAGCTTAATCTAAATGTATATGTGTGTAAAGCTCTCTTCTGGAGACTTGAACCCTGGCCCTTCTTGATTCTTGATGATGGCAACTATTAATACAAACTATTTTGCTTTGCCAATTTACTTTGATGTTCTTCTCTTTAAAAAAAAAAAAAAACATTTTCCTCCAATGTTTTAAAGGGATTAAATAAGCTTGAACAATAAAAAAAATAAAATGGTAAATAGCAAATTGCACCCCTAAAGTTTGGGGGTAATTGGATTTTACACCTTGAGATTTCAAAATTTGGATTTTACCTCCTAACGTTTGTGAGTGTCTGAATTTTACACCTTAAAATTATAAAAGTTTAGGGTGTAAAATCCAAACACCCCTAAAATATAGGAGCTAAATCCAAATTCTAAAACGTCAAAATGTAAAATCCAAATACTCCCAAATGTTAAGAGGTAAAATCCAAATTTTGAAATTTTAGGATGTAAAATCCAATTACCTCAAAACTTTAAGGGTGTAATTTGTAATTTACCCAAAAAATAAAAAACACGCAAGCACCAAGTGAAAAAAAAAAAAAAAAAAAAAAAAAAAAAAAAAAAAAAAAAAAAAAAAAAAAATCGACCATACAATAGAACACATCAAATTTGCGTTAAAACCACTTTAGCTTAGAGTGAAATATTACTAGACAAATCTGACCAATCTAAGTTTATATCCAAAAGTCCAAAACATAGGCAAAATAATTTGCGTTAAAAACACTTTATCTTAGAGTGAAATATTACTAGACAAATCTGACCAATCTAAGTTTATATCCAAAAGTCCAAAACATAGGCAAAATAGCAGGGCAAGTACAAGTATACAAGTATTAGTAGAATAACAAAAATGTGTTCTTCATCATTAATACATTTGCTGGAGGTAATTGTGGCCTTTTGGGAGAAGTTCACAATTAATGGAAAAAATATAAGAATACCTCTCAAGCAGCAGTCTCCTTCCTTCTTCAATTCCAATCTTCATAGAACACACAAATCACTTTCCAAGAATCACCTGAAGAGGACTCAAATGGAAATGGCGCTATTGAACCACATGCATGGGACATTTAAATTTATATTTTTTTCCTATTTTTATAATTAAAAATATTTTGGTCCGTTTGAATTGAGAATAGTAGAATATAATAAAGTAGAATTGGTTTAAAATTAGTATATTTTCAACCAACTCTGTTCTACTTCTCCAACCTCCCTCCTCAATCTAAACGGACCCTTAAGGTGCAGAGATAGAGTGGAAGGCTCATCTTGTGTTCTGTCAGAGAATTAGCTTACAGCCTTACACCCTGCTGGGTTATCTTCTTCTTCTTCTTCTTCTTCTTTTTTGAGAAACCCCACTAGGTTATCAATTTGTCATTTGTATATGTTAATGAACAAAAAATATAATTATGATTAATTTTTTTTAGAAGAAACATTATAATTAATTTGATTTCAACCATTCTCCCACGCCTTTCAAAATGAGTCCCACACTTCATTTTCGCCATTGCTTCTTTCTAGTATTTCTTATCTGACACACTTTGCTATTGAAATAAATAGAAACGAAAAGTAACATATTATTTAATAAACGATTAATATATATCTAATTATTGAAGTGACCTTCATTATATTAAAAATAACCTACTATTGTATACTTTTAGCGCGATAGTTACTCTACGAGTACTAAGTGTTTGTGGGTGTGGGGGGCAAGGGCCGAGGTTCAATTCTCTAAGAGGAAATTTCACATACATATACACTTAGATTTAACTAGAGTAGAATTTCAATCTTGTATTTAAAAAAAAAAAAAAAAAACCCTAAATTATCAATAGTAAAATACCATGAAAACATTTGAAATGAACAAAATTTTCATGAAACTTCTAAAATGAACAAAAATATCCCTAAAATCACCAGAATGATCAATCTTCGTCCACAAACACAAAATTGACTAAAACACTCCAAAATCTCAAAAATAAGCACTAACCTAAAAAAATAATTAAGATACCACTAAAACGTACCAAATAACCAAAATTACTTGGGATGTCAAATGGCCAAAGCACCATTCCAACGTCTAAATTTACCAAAGCATCCTTTAACCCTTCAAAACATCCAAAATGACCAACACAGTCATAGAAGATAGAACCTCCAAAATTACTAAAAACTCCCTTAGAACATGTAAGAAATTTTAAATTATATCTAGAGCATCTAAAATGACAAAAATACACATGAAATATCAAAAAATAACCAAATTACTCTCAAAATGTGTAAAATGAGTAAGATGCCTTTAAATTCTAAAAAATGAATAAAATACCCATAATATTTTTTTTAAATGACCAAAATTCTCTGGAAACCTTCAAAAAAAAAATGATTAAACTACCTTAAAATTTCAAAATTGATCATTTTACACTTGAAACCGTCAAAGTAATAAAATAACCCGAAACCTTGAAAATTGACCAATATATTTCTAAAATGTCCAAAATGAACATAATACCTCCAATATGATGTTTTGGTGACTTGTTATTACTAGTTGATTTCTAGAGAAACCATACCAAAAAAAAGTGTTTAAAGCCAACGTTCCTAATTGTTACAGTGTCTTCAAATGTTCTTTAGGAAAAAAAATAAAACAATTAAAATAAAAAATTACAAACTTGGTAGCATGTCACCTTTTCATCATCTTTTCCTCAGCTGCTTAATTTTTTTTTAAAGACATACATACAAAAAGAAAAAGAAAAAAAGGCTCCATTACACGGCTAGATATATTAAAATTAATCATGCTTATAGCATTGCACCTCCTTTAAAATATATACAATGTGTTATCTCACCCTTTTTTTCCCTTTTTTTTTTTTTTTTTTTTTTTTTAAGAGTCATCACACATAAAATGCCAAATCAATATCTTAACATCTTTAACCATAGAGTAGGGGGATAATAATGATAATGATGATTGTCCTATAGGAAAAGACAAAAACCCAAGATTCTGCCACATCAATATCTTTCCCCTTTTTTTCTTTACTACAAGAAATTAAAGAGTTTTGTTGGATCGAAATTTTTTGTTGCAATAAACTTCAATTTGTTGTAATAAACCTCTATTAGGTTTTAAGACTTTAGGAACTAATGTATTAGAACTTCAATTTGTATTATGTTGGCAAACCATGATCAAAACATAAAGTATAGGTTTAGGCTTGCTCAAAGTATGTTTATTTGTAAAATTGGAATCGAGTGATTACAGAAATTATTGGACTTAATCTGTAAGGTTTGATCGATAAAAAATTAGACTCGATTGATCGAACCACATGCAGATTTATTTTTTTGTAGAATTTCCAATTCAACCTAAGCTTGATTTGACGTGTAGGGTTTTGTGTTTTACTCCAAGTATAAAAGGAAAAACCCTAACTATGTTTTAGAAGTCTTTTGATGGTTGTGTGTTGAATCTTTTGTGAGATCTAGATGTGTTTACCTTCATACACACACTTAGGGTTATCTAGGTCAAGATTGATGTCAATAACTTGGTGATCTCTTTAGTTGCTGCTTAAAGAACTTTAAAGAAGATCTGAAACCTTTGAGTGGAGTCTCAAAGTCACAAGTAGGAGAACTTGTGGTTGCAGTTAATCAAAGAAAGAAGTAGTCCATGGACTTAGAGTCGTCACATGGTCATGGTAGTAAGTTTTCTATTCGAGATAGCAATAGGATGTTAGTAGTCTAAGTCTTATTGTACAAACTTTAATTCTTTCATAGTGGATATGTTTTTACCTTGAGGATAGCTAAGTTAAATCCTCTTTAGGTTTTTTACTAGTTAGGTTTTCCTAGGTTATTATATTGTTGTGCTCTTTATATTTCTGTATTATTTACATGATATGATTTTATTGTGTTAACGTAGATCTAAATAATTTATTGAAGTAATCACTTGACTAAATAACTAGGTTAAACAACTTGTGTTAAGGAGTCTAAAAACGTAATTGCAACGAAAAAATTTTGTTATCCACTATTATGATAAAGTCTGTGGCAATAGACTATACAAAAATTTATTGCAATAAAATATTTTTATTATTATTAAAAATACTTTATTGCAACAAAAAATATTGTTGTTATAATTTGTTGCAACAAAAGTTTTCTTGCAATAGGTTACCACATTTGTAATTCTTGTTGCAATAAAGTATTTTGGAAACTTATTGCGACAAAATGTTTTGTTACAATAAGTTATTGCAACAATAATTTTTGTTGCAATAAATTATATATATATATATATATATATATTTAAATCAATTTCTTTTCCTACTAAACACATCATATTTAACCTGTTAACAATATAAACATATCTTCATAAAATCAAAAAATTATACAAAAGAGGCAAACCATCAATACTTCATCCATAATATATAAATTCAACTCGTTGAATTTATATTCAACCACATAAATTCATTATCACAAACTATCAAACATACAACTAGATATGTTAGGACATATGTGTTCTCACTTGTTATGAACATATGTCACTTATTTATGTAAATTTGATAAATCCTTTGACAAAACGCACTCTACTTGTAATTGGGTAGTTCTAGGTGTTTTTAATACTTCAAGAAACAAGGTTTCAAAGTCAAGCGTTGAAGTCATCAAGTCTGTCCAAGAAAAATCAAGCTGAAGTGTAAATTCATTAAAGCTCGACACTTTCTTGATAGCTACCTCAACACCTGCTATCTCTCGCGAGATTTATAATTTCAAAATTTCTAATATGATTTTCTTGGGATCCGTGAATATGCATTTGGGCCTTCTTTTCTCCAAACTCTAAACATATAAAAGGATTGTTTTAAGAGCCGTCAAGATGTATACAAGTTGCAAAAGTATTGAACAATCTTTGTTTAAGCAAATTGTGATCAAAGACGAAGTTCTTGACCTGGTTCATCTTCTTTGAAAAAGTTGTTGTGTATTTGCACCAAAGAGTTTTGTGACCAAGTATCTTCTTAATCTTCATCGTGCAGGATGAACTGAAGAATTTTGCAGCCAACCTCTCCTCCTTAGTTGGTGTTTTGAAGTCGCGTACTGGGATCCGCACATTGGTTAGTCACGTACTTGGGAGCCGTACATCAAAGGTGGAAATTGTCACTACAGATAAAGTCCAATTGGGTATTGGGGTAGGAGTTCAACTGTAGGTTGGTAAAGTACTTGGGATTCCTTTACTTGTAACCGCTTGATTTGATAATAGTGGAGTTTCGGGAGTGGTGACCTGAAAATCACCCAGTGGGGTTTTTGCCGTGAGGTTTTTCCCCATTCGTAAACAAATCAACGTGTTATTTAATTTCCGCTACATGTTTATTTTTTGGTGATTTGTTTGTGCTTCCACGCAATTGCATAATAAATTGATTAATTAATAACTTGGCGAATTAATTAATTGGTTTAATCACAAGGGGTTATTCAGTTTGTGGCCTATCAAGATGAATTAAGTTAATTTCATTCTCCATGTATGCCTTAAACATACTTATTTAACCTCTAAAAAGAACTGTCCATACCTTTTACAAATCACTTGTTCATCCTCCAAAAGAGTGCTATAATGCCTTAATTACAAATCACTTGTTCAGCCTCCAAAAAAGTGTTATCCATGCCTTATTCACAAATCACTTGAATGATTGCCACCCTAAAAATAATACAAATTTGTAATGAACTCATGATATAATCATCACACAAGTTTTTCCATATATCCATATGAAAAGTAAAGTAAATTAAAAACCATAATAAAATTAAGAAATAATGTTGCAAGGCAGAACCATATAGCTATAGTGTTAGGTTCTAAAAGTTTAAAATAATTGGCAAACCGTGAACATAAACTTGTCTAGATATAGATTCTTAAGCCTATAGGTATGTGTAGACAATGCTTAAAGTGCTACAAGTCAAAATACAAGAAAAAGGAAGTTGCAATTTTAGGAAATTCAAAACATGCCTAGTTTAACCGATCGAGACACGAATCTACAAAATTTAATTTCAGCCCAACAACTCCTTAAATCCATTAAGTGATTAGGGGTTTAGATCTAATTCTCCTAGTATTTAAAGGAAACCTTAATACACGTTTTGTCATGACTTTAGAGGTGCTCTTGTGAGATTTAAAAGCTACTGTGCCTTATCCTTTCAAAGTCACTACCAGAATTCCATCTTATTAGAACTAGTAGATCTGAAATTGCTACAAACAATTGGAGGTGCTCTTAACTTAGAACATGCTTGATATTTTTGATTTTGTGTAAGTATATACTAGATTATACATACACACATGGATTAATTAAGAAATTAATATTTTTTGTTTGTGTACCCTCTATACCTTAGTTGAGCACTGTCATGCATTGCTATTGCATTTTTATTCATTTAGCATAATATGTGCTTTGTTTTTTGTTATAGTAAAAATATTTTGAAAATCTAAAAAGATTTTTATTGTTTTGTATTGCACACCACCAAGTGTGTAATTAAGGTTGGCCAGTGAAATTTACATTTCATGTCTGTGTACCTTGCTTAACTTTGATGAGCCTTTTTTTTTTTTTTTTTTTTTTTTTTGGCATTTGGCTAGTTTGTGCTATGTAGTGCTTAATTGTGTGAGTTGTTTATAGTCTTTAAACTAATGATCTTGATTTTGATATCACATATTTTGATTGTAAGGACTAGAAAATCTTAGGAGAAAGGCATAAATAACCATCTCACCACTTCCTAATCATAAACACTTATGTGCAAATCATATAAACTGGGCTCAGCAAGGTGTAGTACTTGCACAGCAAGATAAAATGAGATGTTATTTTATAATATATATAAAAAAATGTGTAACAAGGGTATGCCTTTTCTATCTCCTATATGCATATGCATGATATCTTTGATTGTACTCAAAAGAAAAAAAAATTCAAGAGAAAAAGAAAAAGCAAAAGGAATCAAAATGCTTATACATGATTGCAAGCATGTTTTCTAGAAGATGTAAAAGTGATATGATATAACTCTTTAGGTAATAGTCACTTTCAAACCTATGTGAATGATGATGTAGAAAATTTGTTTGATTGCTACCTACATATCACATTTTCTATACTTTGTACACATATTAGTTGCATACACTACATGCAAATCAATGCTAAATTCTGTACATAAGATTGTGCATGTTGTCTAGTCTAACCATCTTTAATTGCATATGAACTAACGTGTATGTACAATTTTTTTATTTTTTTTATTGGGAATTTGAAGAAAAATTTGTTTAGAAGTTTAAATCTTGTGGTTTTAACTTCTTGATTGATTTTGATATTTACATTTAAGAGAAATTATGTTTTAAAACTTTTTTGGATCATGTACATATACATCGAGTCTTAAAAAAAAAAAAAAAAATAAGTTGTTTTTCTGCATAAAATTTTAATATTTTTAGTTTAAAAATTTTTCATTGCTTCTACCAATCAAAAATCTCCCTGACTAATCGAATTTATGAGTTTTTGTGTTCAAAACTCTCTACCTCTCTCGATTGATGCTCGATCAATGCTCGATCGATCGAAAATTCCCAGAAAATTTTCCCGATTGATGCTCGATTCCTTTTAACTGATTGAAATTTGAAAATTTCAGTTTTTAACCAATCAATCTTTTCATGCATCATTTGTGATTGGATCCACATGAATTGCATTGTTTTCTTTATCCATCTTGCATTTTTGCAATCATATCTCTCATTGTTTTTCAAAAACAACAAACATAAACTTTGCTAAATTGGGTACTTAACTTGATTTAAAAATTGATTGATTAATTTATGAGTTTTGGACATTTTAGCATATGTTATTTTTCTTGATATGTGAATTGCTAAAAATTGGGAATTGTTTTTTAAGAGTTATGATAGATAATAAATGTGTAAGTATTTTCTGTAATCTTAAGGTTGATTAGAATTCAAAATACCTTAAAACATGAAAACACATTCCGTGTTGATTTTTATATCATTGAGATCTATATTGTATAGTCTTAATTGATTGTGCCTAGACTATTTGCATGCATCTGTTTATGGGTCATATAATGTCAAGTTTGCATATATTAAAAGAGAGAATATTTGTATTCATGTGTATTCTCAACTTATTATTGTTTAAGTTTGATTTGTGTCTTTTTAGTTTTCCCCACCTCCTAAATTTTCCCTAAACCTGTTTTCCCAAAACTTTTTTTTTTCTTTTCCTATTTTTATAGGGAGAGAAAGTTGTTTTTATAACCTATGTTGTTTATAGGGGGAGTTGCCTCTATTTTTTATAAAGCTTATATTTTATGGTTCTTTGATTCTATATTTTCTCATGTCCTTTGTTGTGTATGTTTACTATCTTCTCTTTGTTTGAGTTGTCTTACTCAATGCATGACAAAAAAAGGGGAGAAATAGATGAAATTTGGAAAATGTTTTTAATTGCTTTTATTTAGGGGGAGATGATTTTTTTTTTTTTTTTTTTTGAAATGGGGAGAAAATAAAAGTTTTTATTTTTATTTTTATTTGTATTTTATTTTATTTTATGTATCTAACTTAGGGGGAGAGTTAGTTTGCTTTAGTTTGATGATTCATATTGTTTATCTATTTTTATTTCTGCACATGCGTTGATGTGCTCTTTGAGTGTTTTCAAGAAAAATAGGTTCATTCTGATTAAAATCTTCTTCCTCTTCTTGCAACTTCTAGGTTAGGAGTCTTAGATTGGGATTTATAATGTAATTGAGCATTTTTATTTTAATTGGGTTGTTCTTGTATTTGGGCATTTCATTTTGTATGTAAGTTTTGTCACAAATTGCCAAAGGGGGAGATTGTTAGGTTCTAAAAGTTTACCTATCCCCTTCACTGAAACTTTGGAAGAGTCACCAAAAGTAACATTCCTAACCACTAATTCATCAATCTTGATAAACATCCTTTTATTCCCACACATATGGTTACTAGCACCAATGTCAAGATACCACGCATCATTTTTTTCTCTGTCTTCTCCTTTGTATGCCAACAACAAAGTCGGCCCCACTTCCTTATTCTTATCTTCAACATAGTTATCTATCTCCTTAACAGCGTCAGCGACATTTTTATATTCAAAAGCATAATGCCTATATTCTTGACAATTATAACATTTAATATTAGACTTATCATACCTTCTTCTGTATGGTCTTGAGAAACTTTCTCTTACAAGATCTCTTGTGGATTGTGAACTTTGACCTTTCTCTTCTTAATTGGGAGAATTTTGACCATTCCTTCCTCCAGATCCTCTCCCTCTACCATGTCTATGTCCTTAGCCTTTTTGGCTACTTTCATGCCACCCTTTCTCACTCAAGGTGAGCTTAGCTTGTAGAACTTGCTCCAAAGGCTCTTGCTTTTTCTTATTGAGCCTTTCTTCATGGCCTTGTAATGATCCCATGTGCTGGTCAATGGTCATTGACTTCAAGTCTTTTAACTCCTCAATCACCACTATCAACGCCCCGCCTCGGTCAGGGTGAAAAATCGCCGCTGTGGGCCTTAGTTCAACCACCTGCCGTGGCAACGCTCCTACGCACATAGGGGCCCCTCTTGGAAATGGTATTGTGTGGTGTGCGCATGTGTAATGTGGTTTAAGCGGGACTTTGGGTGCTCTCTCTCTTGGTGGAGGAAGGTAGGTATACCTTTGGCATTATGGTAGGAATCTGGGCCAAATTTTAAGGGATTACCAAAGGTAAGTGGAGCTGCCACTAATCATTGAATTTTTCTAAGGTGTGATTGGTCACCTGTTTCTAGTTAATTTTATTACCAATCCTAGGCTAAGAAAAAGGGCATTTTCCCTAATCTAATGTGGATGGTAAAAAATCTTGATTCTTGAGTCCAGAAGTTTAGTTATATGTGAGGAAGGTATTAGGCACCCCATGACGCTTGTCCAATAACAGTCTTTTGTTTTGATAAAACTTTAATTTTTGGAGATTGGCAGTAAAAATATGATTTTGACATTGGTGTTCGGGGCTTTGCATGCATTTGGGGGGGGGGGGGGGGGGGGGGGCAGGCAGTTTGAGGTTTGGCTTTTAAATGGGTGTGGTTCCAATCTATGCTTGTTGTAAGTCGTAACAAATGGGTCAACGGAAGTTTTAAAAAATGGGTCATGATGACACTACTATTTCTTATTAAAAAAAAACAAAGTTTAAACTATTTTGCTTTGCCAATTTACTGGAGCTCAAAGGAGTAAGTTTGCATGTTTTTTGAGGCTTCATTGCACATAATATTCATGTAAGCTTGTCTGGAATTTGGTCTTCTAGGACCTCTCAAAACTAAACTGTTTGCGCAAGCTTCTTAATGAAATATGACTCGCTCGATTCTGGGATCGTTTCACTAAGTTTCGTTTAAGACATAATTAGGTCTAGTTTTTTATAATTAGCCAAATTTCGAGTTTAATTTTGGAAAGTTTTTGTTTGTTTGTTTTTATTATTATTTATCTTTATTTTTTTTTATATCTTGTTGTTTCACATATGATTTGATTTTGGAGATGCACCATTTGTTTGTAGAGGATTGAAATATTTTCACATTGGCGTAAGAATTGTTTTGATTGAATGGTTAGATTTTCTTATAAAAGTTGGTTGAACTTGGTCAAACTTCATATTTTGCTCAAGAATTCTTGGGTTTCCCTAATTTTTCTAACAGGTTTGGTATAGTGTTTGAATTTCAATAAATTTCTTTTTTCTTATAGTTTAAAGGTAAACAGCATTCCAAGGACCATGACCCAATTAAGAAGATCTTATACGTTCTCTCCCACCTGTTCAATTGTGCAATCTTCATTTTTAGCTTTCAAATGACAGATTCACCCCGTCACATATACAATCATCAAGCCATTCAAGAAAGAAAAAAAAGCTAGAAGTGGCTACCATCCATGAAATGCAATTTGCGATTAGCTTAAGTCGTCATTAACGTATAAACTACTATTTATGAACAAAAAGTGCAGCTGTTATCACCCGAAGAACAACTTTCCCTGCATATTAGGCACCACAAAATTATTGTTGACTAATCCATGAAGTAATAAAAACTGCTCTATCCCTGCAAAAGCAAAATCTTCTCTTCCGACTGAGCACAGTCAATTCAGAATGAGATGATTTCATATTCAGATAAACCAGAAAGCACATAAATGCAATTTTCATTAATAACCATATTATTACAATTGTTATAATATAAGTTCAATAGGCTTAGGCCCATAGTTAAGTTAGTTACTTGTATAGCAAATGCAGTGCGTGTCTTTGTCTACCCATAAAAAAGGTAGACTATTGTATTTTATTACAAGCAGTTTGATACGTAGTGTTTCAGGCTTTTATACAATAAACACAGTCGTGTAAATATTACGACTTACATAAAAATACCAAATCATTACAAGACACACACACACTTGTCTATCGATCGTAGCATTTTAATGCAAGATCACCGCACATGCACGAGCACCCGCAAGTGCGCTCACACACATATTATAACTATAATAGTGTTTTTAATACGTTCAAAAGAACAAGAACCATTTCAAAACATAGGACAGAGGTTAAGGATTAAATGTGCAATATAAGTTTCACAAGAATAACTTTATCTTGCACAACTTCAGTACTATCATTCAAAAGCCAATTACTAAATGAAATTGGTGGCCTTGGGAAGGAAGATCAACACTTTACCAAAAGCATCAACATACATATGAAATGTTACTTTTGTTATGAATTCAAATCTTCTTTTGACAACTGATATTTTCTATTCTAGAGTTTATGTAGAATAATGTGAGCACCATATTGTGGTTGAAGGGTTATAACTGGGAGTGGAGCATGAGTATAGGATGAGGAGAGCTCAAAGGAGAAGCGTTGTAGAATCATTGACAGAACCATTTTCGCTTCTATCATGGAAAAATGTTGTCCAATGCATATCCGAGGACCCCATCCGAATGGGAAAAATGAAACCTGACCCCTTGTAGCTTTTGAAACTCCTTCAGCAAACCTATCTGGATTGAAGTCCTTTGCATCATCACCCCAAAGTTCACGGTCATGATGAACAAGGATTGTCGGTAAGGAGACTTGAACTCCAGCTGGTAAAATCAAATTTCCAAGTTTCGTTTCCTCGTGAACAATTCGAGTAAGGACAATTACTGGTGGATATAGTCTTAAAACCTCATACAAAATCATGGTCACCTGTGACATGGAACATATATATATTTATATATATTGTAAGAATTAGCAAGTGATGTGCATACCAGACTCATTTAATAAAATATTTGATAGAAGTAATGCCCATGCAAAAATACTGACTTCAATGAATTTTTTTTTTTTTTTTTTTTTGAAAAACTTCATCCAAGTCAATGGTTGAATATTTGAATTACTCATTTGGGTACTTCTTAACAATAATTTTACTTAGGTTTCTTTACCTTCACAAAACACGGAAAATGCACAAGAAACATATAGGGTCAAACTTGATTGAAAACCTCAAAATCTTTGGGGGCTTAATTGTAATCCAATTTTCGAATCTATTATCACATCACTACAAAATTGTGGTGGTGCAATTTCCTCAATCAGCTAAATAGGTTCATATACAATAAACAAGATTCCTGTAAGAAAGAAAAGGAACAACAAAAAAGTAGATTCAATGTTAATCTCATATATATGATTTCAGATTGGGACCTGCATGCTGTAATCCCTTTAGTCTAACTTCAGCCCCATCACATGAAAATCAATTCTATATCTTTATATTCTATATATATATATATATATATATATTTCAGTCAACAGCTTTTGTTGTTATCCATGATGCTCGATTATTTTGAAGAATGTCTAGGTCCCTTTTATTTTTTTTTCTGGTGCCCTCAAGCTGGATAATAGACTACTTGTTCTAGATCTCCACGTTTATAATTATAAATTTAAAAGAAAAGTATGATCTATTATTTCTACGAAGCAATTCAATGTAAACTAATCAAAAGAACTTACAACTTTGAGGTGATTTAGCCCATCAAATTCTGGTTTGTTTTTACCAAAGACATGTAGGACTTCTTCTCTTGCACGCGCTTGCCAACTTGGATATCTACTCAGAATTACCATTGTCCAAACAAGCAAAACTGAGGTTGTCTCTTGTCCCGCAAAATAAAATATCTTACATTCCTCAATTACATCTTGGAGATTCATTCCAACGTTCTTGTCGTTCCCATGTTTTTCAATTTCTTTAAAGTTGGACTCCAGAAGTATGCCTAGTAAGTCATCAGTTCTAGCTCCACCTGCTTTTATTGCCTTCTCTCTTTTGTTGATGATGCCTTTAAGTGAATTTTGTAATTCTTTGTCAATTTCTTTCATCCTCTTGTTTATTTTAGTTGGCAGAAACCTACATGCGAACCATTCATGCAAACATGAGATAAGAATAAAGTGAGTTACCTCCCTCACTAAAAGGGGGAAAAAGTGAATTACATCAAATTGAATAATCTATTCTTAGGCTGTTGAGAAGAGTATGAATATATAACGATTTAACTTCTGTATTTCATGTACAAGAACCTTATATATAAACACACACACACAAATATGTATATACATATATTTATGCTCAGTCACACTCTAAATTATTTATTTGTGGTCTTCATCGGCTGTTCTTTGGGAAGAATAAAAGGCACAAGGAAATCAAAACAGAGCTAGTAAGTGAAAACTTGAAACTCATTGGTTCAAATTCGTGCTCAATAAAACTCTTAGTTTTAGTATATATTTATGTAAATTAGTATATTTAAATTTGATTCTTTTGATAAATGAACCTAAGTCTATAAGAAAAACTTGATTATTAATTATTAGCAGATATTGAAATGTTTTGGTTTACCTCCAACCTGGAATGTAAACAGACTGTACAAATTTCATTGCAAGCTCAGCTTGCTCTTTTTGGAGTTCAAAAATCCTTCTTCCTTCATCATAGCTACTCCCAAAGGCTGTTCGAGAAATCACATCACTTGTCAAAGTTTGGAGATAAGGCCATACATCTAACTCAATTGATCCCTCTTCAGACACTAAACTTTCCCATTTGCACATCATGTCATTGCAACACTGATAAAATGCTGTTGACATATTCTACAGAAAACAACATGAAATAATTACAAGGATTGTACTTAGTAGGCACATGTACCTACAAAAATTACATGAAAAAAACATTTCAAGTATATTCTAGCGAAACCTATAGCCAAATATCAGTGCGAACTGTTGTTTGTACTTAGTAGGCACATGTGCACGCGCACAAACTTAATCTTGGGTGTGATTCTTTTTTGAGAATCCACAATCTTGGGTGTTAGATGTAACTAATTGAAGCATATAAATGATATATTTGCATATATTTCTACTTTAAGTTTTGTTCTGATGGAATCCACATCCTGCAGAAGATGATCTTAGAATTGAGAAAAGATAAATATTCATGACCTAGAATATTTTCATTAATATTTTTATCGTTAGTTTCACTTCATACACCATTGTTGAATATAAAGTGATAGAAACGAACAGGAAATAAGTGACAAGAATAAAGTAACCTTCAACTTCTCAAGATGGAATGCTGGATTAATAATCTTTCTGTGTGTTGCCCATTTCTCACCCTCATAATTTGGAAGTCCGGTGGCTAGCAACTTGATTAGTGGATTTGCATTTGGCTTTTGAAAGTCATTTATCTTGGAGAAGATTTCTTTTAATTGTTCAGGGTTCAAAATGTTCACCCTGGGTGTGGGGCCCATCCATATAAAAGAATTCTTACCTGCATATTTGCTTTTGTTAGTAGAGAACAGGTTCAGTACATCTAAAGTTCAAACTATGGTTGCTGACATAAGGAGACAGATAAGGCAGGAAGATATCAATAGCGGGGAATGGTTCTATCTTCCAAAGTCAAGTTGCGCTTGATATATATTTTCTGATTACCAAGCCAAAAAAAAAAAGAAATCACAAAATTCTAGTGACTTAAGCATGTTACCTCATTAAACTTGAAAATTATGAAAGGAGGGGTAAAGCAAGTTTGATTTCAACCAGATAGAGGCCAAACAAAATAGTCTATCTCCGTTGTTGGGATAGCATCATGAAAAGATATTTATGGCAGACTATCATTACGTTCAATAAAATTGTATGTGCTTTGAATTTTGACATGTCTCAATCAAATATTGTTTCAATTCTTCCGGTATTTCTTTAGGAGAAACACCAAGACACTTGTTTCTACTATCAAAACTAATATTCAAACTAGTCAAGAGCCTTGTTGCTTAGCAATATAGCCTACTCTTCTTTATTAAGAGAACCAGGGTTCAAGTATCTTGTTTTCCCCGCGCTATTGTAACTATTGAATTATCAAAAGAAAGCTAATATTCAAAGCAATGCACAAAAGGATTTAAGCTAGATTTTCTAACTGCATAGTGGAGTGGGAAATTATCGAGCTAACATGGAAATTAGATATGTTGGGTGTACACATGTGAGTGAAGTCTCAAGTATAAATGTTTGTGGGGTGTTTTGGGGGAGAAGGGGGGTGAGGGTCGGGGTTTAAGTCTCCAAGAGGGAACTTCACACATATATTCACTTATATTAGGTTAGAATAGAAATTCTATCTCGTAAAAATAAAAAAAAAAAAAAAAAAAAGTTCTTTTTAAGATATTATCTCCCCCAACAAGATATCTTGTGCCTCATTTGGGAATTAGGCGTGGTCATCTCCTTATAGGTATCTAAGTCACTGGTTTTGGGTTAGGGGTTTGATTCTCATGAAAAACTTTACAAAAAATGTCTATGCATCCTTCCTTCCCCCCCCCCCCCCCCCCCCCCCTTTTACCACCAAAAAAAAAAAAAAAGGGGATAAAAGAGCAGTTGAAATGTGTCAAAAATAAAAAAAAAAATAAAAAAAAATTTATTTTTATAGATATTTAAAATAACTTTAATTTAAATAAATAATGAAACTTCGCTAAGAGTAAAAACTCAAAAGTTTAAGTTAGTAAAACAAAAATTGCAGTCCACTCCCAAGCCCCCCAAAAAAAGCAGGGGAAAAAGTAGCCGGTGAAACAAGATTATTTTTCAGGTATTAAAAGTTGCCAGATGGAAGGACAGTCTAAAATTAAGTTTTCATGTGCCAAAACTATTTATAAATGATTATTAAAATTTATTTAATTTAAATAAGTAATGGAAAAAAATAGTGGAACACACCTATTTACAGTATTGAGTAATTGGGTTGTGCTTGGGTTGAATTTGGTAAAGCCCATTAAGGAATAAATCTTAAGAGTACTGCTATATGCATAAAAATTAAAAAAAATAAAAATAAAAATGCTAACGAGTGCCCTTAGGGCAATGGTTAATAATCTATTTAAAGAAAGTTTTTATGAGAAATGAAAAAAAAAAAAGGTAATTAATATTTTGACAGCTTTTTTTCATTTCCCATAAAAATAGTATCGAAATTTTCCTAAAATAGATTATTAACCAGCACTCGTTATCATTTTCCCCCCCCCAAAAAAAAGCCCATTAGAAACAAAATATTTTGTGCCACAAATTTAAGGTGCTAGATTATAAATAATGATGTGGCATGATAATAGAAAAAGAAAATAATGATTTTTTTTTTTTTGAGAAGCAAAAATGAATTCACGTCGAAGTAAAGGTTGAGGGTTTAGAATAACTCCTCTTACAAGCATTCGCCTAACAATATAGAAGCAACATGTGCGAAAAATTTGATAATACTAATTTGTTTGTTCTCTATTTTATTTTGTGCCACAAATTTAAGGTGGCATATTATAAATAATGATGTGGCATGATAATAGAAAAAGAAAATAATGAATTCTTTTTTTTTTTTTGAGAAGCGAAAATGAATTCACGTGGAAGTAAAAGGTCAAGGGTTTAGAATAACTCCTCTCACAAGCATTCACCTAACAATACAGAAGCAATAAGTGTGAATAACTTCTCTCACAAGCATTCACCTAACAATACAGATAAGTGCTAAAAATTTGACAATACCAATTTACTAATATTCCTATTATGTCATACTTTATTTCTAAAATCATTTTTGATAAATTTATTTAAGGATCATTTTAAAAGCTTAAACATTTTTATAAAACAACAATGAGTAACATTTTCTAAAAAAGTTGAATATTCTTCTAACCTTTTGCTCAAAAAAAAAAAAAAAAAAAAGTTGAATATTCGAAACAAGACAAACACGTTGGAAGAGGGGAGTACATATTTTCTATACTTGTAGCAATTTCCAAAGCTTAAAGTTGGTGAAGTTATCCGGTGGATGCATGATTTATGACCGACCTCATCTAATGGTAGGTTGGGTTCATTGAGGCCCGCCAAATATGGACACTAGTCAATATGAGGATTAGAGAGTATAGTCTCAAAAAAGAAACCATTATTGATTTTGGGATCTTTTAAAATAATGACAACATTTTCCAATAAATTCAAATACATAAGCGGATTGCATTTATTTCTCATTCCCAAAAAAAATCTACTTGTACTTGTAATGCCAATCTAGACAAGTATTTAAATTTAATTAAAACAACATAATATATTGCAAATTAAAAACAATATCCAAGTTTTTCCTTTCAGAAAAATAAGAATCCATTCATGAATTCAGGTGTGCTACAGTATATAAGTTTATCAATATAAGAACATCTCCAGCAATCTCTTGAAATTTTTGTATGGTTTGTATTGTAGCAACTCTAAGAAAATTGAGAGTTTAGAGAGGCTGTTGAGGTATTTTTTTGTGTGTTTCCTCTTAAAAAATAGCTTTAGAGAGCCAACTGGAGATGCTCTAAAGATATGTAAGCTGCAAGAACTAAAATTGATGTCTAAGTTTGAAAATCAAAGCACAAACCCATTTTTTGTTGTGTAAGTTCAAATCAGAAACAAGAGAGTTATTGTAGACATACCATAATTTGAGACAACTTGATGGACGAAGGGGAAGACACGCGGTGCAATGTCAAGGGTGAAGTTGATGGGTTTAGACTTGGCTTGACTTATCATCTTAGAGCTCTCCTTCAGGTCTCCAAACAAAAGCCTGTAGGAGTTGCCATTAAGACCTTGCTCCCTTAAGCACCTCTCTAGCCTTTTTGGCCTTAGCCACACCCAATTCACCACTCTCCATGCCCATGTTATTACTACCACAATTGAAACTATGGAAACTGCAATTCTAAGCAATGATATTTCCATGTTTTGAGATAAGAGTGAGCGAGCGAGTGAAGAGAGTATAAAATGAATTAGATGGACTCCTTTTAGTAGTTCTTGTTTTAATGGTAAAAATGCTACGTGTTAACATATTGAGGCCTCCACTTATTGTCTTAGCCAAAACTTGTCCTGTGGAGTGAGGTCCAGATCACCCGCGGGTCACCAGTCATATCTTCTCACTGTGGAAATAAATAAAGTGGAATAAATAGTTAGTTTTTTTTTTTGGAACAATAAATAGTTAGTTTTAAATCATGGATAATGTTGTTGGAAATGTGAGGAATAAATTGGTGGACAACCAGAATAAGTTATTTACACAGACACTATAGGGAAATAAAAAAATAAGTAAATTACTAATTTGGTCCTACAGGGCTACAACTGTTGCTAAATATATATATATATATATATATATATTACTAAAAATCGCAATTTCAACACAAATATGGGGCTAAAGGCACCTAAAACTATCTTAATTCTTACATCAAGCTCTACATAATGTCTAAAAAAAATTATTGATGAATAGTACCATAATACACTTCTATATTGAGATACTTTTCATCAACTCAAGTTCTATGCAATTCAGTGATATATTGCAAATGTTGGACTTAATTTCCTAAACTCAAGTTCCACATTCCATTGAATTGCATTGAACTAGACTTTTGTGAAATTGAGTTCCATGTTGGAACTTGACTTTCATAAAATCGAGTTCCAAAAAGAGATAACATAACTAAATAAGATGCTATAGAGACTTGTAATAAAATAATTTTCAAAAGCTAAACATTGTTGAGGGCCAAAATTTCACAAGAAAGTCTATTACATGAAAATTAAGGAAAGACCATGGGCCTTAACAAAAGAAGGCCCAATTTATGAAGTTAAGAAGGATAATGAAGGCCCAAAGTCCCAAAAAGAGGAAAAAGAAAGAAATAATAAAGAAAAAAGAAGAGGATCTCGGTCAGAGGACATGCAACAAGGATCTCGGGCAAGAGTAGAGGATATGCAGCAAGGATCTCGGTAAAGCCAGAGGATATGAAACAAGAAGAATCAATATCATGACCTTATGTATGTTCAAATTTCCAACAAAAAAAGCCATTAAAAATCTAGCAAAAAACTAGATATTATCTTTGTAACTCATGGTCCAAGCCCATGGGATCCCAAGTGGTTAGTAAGGGAGGAATAGTTTGGTCGGTAGGGGAGTGATTTCTAGTAAAAGGAGGATCATGAAGGTTTCCCTTGGTTCATATATTTACTTGGAGTGCATGAACCGATGGAAAACTCAGTTCCCCCATGTGCATGACACCTCCCTACAATTTCCTCTCAATTGTCATTTTCAACAAAGCTGTTACAGTACACTGAGTAGCCCACCCATTCCTCTGACTTTCCAAGAATGAATCTTTTATTTATAGCTAAAGCTAAATGCCTATTTTGAGTTATAATTGCCTAAATAAGCTAAACCTTTACCCAATGCACATTTTCAAGTGCCAAATGACATGGTTTTACCCAGCAAACCTAGGATGTCCTAGCCTGGGGTACTAGACCAAGTCTACTATAAAAGGAACACTAAGTCTGTGAGAATTTTGGGGGGATTTTCAGAGGGAGAAAAATGGGGATCTAAAGGGATAGTTCAAAGGTTAAAAAGATATATTCTTAGAGTTTTAGAAAACCAGCAAGGAAGAGAAAGAAAGAAACAAAAATAAGAGAGCCAAGGTGAATGAATTTGTCCCATATCCTTGAGATCATTCAAAATATCACTTCGCCTCCAAAGAAACATATGCCAAAACATGCACACATCAGATATCACTCTCTCCCACAAAAATCCTCCTCACCTAACTATCTTGGAAGACAATGCCTAAGTAAAGCCACTTGGACTTAAGTTTCAAATCACACAAGTCTTGTGCAAAAGCACTAAGTCTATGAGAATTTGGGCTAGGATCATCGTGGCTGAATTATTCTCATGAAATTTATTTACATATATGTATATGCATTAAAATGTATATCCTAATCTAAAAAACTAACAATTGTTTGAAGATATGTGTATTATATAGTGTGTTCTTATGTAGGACCTATAGAGAGAAAAGGAAAGGACAAAACTCCATTGCATAATAAGCATGGAGAAAGATCGTATAGTTCAAAGAATCAGCATTTTGGGATTATAGGCCTAGTACATCCAGGGTACCATGACAATACGCCCAGGGTACCAAGTAAATGATTTTTTTTTTTTTAAATGTTTACATAATAAAAGATAAGCCTTAAATATTTTATTTCAATCTCTTTTTCATTGTGAATATTATGAATAATTATTTTACTTGTTTCATAAGAGTAAGAGGTCATTTTATGACATTAAAACACTTATAATGATATTTTATTACTTAGGAAGAATCGCATTTTTGCCTTGAGAAACTTTATGTGACTTGCGCACAACTTGGTTTGTAATCAGCCCATTTAGTTGTAGTGAACCAAGTCCAGTCCACCAAACAACAAGTAAAGGGCCCAGGATCCTTGTTTCTACTTGAGCCTAGGTACTGTCCAAAAAAGCCTAGAAGATCCTTGATCCCAACAAAACAGAGGAGATCCTTTATTCCAGCCAGGCTGAGTACACCATCAATTCCAACAAAGTCTAGGAGATCCTTGACTCTAGGAAGCAAAGCCTGGGAGATCCTTGATCCCAACAAAGCTGAGGAGATCCTTTATTCCAGTGAGGCTAAGTACACCCTCGATTCCAGCAAAGTCTAGGAAATCCTTAATTCCAGGAAAGTAAAGCCATAGCCTTCTGACAAGCGTCCACACAAGGCATAAACATAAATATGAAATTCTGTTGCTGCACTATGGCACAACTAACGTGAAATTCTGCCGAATTTTCATTGTGTAAAATATAGCCATTTTTCACTACAAAAGTTTTATGAGGATTTTCACCTAACTCGAAATTCTACCAGATTTTCATCGCAAAAATATCGTAGAAATTCTAAATGTGCTAACAAAACATTAACTAAGGTCACACACTTGTCCAAAATAATCCTCAAAGCCCAAAACTTTTAAGCCTCGAAAGATACAACCAATAGCTTTATTTTATCTACCAATGACCAAAATCTAATAATTAATCAAAAAAATATGATTGTCCTGTGACAAGCATCATGGAGTGCCTAACACATTCCCCACCCATAACCAAGTTAATTTCCAAATCCATGCATCTAATTAAGATTTTTTTCATCATCCTTTAGTCTAGAAAAAGCAATTTTTTCTTAACATAGACTTGGAAATAAAATCAAATAGACATAGGTGACTAATCACACCAAGCCAATGATTGGTGGTGATTTCCAAACTGCAATTAAAAATGGATCATTGATAATCCCACGCATAGTGCACAATTAGGACCCAAGCACAAATGTACACACTTTCCCTTTTCTTCATGTGAAGGAAGTAGGGAAGGTTAGGACATTGTTTGCCTATCCATACACTAATGTGAACCATACACATGCATTGTAGTTTAGGGTTATCGAGATCATTCTCATCTCATTGTCATTCGACAAAGATGGTGGGGTGTATCGGCACAACCTATTGCATACTAACTAGGAGTTAGACCAACCATATCCCAAGTGTGACTTCTTAAGAGAATTTAGTTTTTCAAACATAACTTTTGTCAAAAAGGATCTATATGGGCTTGAAGATAGGTGTGAGGCTCATAGAGGGTGGTAAAAGCAAAACAACAATGATAATCAGTGACTTCTTTAATATGGTGCGTTTCACACACTCATAGTTGATTCACCTTTGTTACCCCTAGTTAGAGGTGAGTGAGAAATATTAAGCTTTGTTTGGGTTAAAGCTTTATAAAGTTCACCCACACCAACTAACACTATGTGTTATTGCTTATAATGGGTTATGAGTACAATAACGGGTTGTCTACCAATCCATTAAGGTCTATTTAGGCATTTGGTTGGAGTACGCTGAAAGTTCAAATAGCGTATAAAACACTAATGAACGTTTACACCCCTAAATACAAAAATACCAACACAAGCTTATAATCAAATAATATATGTGCAGAATATGAAATATAAGCTATATCCAAATTGGTAACACTCTTTAAACCATAATTAATTACAAACACAACAACAATTAAAAGGTAAAGAAAAAGGAAAGAGAGATGTAAACACAAAGATAACACAACAATGTGTTATCGAAGAGGAAACCGAAGTACTCGACGAAAAACCTCTCCACCGCCCTCTAAGCAATTAATAATCTACTAGAGAATGAAGTTGGGATACATGAATAGCAAAATACCCTCCAAGCCTAATCTACCCATTGTACCTAAGCCCTTCAAGCTTCTTGCACTAACAGGGTTACGCTGAACCTTGTCTTCTCTAGTTTACCGGATCTCGCAATAAGCCCATTGTATCGACCAAATGAATTGGTCCTCTTTGAATTGCTTCCCAAGCACCAAAACACATCTTCACTGATATATGTATGGTGAGATAAGGATTTGGCAAATGTACCTCTCAATGATATGTTAATGGAGAGAGTGAGAGTAGAAGAATTTGGAGAGTCAAATGGTAAAGATTATGGATGAGTCAATTTTGTTTTTCTCTTGGGTTTCTCTCTCAAAATTCTCTCTGGAAGCTCTCTACATTTTATAGGTATAAGGATATTTATAGTAGGGTGTATGAGGAATGCAAAAATTCAGTTTTCATCAAACAAGGCTTCTGGCAACTCAACCTCGTGACTGGAACGAGTTGCGAGTTTGAGTTGTGAGCTAACTACCTGGCCAGACTGGAAATTTTGTCAAATAATGCTCCAGTTGTCATGATCCTTCAGCTCCCATGCATGCTTCACACATGTGCCACCTTTGGCGACATGTCAATCGTGAGATCCAGTTGCAAGGCTCTTCTTGAGTGCACACATCTTAAGTTTTCTTCATACTCTCTCACATATTACCTTTACATAAATCCCACCTAAATACAAGGTATCTAATTGCTAAAATACAAGCAAATTTTGGCATGGAATAAAGCCAACATATGATTGAATAAATTCAACCTTACATATGCCACCCCTAATTATGAGTGACCTACTGGATCGTACCCTTAATGTTAAGGATCATACCCTTAATATATATATATATATATATATATATATTTTAATGAACAAGAATTTTATTCACAAGACAAAACAAAACCACAGAGAGGATACAAAAGCCTCATCCTTAATGATGATCTCAAAATAGGGAGGGCCGAAACCTACATCAAAAGACCCAAAAACATTGTTAAAAAAGGACCACTTAGCTAGAGAGTGAGTTGCTTTATTTGCCTCTCTAGGGATCTAGGTAACATGACAACCAGGAATAAGTGATATCAAGTTAGGAATTTCACTGCAAATACCTCTAATTCTCCAAGGAACCATTTTGCCAGAAGGTGCTAATGCGTCGACACAGACTTTGGAGCCACTCTCCACAATCATAGCAGTTGCTTCAAGACTTTTAGCTAAGCTTAAGGCCCATGTAATGGCTTTTGCTTCTGCCTAAAGAGGGAGCTTGGAATATACTCTCTTAGTACAAGCAAATACCATTTCCCTTCTCCAATCTTTAGCAACAACTGCAATGGAGGAGTTACCATCCTTGAAAGCAGCATCAACATTTATCTTGATTGAATCTCTAGGTGGTTTCTTCCACCTTTGTACTGGTTTCAGCAATTGGAAGCCCGAATGGATTGCTATGGACATTCTATGCTCATTTATGGTCTTATCAACTTTCTAGCAGAGTTCAATTAGATTAGTTTCTTTGCCTTCAAAGATAGCTTGGTTTTCAGCTCTCCAAATGGCTTCACAAATAATAGCCCCAAACAATAAGAATTCACCCCTCTTGATTCCTTCAATATTAGCTTCAGTGGGAGGGTTAAGGAAGACACCAATGAGATGAGAATGGGAGTTTAAGTTTAGATTTTCTAATCTCAGTCCCCATTGGGAGTTAAACCAAATAGCTTTCCTGAAGGGGCAAGATATAAAAAGATGGAGGCTTGATTCTTTATCATCCTTGCAAATAGGGCAAAGGACATCATCTAAATCATAGAATCTAGCTAAACAAGCTTTAGTAGGTAGGCAATTTGCTGCTATACGCCAAAAGTGCATTTTGAGCCTTTCATGGATTTTTGACTTCCAAATGAGGCCATGAATTGCATCTTGATTTGTGGGAGGCCTAATATTCTGACTGTTTTTCCATTTCCTACCAACATGCAAGCACTGGGAGCAAGCAGAGATTTCATACCTTCTAAGCTTCTCTAAATCTTGAAGGGAGACCCCATAGTCTTATGGTTTAGCCAGTTGCCCCTAACTTTGTATTTTTCTTTAAGCACTTTATCACACAGACAGTCTTTCCCTAAAAGAATTCACCAAGCTAACTTGGAGAGGAGAGCTTGATTGAAATCCTAGAATTTTCTAAATCCCAAACCTCCTTTCTTTTGGGGCCAACATAAAGACGACTAAGCTATAGGTGTCAGGAATAAGCTAGATTTAGATTTTGAGTTCCACTAGAACCGTCTAAAAACAACATCCAAATGATTCCAAAGCTTTCTAGGAAATTGAATGGCTGTCATTGAATAGGCTGGAATGGCCTGTTCAACTGATTTGATAAGGGTTGCTCTACCTTGCCAGGATAAGTTTTTGCTCTTCCAACCAGAGAGTTTATTTTCTAACTTCTCTTTGATTGGGTTTAGATCCCTGGAACTACTTGCTGAGAGGAAAAGAGGCACTTCCAAATATTTTGAGTTTGGGGGAAGTTTGTTTATACCCCAGTAGCTTTTAATTTGATTTAAAATTTGTTGGCTGACTCCCTTGGAAGGAAAAACCCTAGACTTTTCCACATTGATGACTTGTACACACCAGTAACAATATTTCTTGAAACAATTTTTTAGAACATTAAGTTTAGACACTTTAGCTTTACAAAATAGAATTAAATCATTAGTATAATAAAGTTTGGAAATAGGAGGGGCATTACCTGAGACTTTGACAGCAGACAGACGACCAAGAGAGATTTCTCTGTTGATTAGCCTTATTAGCACTTCATTACCCAAGATGAAAAGATATGGGGAAATGGGATCCCCCTGTCTGATTCCTCGTGATGGTATAAAGCTTTGGCATTGGCCACCATTGAGTAGAATTGAGAATTGGACAGTAGATAGGCACTGTTTGATCATACTTGTGAATTTAGTGCTAAACCCAAATGCTTTGAATACAAGGATTAAGGGGTTCCATTCTAAACGGTTATAAGCTTTTTGAAAATCTAGCATGACCCCCAAAAAACCTTTTTTTTTTTTTTTTTTTGTGTTTTTTTAAAACTGTGCACAACTTCTTGAGCAAAGGCCATATTTTCCGTTATCCATCAATTTGGCACAAAAGCTACTTGAGCTGGATCCACCATTTTTGATAGGAGGGGTCTTAGCCTGTTTACAATGATTTTGGATATCACCTTATAGCACACATTGCATAAGCTAATAGGCCGAAATTGGTTAAAATTACATGCTTCCTTTTTCTTTGGAATGAGAGAGATGAAGGTTTGATTAAACACTTTAAGCAACCTTCCATCTCTAAAAAACCTTTGGGTGGCTGACACAATTTGATCCCCTACTGTCTCCCAATAATGTTTGTAGAAAAGCACTAGAAATCCATCCGGCCCAGAGGCATTAAGAGACTTCATCTCAAATATAACTATTCATATTTCATCTCTCATTGGCACCCTGCACAATTCTTCATTTTCAATATTTGAGATACATGGCTCTATTAAATTTTCCAAATTTTTCAGAATATTAGGAGAGCCAATTTGATAAAGAACCTTAAAGTTCTCAATAAAATACTTTTGAATGTCTTCCCCATCATTTATCCAAGAACCATCCTCCAATTTGATTTCTTGAATACAATTTCTCCTTCTTCTAATTAAAGTAGAGAGATGAAAGAAGCAAGTATTCCTGTCACCCTCTCTTATCCAAATCTCTCTAGATTTTTGTTTCCACTTTAGATCCTCTCTTGCTAGCCATTCATCCAATTCTAAATTCAATGAAGCTTCAAGCTCCAAATTTTCTTTTGTGGCCTCTAAACTCTGAATTTGTGCTATCTTCTACTCCAGGTCTTTAATTCTCCCTCTTGAATTTCCAAAACAGCTCTTTTTCCATCTTTTAAGGTCCCTCTTAGTTGCATCTAGTTTTTTGGCCAATTTAAGGCTTTGAGGGCTCTCGTTTGCCAAGCATTTTCTACTATTTCTTTACTTGTTTCATCCCTAGTCCACATAGCCTAAAAACGAAAAGACTTAACAAGATTTGTGTTCTCCATATGAGTATCTAAGAGGATTGGGTTGTGATCAGAGTTTGTATTGACAAGATGCTGAATACCTACCTTAGGGAAGAGAGTCTTCCATTCTTGATCACACAAGCACTGATCTAACCCTTGCCTAATATTTGCAAGACCTTCACGTCTATTGGACCAGGTAAAGGACGGACCAATGAAATCTAGATCAATGGCCCCTATATTATTTATAAAATCCTTGAGACTATTAACTGAGCTTTCCCCTACATGTTGTCCTCCTTTTTTGTCCTTTGAGCCCTTGATGCTATTAAAGTCACCCATTACTGCCCAAGGCCCTGAAAAAGACTTTGCCAAGTCTTCCACCTTTGCCCAAATTTTTTTCCTTTTGGCTCTTCTAGGAGGACCATATACATAGAACAACATCCATGGAGATTTTTATGGGTTAGAGTAGATGAGTGAAGCAATTATATTGCTATTTGAATAGACAATCTCCAAATCAACACCCATTCTCCAAAACAAAGCTAAACCCCTAGCTCGTTCATTGGCTTCCACATAAAAGCAGTCAAAGAAGTTTAATTGGGCTTTGATACTATTAATCTTAGGAGATTTGACTTTTGTTTCAAATAAGAACACCAAATCCAAGTTTGAGGTTCGTATTAGCTCCTTAAGAGCTCTAACTTTTGAATCTCTACCTAAACCTCTACAATTCTAGGCTAAAATATGTATGGTGAGATGGATGGAAACCTTTGCTTGTCAACTCAACTAGCAAAGTACAACAAAAAGACCAAGACCTAGCATGAACTAAGCAGAAATGAAGGGGAAGTATGAATCTTACCAATATGAGCTGTCGATCCACTCACTAGCTATGGATTTAGGGCTATTCCAGCAACCAGGACCCATGAAAGTCTAAATAACCCATTGTACAAAGACTGCAAACCAGACCCATTAAGGAGTAGAGATCGTTGCCTCCTTGAGCAAACTCATGAACTATGGGTATGAATATGTGGGTAAGTTTACTGAGATTTGGGGATAGATTGATGGGAAAATTCAGATTTAGTTGAAAAGGACCCACAATGAGAGTGGGGAGAGGAATTCCACACACTGGAGGTGGAGAAGAGCCACACAGAGGTGGAAAAAAACCACACAGAGATGATAGAGAAAACCACACGGAGGTAAGTAATTCAGCTCATTTAATTTGATCATACCATTAATGTTAAGGATCATTCCCACACTTAAAGTAATCTTAGACCTAATTCGAATAGTTACCCTAATGCATGTGTTTGCTCTTTTATCAATTAACTTAATTTTTAAAAAGGTATGGATAAAATCAATGGGTAATAAGAGAATGAAATGTATGGGATGACCTACAAAGTTGTGGCATGACCTAAGCTTAAGTAAAGAAGTTTTTTTTTTTTTTTTTTTAAATTGATGGGAAAAGAATTTTTCCTGACAAAAAAAAATCTCTTCTCAAGGCCCATGGCCCTATCATGAATTGAATGTTAATAGAGTTATAATCCATTGCATATCTTGGGCCCAATCAAGTATTGAAAGAAAAAGATTTTTGTAAAGGCCAAAGATATGAATGTACTATGAACCCTTCATCCAAAAGAACGTGTGGGATTTTTTATCAAAGGCTCCTATCACAAAAAATTTCTTCCCATTTGATTTTTCATCTTAGATTCTGAATTTGAATCATGTTTCTAATACGAGGCTTTTAAATAGCCCAAAAAATAGGAAGTTTTTTTTTTTTTTTTTTTTTCCCCTTTTTGGAGTTGTTTTTTTAATAATAAATGTTTGTGTTTAAATAATTATTTGAAATTACACGAAATATTAATAATTTTTTTGTGCAAGTCAAACAATCAAAAAGGTTTTTAGCGTTTTCTGTCAAGATGCAAGATATGTGAGATTTAATATTTCCAACCTGAAATGTGAAATAAAATTCATGTATTTAATTGGAATTATAATACACTCGAACTTTGTCAAACAAATAACAAAAATTTAATGAATACTTTATATATATATATATATATATACATATGTTATGAATACTAGATGTTTCCCTCATACTTGATGTTTATGAGATTGTTTGAAGGGTGTGCATGGGGTCAGTCATCTATTTATTTGTTAGGCTTGATATGGAGGGCCAAAGTTCTACCTAATGATAAAATTACTAATTCTACAAAAAGTTCAAATTATTCGGAAGTAGTAAATTTAATCATTTAACCATTATTTAAACCCTAGTACAATAATGGTCTATAATGATCCACTATGTCAATATTTTTGAGTCATTGCATAAATATAGTAGATCCATGATTATTCCAACTTTTAGCAGAGGATGGGTTAAATTTCACTTGAGCATCCATGAATGAAAATTCGCATATTTCATCCAAAAGAAAGTTTTATAAAAATAGCCAAGCCAAGTTCATATCAATTTGACTACCATTCCATCTAGCACCTAGGTGGCATCATTCGTATAAATAATTTGCAATAAAACTTAAACAATCTGGAAATAAAATATAGTAAGAGTTTAAAAATTGGAGACAGAAAATTTTTAAAGAAAATATCAAAAAGGCTATGAAAAATGATTTCCCTTTTATTAATTTGGCATGAAAAGAAATTAAGATTTTCCCTCATACATCATTCATCACAGCCCTTTGCCAATCATACTTCTTCACAGCCACTTTCGTTTTTAAATTATATTTGTATAGTCCATCCACTCTTGCTATCCACATGCAAGAATCTCCACCGCATTCCTTTACGAATTCAAAATCGGATTTAAATACAACAAAAGCAGCATGGAACGTAATTTTGTCGAAGTTTGTGTACCAAAAATTGCAGAAGAAGAGGGTTGAGGCAAAAACATTTTGGCTAAAAGAGAATTCCCAATATGCTGCAGGCTTAACACCTCTAAGGCCAAGATCATCATCTTTAGATTTACAATGGAAGACAAGCTCTATGTTGCCGAGGTCGTTGATAATTCGTACATAGTTCACTCTAAAAGGTTTGGATATCACCGTAAATGCATTGCCAACGGCTAGAACAATGACAAGCCAAAAAAAAGATACTCGGGATATTTTTCTTTGATTCATTTTTCCAATGTTTCGAGAAGGTATTGGGTTAGTGTACTTAGATTCCTCCTGTTTTTATACTTACAAATGCCGAGTACAATACAACTCTTCTATCTCATTTTTGTTTTAGACTTTATATTCCATCAATTATGATATGCCATGTGTATGAATTTTTTCCTTTCTAAACTTTAAGTATTTCATAAGGAAACTAAAAAGAATACAAGGAAAATTGTAATTGATGAATATAAAGTGGAACGCAAGATCCATGTTTTAAACATAGATGTTTTCTTTTCGCATTTTATAATGTGTACACTGACATATGCTATTGAGAGTATGTGTATATTTTTGGTTGGCATTATTATATTTTTCACCATAAACTTTTAAGACCTTACAATTTTATACATCTATATTCTAATTTATCACTTTTTTTTAATTGAGATTAAATTCTATTTTATATTTCAACCCTTAAAAAGAATTTTGAGGCATCAACTTACTTTAATTAATAGAATAGATAAATTCATATACAAATATATGATATTATATATAAAATATTATGATTTTTGTTAATAAATGCCCTAAAAGCACATGTTAATTAGAGTGCAATTAATGCTCTATTAAATAATATTTTTATACCTTTTTCAAAAACTAGACTCAAAATATTCACAAATATTCAAAAAAAAAAAAAAAAAACACAGCCGCATGCAATAAAATGATGAATTATTGGCACGTGTATTTCTTTCTTCAAAAAATGTGTATTATAGCCCATTGGTTTGCACATTAAAGAATAATAAATTCTTAATAAATTTTTAATTATGAGCTGAATTAATAATTTTATTATTATTATTATAGTTCATAATTAGGCATTTATTATTCTTTAACCTTCAAACCATTGAGCTGTAATACAAATTTTTCAAAGAAAATAAATGCACATGTCAATAGTTTATTGGTATGGAGGAATAAATTCACATGATCGTGTATGTTTCTTTAATATTTGTGCATTGTTTGACTTTATATATATTTGAAAAAAGTATAAAAATATTACTTAATAAAGTATTAGTTGCACTTTAACTTATTCCCTTAAAGCATTTGTTAACAAAATCCATTGATTTTTGCCATAATTATATGTTAATAAATATTGTAGTAAATACCTATTAATTATTATGATAAGTGCATATTAATAATAAGAGTAATGCTGTAGACACAAATTATTTTACAATATTTTTGCAAACTGTTGATGTGACAAATTTTTACTCGTTCTAATATGGGCCCATTACTAATATCACATTTTTACTTGTAATAACTACTTGGAAAATACTAAACTCACATAAGTAGTTTGTAAAAATATTGTAAAATAGTTTGTATCTGTAGCATTACTCTAATAATAATTATCATAAGAAATATCTATAAAAACACAACAATAATAAATATTTATTAATAAGTACCATAATTATCATATTTCATATTTTATATAAAAACACAAATTAAAATAAATTTCTATTAATAACTATCATAATTATTAAATTTCATATTTATATACAAAATAAAAGGAAAAGAAAATTTATTTTTAGATAAAATCATCTTTTATTGAACTTTGTTGTGCATTGCACGAGTTGCTAATTGGTATATTTTAATTTGCAAGAAAATTTGTCTTAATAGATGCTACAAATGCTATGAATTTTATCATGTTAACTTTAAAATGGACGACAACAAAGTAATTAAGTAATTTATTTATGACTAAAATACACCATTAGTCCCCAAAGTTTACTTGTTAATTGTTTTACTTGTCAATGACATGTCATCAAGGATTAGCTGTTTTTTATCCTTGAAAGCTTGATATTACTAATGCTAGAGCTTGTTTAGACCCTCAATTCTTAATTGTGGCTTGATTAATTTTATGCTTAACACACTTAATGCGGAATATGCGTGATTAACAAATTAATTAATCGAAGCATTCAACAATTGCACAGATAAACAAATAAGTGCAATGCTAAAATGGAAAGAGCAATGGGTAAAAGAATAGCAATCCCAAGATAACACAATGATGTGTTATCAAAGAGGTAAACTGAAAAACATGGCATAAAAACCTTTCTATAGCCCTGCAAGCCGAAATGATCCACTAGTGAATAAATTGGAGTACAAGGATACCAAAAAGACTCTCTAAGCCTAATCTACCCAGAATACTTGAGCACTTCAAGCTCCAACCACCAACGGACTTCTCAGAGTCTTATCTTCACTAGCTTCCAGGATCTCGCAATATTGCCCGATTGCACCATCAAGCCTCACTGGCTTATTTTAGCAAATACCCAATGCTTCCCAAGCTCTAAAGCACTCTTTACACTCTAAATAGGTGTGGGTTATGTTTGGATACAAATCTCTTCTCAAGGGATGGTAATGGGAAAGGGGAAAGAAAAAAGATTACAAAAGAATTCTCACTTGAGGATGAGTAGCTCTCTTTAAAATGGTGGGTGTTGTAGAAACCTCTCTTTAGGGTTTTCTTCTGAATAGACTCTTTTCAATTTTGTGAGTAATGAGAGTATATATAGTATGAGTGAAGAGTAATAGAGTCACACTTAAAATCCAAGCTATTAGTGCATCTCACGAGTCATCTCATGGGTTTGCCAAGTTGCGAGATCAACTATTGAAAACTCAAATAGTGTAAAATAATATTTCTTGTTTGATCCCTAATTTTAATCAAACAACTATATTACTTTTACCCTACTTTACTAGGTGCAGAATCAGAATAAGAGTAAGTGTAACATAATAAGGCTGGAACTACTCTAAAGCATATGCATATACAACAAACAATAAAGGTAAAGTATAAAGAGTAAGGGATGAGAGATGCAAATACAAGATAATACCAAGACGTAATATTAAAGAGAAAATTAAATTACTTGGCGAAAAAACTCTCTACGGCCTTCCAACCTGAAAAGTCAATCCACTATTGAATAAAGTTTGAGTACAAGGAAATCAAAAACACCCTCCAAGCCTAATCTACCCAATGTACTTGAACCCTCTAAGTTAAAGCTACCAATAGACTTCATCGAGCCATGTCTTCACTAGTTATTTAGATCCTGTAATTAGCTCCAAATTGAATCTGCCAATCAATGGCTTCTTTCAATATTTCCCACATGCACCAAAACTTCTCCCAACACTTAGATTGGCTGAGGTAAGTGTTTGGGCTAAAAACCTCTCAAGGATTTGTAATTAGAGAGATAGGAGTAGAAGAAAACTAAGAGAAATTGTGTAGATGATTGTGCGTTTACAATCTCTAACTCTCAAGTGTATTGCTAGGGTTTTCTCTTTGCAAGTCTCCTTACAATTCTGTGGGTAATGTGGGCTTATATAGTGTGGGTAAAGAAATGAGGAAAGAACTCTTTAAAATCATCCAGGTAGAGAATTTTGCGGGTCACTTGTGAGTTGGCCAAGTCACGAAGTGACTTGTGAAATATAGCCTAGCAAAAGATTGTTCAAATTCCATTATGTGTTTCTCACGTGGCCTTTCGCGGGTTGTCCACTTACAAGCCATTCACGAACTTCACTGTCTTCACAATTCTTCACCAAACTCTCACACTCAACCCTTACACTAAATCCCACAAACATATAGGGAAATGGTTAAACAAAATACAATCAAATTTGACATGGTATAAAAGCCAACAAAAACATAGTTATAAATAAAAACTTTACAACTGTCTTAAGAATCTTCACCAACTTAATACTAAACCCATTACAATTAAATCCCACAAAATACGAGAAAATAAATTAATGAAATTACAACACTTTTTATCATGGAATAAAGCCAACGTAAATGTTATGTGAAAAATCATAACTTAACAATCTCCTCATTTGGCTATTCTATAACAAAAACACTCTATAACAATATCTAGGCTTAAACGTGAGTTTAGGAACAGTAAAAAAACTCACTCACACCTAAAGCTAAAACCTATGACAAACTTGGAACAAAATACCTGTAACCTGAAATACTTGTACAAAACACATTAGACCTTCATGGTAAAGCAAGTAATAAAGGTCAAGCATAAAGTAGCAAGTAACTTACGATCAAGTAGATATCAAATGAAAATAACTTAAAGCACAACTTGATCAAACACATGATAGTCATAAGGAAATGAATACAATGATCACATAGCAAAGCAACTGATCATCCAAACATGCAATCATTAAAGCACAAAGCAAAAGAATGAATGCATGTCCAACACATAAACAAAATGCGCTAAGAACAACAAAGCATAGATACTAATAGAAGCTCAAAGCACCATAAAGAAAACAAGAAAACAAACATAATGTGAAACAAAACAAAATAGGGTTTTCTCATATAAAAAGATGTCTTCTCCCCCTTGGCATATGCATCTCCCCTCTAGAATTTTTTTCCCTTAAGAATGTGAACAAGAGTAAAATGCTCTCTAGTATACTCTTTACTATACTCTCTCCCTTTTTGACACGCATAGATAAATGGGCCAAGAAGAATGAGGAAAATAAATGAAGATAAGAACAAGGATAATGATGCATGAGGGGTACAAGACGAATGAGAAATGAAGCTCAAACAAAAGACAAAATACCTTAAAAACACAATGCTACAAAGCATATAGTAAACATAAAATGTTAAGGATGCCAGATGATCAAAATGATGCAAGAGCATGTAACAGAACATGGCATGATAAGGGTGACAAGGTGTGTGCAAAAGGTGCATATGTGCAATGCATGAACAAGGCATGAACAAGCACATGTGGCGCAAAATGTGTAGAATACACAACTAATAATGCAAACATGTTATTAATGAGTGAACATGATAAACACCAAAGTTTGGTAGTCATTGGAGTCCAAACGGGTGAGAAAATTCCTAAGAGGTATTTCATCAAACACCTTACAAGCACAAAAACACCATTTTTATGATGAAATACATGAACATGGTGAAATCTACCCTTAATACATGATTAGAATGCCACAAGGGGCCAACATCCAAAGAAAATCAACAAAGGAAACATAACCCATATAAAAATTTTGACAAAAATCAAAATTTCCAAGCCCTATTTGAGAAAATCCCAACTATGAACACAAAAACCCAAAAACATAATCTAAGGATTAAAAACAATGAAAAGTATTAAAGATTACTTTAGAGATGTTAATGGAATTAAAACAATTGAAATTGGTTGAGTTTTGATGTAGAAGTATTTAAAATCAGGGTTTGGAGAAAGATGGAGTCATAAAAGAGTCATATAAGGAGTTTTGGACCAAAAGCACACGAAATACCCATGAAATAGCTAATATGGGCATTTTGCGAGTGGCCAACTCGCGAGTGACTTGAGAGCTACTAAAAAAACCTACTGCCTGATGACTGAAAATTGTCAAAAATGCATTTTTTAGCTTCATGACTTGCAGCCAAGTTGCAAATGATTCGCGACAGACTCTGACCCCTGTTTTTCAACACAAAAACAAGCTTGAAACATTGAAAAGCAAAGTAAGTACAAAACTTAAAAAAAAAAAAATAAGAATGATAAAAATCACTCTCAAAAGAAAATAAAATGATCAAAAATCTTTTTGATTCAACCATGATAACCTTAAGCACACACACATCACATTCAAACATGTACAATAAGACAAATGAAATAGATATTTATTGAACATTAGACTTGTGTATTGTGTGTTAGTATCAAGTATGAAATGCTCCATAGTTTAGCATGAAGTTTCAATGATCAATTCAATCAAGTCATACATAAATAACATGAAGTCAAGAGACGTATCTCGGGAATAGAAATGAATATATATGACTCCTCACCAAAATGTTTTGATTAAAAGCTTTTCATTTGGCTTCCATTTTTCTTACTTTGATCAATACAACTCAATTTTTAAGCATCAATGCCATGAAATTTAGATATTTCTTTGAGGAATAAGCCTTTAGCTCTGGCATCATACAATATGAATACTTTTTTCTCTGCCTCTTCCTAGGCTAACTAGTTTTCGAAACAAGGATTTTTCATCTCTTTCTCTTTTTAGAGATTGACCTTTGAAAAGCTTTTCGATAGAAAATCAAATGTGAAGAGATACATAAGATCAAGTCTACGCAAGTATCAAGATCAATCAAGGCTATTGGCTAGACATTCAAGACAGGATTGAAGATCTATTTACAACAATCAAACATAGATTTCTAGATTTCACTCACATTTAATAAATGTGCATACATAACAAGCTAAGCTCGTAAATACTCTACATCATTAGTACGATGGTACTAGGCCAAACTCTACATGAGATACGTGCTTAAGCAAATACGATCAAAAATTTTTGGATTTTTATCTTTTTTTTTTTTTTTTTGTGTTTTTTGAATTTTTACACACATAAAAAAAAAAATGCAAGAAAGTAAGATTAAAACAACCAAACAATGCATATAAAGAAATGTATGATGCATAAATGCATGTAGAGTCCTACAAAGATAGAAAGAATTAAATCAATGACCAAAAGAGAAAAAGCTCAATTGCAGGAACCCTTTCTCACCCAAATGGAACAACAGTTTGGAGTGAAGGTCTCTTGAGGAGTGAGGTGAGGGATGGAAGAATAAGAACCGGAGATGCACATAGTGAAGGAGTTAAGTGCATTTAAAACTTTTTTCAACAATATTTTCACTCAAATCCAGTTTCTCTTTCTTAGCACCACTTCCAAAAAACTCAAGTTTCTCTTTTCTTCTAATTATTTTAAGAGCTTAAAACTTAAAGCAATGAGGTCTTAGATAACCAAAAGCACCACAATGGTGACAAAAAATGTGTTTAGCTCCACCAGGCTTTTTAGGGAGGGATCTAGCAACATGGTTTTATTCTCTCTTCAACATGGAAGATTGAGGTCGATCACCGATAAGAATGCAAAATGTCATATTTTTTTCTCCCTTAATGTTTAGTCTTTTATATTTATTTGGTGCCTAAATGTACTCATTATTCTTATATTTTGAATTAGGATGCAAATGGAAGCATTAAGTGCAAAACGTAGTTAATTGGGTGATTTTGGACAGCTTTGATATCACTTCGTAATCTGGGCATAACTCTCTCACCCAAATTCTGATTGATATGATTCATGATTCTGTGGAACGCCAAGACAAAGTTCTACAACTTTCATGTTTTGAGTTTTGAGAGATACGGGTCGCATCAAGGTCAAAATCGGGCTTGAAGTTGCTGCACCTGCACTGTTGACGTTCTGGAGTGTTCCTTTGCCTGCAATTCTAACACACAGATTTGATGCGGTTTATTTTTGGAAGGTTCCAGATCTGATGCACAAAAATTCCAGCTGAAAAACACCACTTTCCTAGTTATATTAGGCCTTTGTTTTATTTTTAATATTTTTCCTTAATTAGTCAGATTTGGATATTATTATTTAGAATATTTTTAGGAGATTTTGTAGGCTTGGAAAAGGGGGAATTAACATGTAAAAGGGGGAGGAGAAATCAGATTTGGACACACACACACACGCCTCTCTCTCCCCTCTTCTCTAATTTATCCTTCGAATTTTCTATTATGGCCTTGCGTGGCTAAAACTTTTATACTTAGTCGAAGGAAACTAAAGCCTCGGAATCAATAAAACTGTGAGATCTAATTTTTTTTTATTGTTCAATTTATGCTTAGAATATCGGATGATCTTTTGTGCCTATTTTCATGATTGTCTCGTTTAATTACTAAGAGGCCTACTAGTTTATTATTCGTTGCAATCTACTGCTGGGTTAGATATCAAATCCGTAATTGTTTGATCTCTCTAACTTGTGAAGCAACCAAGATTTAATGATTTCCTACGTAAAAAATTATTAGATCTTAGGAAGAATGCTCGACTAAATTAAATACAATTGCTTTTTTGCTTTTGCTTGTGTTTGTGTTGTTTAGCTTCATCGATCTCTCTAATTCTTAAGGCTACTACTAGATTAAACTTTTAACACTTGTCTTGGGTTGTTTAGTAGTTAGGGTTAATTAGATAGCTTGCTTTCTAATTAACTGTGACTAAGGAGAGATAGGAAAATAATTCCAACAGTGAATATTCAAAGTGTGAATTGATATATACTTGCATCGATGATTAGTTGTAAAATTCCGATGGTGGATGTTGACTTAGACCAAGGTTTGTTCTCTTGATTGATTTTGATACTTTAATTTGAATTGTTCCTTAGTTGTTTTTCTTAAAATTGTTTTCATTATACTAAACCCCCCTAGTTCAGGTAGCATAAAATTAGGCTAGATACTCTCTATGGGAACGATCCTTACTCGCACTACTACATATATTTTTAGGATTATAGGTTTTATTTTTGGTTGCCTGCGATAACACACCAAATTTTGGCACCGTTGTCGGGGAGTGATTCTAGTTTTTTTTTTTTTTTGAACCCTATTTCGTTCTTGAAAAAAAAAAATTGTTAGTTTTTTTTTATAGTTACTATTTCGGCAAAATTCTTATTGCAGTAGAACTAGGCCTTGATAGTATAGTTTTTTGAAGGTAAATGACGTTCTAAGCAAGACTAGTTAATCCATTGGATTACTAGCCCCACCCTTTCAAGGCTAGATTCCACTATTTTCTAGGGTTTTTAGGCGTTTTTTGTGTTTTAGCATAGAATTTTGATTTATTTTCATTACTCTAGATTTTTCCTAATTTGTTTTTCATGGTTTATTAGAGTTTCCTTGATTGTTTATAATTGTAACTTGATCTTCTAATCAAGGTGATTTGCAATACGACCCCGAAATAGAGAGAATTTTGCACAGGTCAAGGAGAGAAGCTAGGAAAAATTCTGAAGAGCATAATCTAGCTCTTGATTCCCTATTTGCTAGCGATTCTGAGTTAGAAGAGGAGGAAGTCATGGCTAGAAATCAAACATTGAAAGAGCTTGCTGCCCTCGATTTGAATCAACCACCCTTATGCATAACATTCCCCACTTTAGATGCTACTACTACTTTTGAATTAAAATTTGGACTAATACATCTCTTGCCCACTTTTCATGGCCTTACAGGTGAAGATCCTCACAAGTATCTAAAGGAGTTGCATGTGGTATGCACGAGTATGAAACCCATGGGGGTGACTGAAGATCAAATTAAATTAAAAGCCTTTCTATTTTCTTTGAAGGATTCAGCTAAGGATTGGCTTTATTATCTACCCTCCGGGAGTATAAAAACATGGAACGAGATGAAGAGGTTGCTTTTGGAGAAATATTTCCTAGCTTCAAGGGTAGCCAACATTCGAAAAGAAATTTGTGGAGTAAGACAGCACAACGGAGAGTCCCAACATGAATATTGGGAACGTTTCAAGAAATTATGTGCAAGCTGCCACCATCATCAAATTAGTGAGCAGCTACTTATCCAATATTTCTATGAGGGCCTTCTACCCACTGATAGGAGCATGATTGATACCGCTAGTGGAGGAGCTTTGGTGGATAAAACTCCCAAGGCCGCAAGAAACTTGATTGCAAACATGGCAGCCAATTCTCAACAATTTGGCACTAAGCTTGACCCTCCATCTAAGCATGATAATGAGGTAAATATTTCCTCCCTTGAACAACAAATTGCGAGTCTAACTTCTCTTGTTCGTCAAATGGCTGTAGGTAATATGCAAACGGTGAAGGCTTGTGGGATTTGTTCGGTAGTAGGACATCTAACCGATATGTGCTAAACTCTTCAAGAGGAGCCCATTGGGCAAGTGAATGTGGCAAGTGGTTTTCCTAGACAACCGC